>CAIGQV010016645.1:22971767-22984756 GCA_903798115.1 Danio jaintianensis | reverse complement strand
ATATATATAGTGTGTACTAAAATAACACTAAACAAATCTCTAAGGTTCAGATGCTGAAGTTAGAAACAAACAGAGGACTGGGCCCAAAAGGCACTGGGACCCAGGTTTGGGTCAATTAAGTGACAGGTCTATTCTCAAGATGATAACAAGCACAGAGCAACTATTTATCTGTGTTGACTTTGGGAATATGGTCTGGTCTTTGGGAATATAAACTGTAATGATGAACCGAAGTTATATAAACTTCAGGGATCGACCATATGAGATCATCAGACCACACTTGTTGATATCATGCAGTGATGTGGATTAGTACTTAATGATCTCAGCTGGTAAGACAAAAAAAACTGTAAAGTCAAATCTCCGGAGGGTTAATATCAGCATAATGCCCTTGAGCAGTGCTGTAAACTTCACATTCTCCCTACTGACCCTGTAATAATGAACTTTTGGTAACGCTGGATAAAAGAATCTGCTAATACATCATACAATATAAGAGCATTACTTTTACACAATAAAAAGATAAAGTGAGTCATTTCTGTGCCAGAAACACTGGCACAAAATAAAACTGCAATCTGTTTAACAGCCTACTGGCATAAGCAAACATTTTTTCTGCTTTAAACATTTCTAAAATGTGAAATCGGTCATGATTTATACCAGGGGTGCCCTAACTTTTTCTTATGAAGGGTCAAAAACCAAACTTGATTGAGGGTGGTGGGCCGAAGGTAAATATACCAAACTTTTACATTATAGTTGCCATGGTAATTTCCTAATTAATTAAGATTTAAAAAAATAAATAGAAAAAATATAATCGTATTAATAGTTAAGCATATACATATGGATTTGCTCGTCGATGTCTTGTGCATTGTCCTCTATCCAGTGTGCGAATTATACATTGACGATCAGGGGGGTCAACTGTTTGTCAACTGTTAGTTTGTGTAATACATGCTTCAGTCATTTATGTATTTACTTTTAATTACATCTAGTTTATTAATAAAATGTATTTAAGTTTTCAGCGTTTTGAGGGATATTTAGTGTATTCTGACCTACAGTATTCTCTGATTAGCTATTTCAGATGTTACTGTAGGTTAAACTACAAACTATGCATCTAATTTGATTTAATTTTCAAACTAAATATAGATAAAAACACCTATTTTTGAAGGAAACAAAGTCTTGTGAACATGATGTCTATTGGTGCTCTAGATCTGACAATTTCAGACTTTTCTCGAATAGACTGATTGGCGCGATTATGCAAATGTATATTTATATTATCTATTATTTTAATGTTTAACGTTATTATTTGAAATACAGATCAGAGTGAAATATTTCTCAGTATTAAAGAACTGACCCCCATACATCTTGTTTTGACCTCCTTCAGGGGGGATCAAGCGTTAATTAGGGGGGTCAATCCCCCCCAAACCCCCCTGTAATTCGCACCCTGCCTCTATCGTCGAGTGACAGTATTTACATTTTTAATAATCTGATTTATGCACAACATTTAATTTAAACATTTAATTTCAGTTTGTTTTTTGTAGCTCAACAATGAAAGAAACAAACATTCATAACGACCTCTGTTAAAGGCATTCGCCCCAACCTTCTCCCTCTTCTCAGATGGACTGGTGGGCCAAATCAAAGGTCCACAGGCCCTAGTTTGGGCATCTCTGCTTTATACTATTCTTTGCTTCACAAATGACACACTTCCGCTTTAAACATTGTGTACAGCAAAACTGGTTGTAAATTGCACCACACTATTATGTGTTGAAATGCATCACTCTAAAATATTTCATCTGAGGCATTGTATTAGAAAAGGCTTGTATTTTACATTAATCCAAAAATAAAATGATCAAATTAAATGTTTTATTTTTATTATTCTGATGCAACATATAGTCAAATTTCAAAAGCCTAATGTCTCCTCTGTTGAATAAATTGACCAATCAGAACAGATATGCAAATGATGCAGCATAAAAGGCAGCCAAAAACGGGAAATGGAGGAAGAAATTAAATTAGCCTCTTTTAGAATAAGCAACCAATCATTTATCAGAAGCCGTCCTTCATATGTGTATATGGAAATGCAGCATTTGCTTATTAGTTTTCTATATGGGAAATAAGATATTCAACTGGAAATGTGTACGGCAGGACTTGATTTAATTTATTAGAAATCAAGCGGATTATGAAAAACGGCACCGCGTTTCAGAACGGTATCAAAGAAATAGGAGTGTTTGGTGACGTCAGACAACACAAGAAAATCATAGCATTTTTTGGGGGCTTGAAATAACATGCACAGTAAATGTTCATTCAAAATAAAGACAGCAAGTAAACAATAAAGACAGTTTTAAAAATCATTATAAATGTAAAAGAAAATAAGAGTCTAATTTGAAGAAAGATAAAAAATAATAATAATAATGCATTTTATTTAAAGGCGCCTTTCTTGACTCTCAAGGTCACCGTACAAGACAGCAAGGGCAGTCAGTTCAAATAAAAACACATTATAAAAGTCAATAGAATACAATACAATACAATTTTAAAAAGTGCAGTTGAGTTAAAGAGAGAAGGCTGTTCTAAACTGATGTGTTTTGAGTTTGGATTTAAATTGTAAAAGAGAGTTTAAATTACGGACATCTGGAGGAAGTGAATTCCACAGCTGAGGAGCAGAGTGGCTGAAGGCTCTGCTCCCAATGGTGACAAGGCGGACAAGGGGAACAGTGAGGTGGATGGAAGAAGAAGATCTGAGTGTTCGAGAAGGTGTGGTGATATGAACAAGATTAGTAAGATATGGAGGAGCAAGATTATGAATGGCTTTAAAAATGAGAAGATGTATTTTATAATTAATTCTGAAAAAGATGGGAAGCCAATGAAGCTGTTGTAGAATGGGTGTGATGTGACAGATAGAGGGAGTGTTAGTGATAATACGGCCTGCAGCGTTTTGTACTTGTAATTTATGAAAGGTTTTATTAGGGAGGTCAAACAGAAGAGAATAACAGTAGTCTAAACGAGATGTCACTAAACTATGAACAAGAATGGCAGTTGAATTTTTTGTTTTATTCTGGCACCTCTGAGTAGATGATTTAATTCCTTCTGCACGGTTTTTAATTCAACCCGGCCATGCTTTTTAAATGCATCTTTTTTTCCTATTAATGCAGTGCTTAATTTCTTTTGTGATACGCACTATATTATTTGGATAAATTATAACTTGTTTTCTAGTGATTACATTATTTGTGCAAAAATGTATATAGTCAGTCACTGCCTCAGTTGTTTCGTCTAAATGATCACTATTGAATATATCCTAATCAGTGCATAAAAAAACCGCCCTTTAAAGATTCAATATTATCTTCAGACCATACGAAAACATCTTTAGTCATGAGTTTCGAACGTTTTAGAACAATCTTATATGTAGGAAGTAAATACACTGCGTGATGATCAGAATTTGCTAATGGAGGTTTAGATTTGGCTATATAAGCCTTTTTAACATTCCCAAAGCATTTATCCAGGATCTGCGTGTTCGAGAAGGTGTGGCGATATGAACAAGATTAGTAAGGTATGGAGGAGCAAGATTATGAATGGCTTTAAAAGTGAGAAGATGTATTTTATAATTAATTCTGAAAAAGATGGGAAGCCAAAGAAGCTGTTGTAGAATGGGTGTGATGTGACAGATAGAGGGGGTGTTTGTGATAATACGGGCTGCAGCGTTTTGTACCAGTTGTAATTTATGAAGGGTTTTATTAGGGAGGCCAAACAGAAGGGAATAACAGTAGTCTAAACGGGATGTCACTAAACTATGAACAAGAATGGTAGTTGAATAAGGTGTGAGGGAAGGACGTAAACGATTTACATCTCGAAGGTGGAAATAAGATATTAAAAGACAAACAGAATCCATTTGACTTTAAATTTTACTGCAGTGCATGCTTATAATAAAAACCGGACAAAAAACTTTGTACCATTGGAAACTAAAATACTTATAATTATAACAACTAATATACACAAATAAAATCCCATCTCCCCCCCACCTCACCACACGACAACCCCAAACTGAGTGTGCCTCACACAGGTGAGTGGGCTTGATAAACCACCTGTAAAAACACACTCTTTCATCTCTCTGACACTTTAACCGACACTTGCACCAGTTCTGCACATTTGTACCGGACGCGTTCTTGTGCATTTATTAAGTGTGCAGTGTACAGGTGAGTGGGCTTGACAAACCACCTGTAGAAACACTCTTCTCTCTCTCTCTCTCTAAAAATAAAATACCCCTCCTTACTCTAGCACTTAATTCTCTGAGCACTAACAGTTTCTTTGTATAATTAGCACTTCTTGTGTGTATTTCCTTTTCTTGTTAAATCGGTCAATGCCTCCTCAATTGTAAATTGCTTTGGACAAAAGTGTCTGCTAAATTACTAAATGTAAGTGTAATGTACATTATTACAGTTTACTTTTGGTGTTTGGAGTTAAACAAGTAAATAGGGTCTGTTTTGACTTTACATTAACTTTTATGCAATATATAATTATGTTTTAAGCACATTTGTATTAGAAATGAAATCGGATGGTCAATCATAGACCATTATTGCTTACAGTTTAATGGAAGTTACTCTCATAATTCATGCAAAACACCATGGGCAGGAAAAAGGTGAATATAATATTCAATAGCTATGATTCCATCTAACTATTTGTACGTACATTTTGGAATATCACATAAAAATACATAACAGAAATGCCAAGATGTGCATATATTTTGAAAATGGGCATAAAAGACATATGCGCACCACTGAGTAGGATAAACTTTTTATCTAATAAGACAAAAAGTGTACAAACTACAATGAAAACACATTTAGCAAATAAATTTCATCAAAAAAGTCATGCAATTTTGTTTTACCAGATTATGTGATAACAAAAATAGGTGTGATGGGTTGACATTAATGGACAATCTAGTGGACCGACCACATTGTAAAATATCTGAAATGTTTATTCGAAAACATCTAAAATGGTTATTCAAAAATCCCTAGGCTAAAGTCTGTCATCAAAGCGGTTCAGTATTATTACCTCCAGAACAGTCTTGAGTGTCTGCGCTTCCAAATAGCGTCTCATGACTCCAAAAGCCACTGCGTGTTCACTGCGTTTCATCTTCTGAGATGAAAGTAATTTATTATATAAGAGAAAAGGCCCACAGTGACTTCTGCTACCACAGAAAATTCAAATTTTCCTTCTGATATTTGGTGCCAGTTTATCAGGAAGTGACGATTTTGTTTTCTTTGAGCCATTGGATGTAAACAGAGATTTATCTGAAAATGTTTTATGCAATATTTTACACGTAAGTCTAATTCGCATCTTTGGATGGAATCATAGTTAATGAAGCCTAAATACGTGTTTACCTTATTGCCTCCATCATTCATGCCCCATCCGCAGCTCTTGATCCCCATGGCGGCTCTGCTGGGTGACGTGTCCACGCAGGTCACTGGATGTCCATATACAAAGTGAAGAACCTTTGGCTCCTGTTCTTCCTCCGATCTGGAGTTCAACAGGTAAACGCTCTCACCTGCCCACGCAGTGACCAAGGGGACGTCCCGCTTCCCTGGCACCACCAACACCCCATCAACCTAAAAAACACAGCTTCCTTAATCAATACTTGATTTTTAGAATAAATCTGGGCAATAAAACAATAACGATAATTATCACAATTAAATGTTAGACATAATGTTTAATCAGAACTAAACAGTTACTAAATTAAACTTACTTTGCTTTGTCTCATTTCTAGTCCTAAAAAAATCTTAGAGCAAGTAAAAGATATAGTTTTGTTTTCACCTTCAGGAGAAATAAGTCAAAATCAACAGGTTTTTCTTTAAAACAATCAAAATTATCTGCCAATTGGGTAAGTAATCTTAAATGTAGATATTTGGACTAGAAACGACAAAAATTCTAAGTAAGAAAAAATATTTTTTTTTGCATAAATCGTATAAAATGTATAAATAATGAAATTCATTGCTACACCTCCAAACATCCTATTTTTTTGAGCCCAAATGTTTTAAACTCTCTCTCACAGGCCTTAAAAGCACATGCAAATGACAAACCTTCACTCTATTATGGTTAAATTCAGCAGTGACTACAAATGACATGAGTTCTGTAGCTCCTGGTCAACTATAATTCAGACTCAACATATCTTGTGATGTGAATATTGCGGATGCACAAATTGTGATATCAATGCTGAAATGATATGTTGTGCAAACACCCTAATTTGTGTTCCAAAAGATGAATGAAGGTCTCAAGAGATTGGAAGGACATGAGTGTGAGTAATTAATAACAGAATATAAATTTTTGAGTGAACTAATCTTGATTTTTTTTTCTGTCATATTTCCCAGCCCTATATGGTTGTTTAGTGATTCTTCACTATACTGGGAGTGAATTCTAGATGCAACAAATAGCCTAAATCTATGGAATGCTTTGTTTGTGCCAGAATCACCCACATGCATGAATCATTTTGTCAGCTGTTACTGTGGTTGGCATCTGCTCGGATTAAACTCACAGGTTTTGGTAACTGAACGAGACACTGAGATCTCCAGTAGCCCTGCTCATCAGGGGCATCCACCCGCACGTCTGGCCCTGATGCAGAGGCCAAAGCTGGACCGTCAAGGCTGAGATCCAGTGCATGAACCCTCTGGAGGTGCTGGTACTGGTGAATGGGCTCAAGACCGGTTACAGTGCTCCACACATCCACACAGCCTAAACACACAGGACAACATTTAGCAGCGGAAATTTGACCGAAAGGCAACGTTACAATAAGGTCCTGATAGTTAATGCATTATATAACACTAATACTGATTATTATTTTTTTTTTTTATTAATTAATAAATTTTGCATATTATTATCATTTTTTATGTTCTAAGGATGTTTTTTGTTCTCCACATGTATTTACAACCATTATAGTAGCTAGAAATAGATGGACTAACATGCAAAAAAAAATTTTGTTTACACTGTATCGTACTCTATGCCAGTGTTTCCCAACCCTGTTCCTGGAGGAACACCAACTGTACATATTTTGGATCTCCCTTATCTGACCCATTAACTTCAGGATTTGGAGTCTCTTCTAATGTTTTCATGAGTTGATTCAGGTTTGTTTGATTAGGGAGAGGTTGAAAATGTGTACTGTTGGGAAACACAGGTTTGGGAAACACTGCTCTATGCAATGTTATATTCTTTAATAAAATAAGATTTAAAAAAAACAACATTAATACTGTGTGATGGAAATTTTGAATATTGATGATCATATATTGATAATTTATAGTTATATATTGATATTATAAATTGATTAAGGGGCATCACGGTGGCGCAGTGAGTGAGAATTGGGTAAGCTATAAGCTAAATTGTCCGTAGTGTATGTGCGTGAATGAGTGTGTATGGATGTTTCCCAGTGATGGGTTGCTGCTGGAAGGGCATCCGCTGCGTAAAACATATGCTGAATAAGTTGGCGGTTCATTCCGCTGTGGCGACCCCAGATTGATAAGGGGACTAAGCCGAAAGAAAATGAATGAATGAAAATTGATTAAGGTTTTGCTAAAGTAAAGATGAAATGCATTATAATCATTGGGCTATTACAGCCATGTGTAATCTACTGGTTGTTTAAGAGTTAAGGAGCTGTGGAGAAATTCTTATCTAAAACATTGTAACATCATCTTTAAAAACGCCTGTGAGCCCATCCTTGGACTCCTTTTGCTCACAGAGGCTGTCTGTGTGTAAACTGATTAAAGCAATTGAAAGAGAAACTTTGTCTGACTTTATTCAATTTCAGTCTTCATATTAAAATGTATTCCTTGTAAAGAGGAAGAAAATAATTTGGCATTAAAACTGGAACTACCAGAATTTTATAACTACTAGAATTACCATAGCGACCATTCTCATATTGACGTCATATTGTCACGTCAAATTTACATTCAAAGCTTCTATTGAGATATTAAAATGAAGCTTTTATTGTTTGTCATTCAATCTTTTTGATAATACAGCCTAAAAATATGTAGGAGTTACTAGACCACCGGTGAAGATCCACACCTAACTTTCACTTTCACAAGCAGGACAGCAAGGTTTTTTTTCACGACACTGAAAATGTTGTTTTGAAAGACATGTCTGTAGTAAAGTTATGTTTTTGCTATCAGAAAGTCGTAGGCAACAGAGGAACTCATATTCAGAGTCATGGCGGGGAAGAGTAGCAAACACTGAAATGCATGTAGTAAACTTGACTGATATAGTAATTAAAAGTAGAAATGCTCATACCTCTTTTGTGTTTTGTAAATTTACTAAAAACATTATGTTAGAAGGAAATATACACATATTTAGAACAAGTCAGGGTATTGTAGATATGTGGGTTATATTTGAACAAAGTTATTAAATTACAATATTTAAAAAGGTCAAAATGAAAGCCTCTGTATTTCTGGTGTTAAAGAAATAGTTCGCCCAAAAATGAAAATTCTGCCATCATTTACTCATCCTCCACTTGTACTAAACATATTTCTGTTTCTTTCTTCTGATGAACAGAAAAGAAGATATTTTGAAAAAGAAAAAAAGCTTAAAACAGTTCATTTCTATAGTATTTTTTTCCTACTACGCATGGCAATGGCTACCAGTATCCCAACATTTTTCAAAATATCTTCTTTCAAGAGTTCACACTTAGATATTGCTTGACACTATTAGCAGGTTTGGCATGCTGTCCTGGGAGAGAACCCTGAGTTTGAAGAAAATTGAGCCCAGGTCTCCCGCCTGGTCATTTAGCATAAAGGGGGTCCGAGATCAGGTAGGTCTCGAGAGCTTGCCCTGGTAAAAGGAGGAAATGGAGGAGATCGGGTGGAAGGGGGGATTCTTCCAAAACGAAGATAAGGCAGCAAGGTGAAATCGGTTTATTTATTGTAGGCTTGGATCAATCTGATTGGATTATTCCTGATTACGAATGAGAGACCCGTCGCGATCAATCATATCACGTGCTCCTTTCGAAATTAGTTTGTAAAACTTCTCTTTGTGTTTAGTGGAAAAAAGTAACAGTTGGAAGCAGAGTGTAAATGGTAATTGGTTTTTTTTTTTTTTCAATTTTGGGTGAACTATCCCTTTAAAGTTGCCATGTGATGCTTTGTAATGTATTTCCCTTCATTTAATGTGCAATATATCGGTTTGTGTATGTATAGGGAGATATTTTTAAGAATGTTGGAAAGCCAATTTTGGGTGAACTATCCCTTTAAAGATGCCATGTGATGCTTTGTAATGTTTTTCCTTTCATTTTGTGTGCAATATATCAGTTTGTGCACGTATAAGAAGATCTTTTTAAGATTGTTGGAAACTGGTAGCCATTGAGTTTCATAGTATGTTTTTCCTATATAGGCCAATGGCTACTGCTTTCCAATATTCTTCAAAATATCTTCTTTGGTGTTCAACAGAAAAAAAGACACTCATAAAGGTTGGAATCAATTGAGGGAAAGTAAATTGTGAGTAAATTTTAATTTGGAATATGGGGTGAACTATCCCTTTAAATATCCCATGTGCTATTTTGTAATGTTTTTCCTTTCATTTGGTGTGCAATATATCGGTTTGTGCATGTATAAGGAGATATTTTTAAGAATGTTGGAAACTGGTAGCCAATTTTGGGGTGAACTATGCCTTTTAGTACTAGCTGGAAATGGTATTGTCTTTTAGCTGACCACTTGAATTCACTTGAAAAATATAAATTCTTAACATAATCAACTGGAGAATAATGATTATCTGTTTTAGATATGTGTATTTTTTTGTGTTCTAAGGCTCTTGAATAATATTCAAAGGATTCTTTATTTACTCACCCTTATTTGGTTCAAAGGTTATAGGTTTGAACCAACCTATAACACACAAAAAAAGATATTTTGAAGAATGTTGAACCATTATAGCAGGAAAAATAATTACTATGGAACTCAATGGGGTGGCACGGTGGCTCAGGGGTTAGCACTGTCGCCTCACAGCAAGAAGGTCATTGGTTCGAGTCCCGGCTGGCCCAGTTAGCATTTCTGTGTGGAGTTTGCATGTTCTTCCCGTGTTGGCGTGGGTTTTCTCCGGGTGCTCTGGTTTCCCCCACAGTCCAAAGACATGCGCTATAGGTGAATTGGATTAACTAAATTAGCCGTAGTGTATGAGTGTGTGAATGTGAGAGTGTATGGGTGTTTCTCAGTAATGGGTTGCGGCTGAATGGGCATCCACTGCGTAAAACATATGCTGGAATAGCTGGCAGTTCATTCCGCTGTGGCGACCCCTGATAAATAAGGGACTAAGCTGAAGGAAAATGAATGAATAAATGAATGGATGGAACTCAATGGCTACTAGTTTCCAACATTTGTCAAAATATTTTCTTTCACGTTCAACAGAAGAAAGAAACTCAAACAGGTTTGGATCAAGTAAAGGGAGAGTAAATGATGACAGAATTTTTCAGTTTTGGGTGAACTATCCCTTTAACAGATAACACTTTTGATATGAACAATGTATTAGGAAATTAACATTAAGCTGTTATAAATGTATTTTCCATTGTCAGCTCTTGTTAATTAATATCTCACCATTCTCATAAGCAGCTGCGGCTACAGTCTTGTTGACCCGTACGTGACTAGCGTAAGGCGCAGGGGTTTCATTTCTGATAGAATGTGTGGGTTTCAGGTAGAATTTATCCCAGTGAAGTGTGTCCCACAGGCGAACATCACCAGATGTATAGCTGTAATGAAGAAGCGCACACAATTATTATATAACCAGAAGTGTATGGATAATTGAGAATGCACATATTGTTTAAATGAGACTTAATGACAATCACCCAGCAATTACAAGGCCAGCACAGGAGCTGACATCACACAACACCTTTCCTAGCTCATACTGCAGGTGGCGAATGGACCCAACACGATTCTGTAAAATGAATAAATGAATGAATGAATGAATGAATGAATGAATGAATGAATGAATGAATGAATGAATAAATAAATAAATCATGGCCGATTAAAGTACTTTATATTTACTTATTATTTTTTATTTTTAAATATTTTTAAGAACTATTTTTAATATTTACTGGTTCATAGAGAACGTTATAAATTCAGTAAACATAAAAATATCCATATATAGCTTTAATCTTGATGGATTTTTTTAAAGTTTAAGAATAAATAAATATGTTATTAAATTAATAAATAAATCATGGCGGATTAAAGAACTTTTTATTTACTTATTATTTAATATTTTTAAGAACTATTTTTCTTTTTCTTTAAAGAACTATTCATAAATTCAATAAAAATTAAAAAATACATATATATATATATATATAACCTAAATCTTGATGCATTTATAAAAGTTTAAGAATAAATATGTTATTAAATAAATAAATAAATAAATCATGGAAGATAATTATTTTATATCTTTATATCTATTTTTAATCATTTCTGATTCATAGCGAACGTCATAAATTCAATAAACATTAAAATATACACACATAACTTAAATCTTGATGCATTTTTAAGCTACAAAAATAAATAAATATGTTATTAAATGAATGTAACAAATATGTTGCTGTTGGATCATGGTTCTTACCTTCCAGTTTGATTTGACTGCATTCTCTGTGTTGAGGCAGTCTCTGACGGTGCTCTTCCAGCAGGGGGAGTCTGAGATATTGGCCCCTTTGTGAAAACCTTCCTCCAGACACAATCTATACCACAAAAGCTCATCTTCAGCAAGCACCTTCCAGGATTTACTCACCTGGAACAAAAGCCATGAAGAGAATATACTTCAAGCACTAATATATATATATATATATATATATATATATATATATATATATAACATACAAGGAATTAAAAAGTGAATGTGTATATAGTAAGTATGCATACACATGCGTATCATCAGTCTGAAATAAATTACTTTTTGACTAATGAATTTTCCAGGTGTTCATTAAAAATAACCACTTAAATATTTCTATATTTTACATTTACAATATCATTTTACAATATTGTATTGAGCAGATCTTTTTATCCAAATTCACTCATTCATTAATTTTTCTTCGGCTTAGTCTCCGATTTATCAGAGGTCGCCACAGCGGAATGAACCGCCAACTATTCCAGCATATGTTTTACGCAGCGGATGCCCTTCCAGCCGCAACCCAGTACTGGGAGACACCCATACACTCTCACATTCACACACACACTCATACAGTACGGCCAATTTAGTTCATCCAATTCACCTATAGCGCATGTCTTTGGACTGTGGGGGAAACCGGAGCACCCGGAGGAAACCCACACCAACACGGGGAGAACATGCAAACTCCACACAGAAACACCAACTGGTCCAGCTGGGACTCAAACCAGCGACCTTCTTGCTGTGAGGCAAATGTGCTAACCACTAAGCCACCGTGCCTCCTTTATCAAAATAGATTTATCTAAAAGATCTTCCACAGAGCCATTGATTTCCAAAGTATAATATTCTATGATTATTAGAAAGCTAGAATATAAAAATAGATTAATTTAAAAAAATCTGAATATTGAAAAGCTTTATAAAATATATTTTAATATGTGTTATAAAAAAAAATTCATGGCTTTGTTACAGAAATCTGTTTTAAATCTTTTTGATATTCCAATGTCATGGAAATCATATAGATTAAATATGAACATTTCTAGACTTGGGCATCACTGTTCTAAACGTCTGTGATATTCTATGAAATCCAATAGAATAGAAGAGAACAGAATAGAACATTTAATATTATGGCCCTTTTCTAGACCAGGGCATGTCATGGAAATCCTATAGAAAAATAGAGAAGAACAGACTAGAATAGAATAGAACATCAATGTTTTAAACGTAACTGATATCCCAATGCTGTGGGGAAAAAAACACCCCAAATAAAATAGAATATTAAATACGATGTTGTTTTTCTAGACCTTGTCATCACTGTTTTAAACGTTTATGATATTCCATGAAATCCAATAGAATAGAATAGAATAGAATAGAATAAAAATATGTATTATTATGGCCTTTTATTCTAGACCTGG
>CAIGQV010016645.1:22960113-22971757 GCA_903798115.1 Danio jaintianensis | reverse complement strand
AATAGAATAAAAATATGTATTATTATGGCCTTTTATTCTAGACCTGGGCATCACTGTTTTAAACTTCCCTGATATTCCAATGCCATGAAAATGCTATAGAAAAGAACAGAATAGAAAAGTATGTAGTAATTCATCTATTATAATTTACCTGAGCACATCGTCCTAGATCTGTTCTGCCCAGGAAGTTAAAGATCTTGAGCGCCAGCTCATAGGGCAACTCCACGTCAAAGAATGGGATGTCATTCACCTCATTCTAAACACAAAAGATATCCACATTTATCATAAAGATAACAAGCACAGTGATGAATATCATCAAAGGATACACAGAATAATCGTTACCAGGTCCTGAAGGAACTGCTCGAGCAGTTTCTGGCACGCGTTTACTTTTTTGGGGAGCGCGTCTGATTTGGGCGCCTCGCTCTCGGGAGCGCGCTTCCTCGTGCGCGTTCTCTCGTGCTCGAGCCTGTCCAGCAATGGACCGCTTCTGCCGTCCAGCAAACCCTCGGCGATAGACACATACTCCGGCTGCTCCTTCGGTGTGGGCTGTGACACACTGCTCTGATTCTCCCAAAAACTCGTGCTTTGGTGAACAGATGAACCGTCTTTATGTTGATCCCCAAAATATCCCTCTTTTTCTTTAGCGGTTTTCGCGTTTTTATTTAACTCCTGTCTCCACCGATCTCGGAAGACCGACAGCGCGTCTTCTTCCGTCCCCATTTAATCACGTTGTGTTTTTATTCATATTTTTAATTGTCATATTCGCTCGCGAGTCCTGCTGAGTATCTACCGCTGTTGGCATCAAAACAAACAGTGATCCGACCGCGAAATGGCCTCGACCGGGAACATCGCGTTCATGTGGAAGTGTTCCGTTTAGCGAACGTCCAAAAGCACAATAATTCACAACATAAAACGATTACTGTTTTTCAAAGACTATTGAGCTAGCTACTTAGAGGATCATAAGCGAAACTCGAAAATACATTGCAGGTTAACGTAAAGCTAAAATAAAATAATTCGTATATGTAGAAGTAGGGGGACACAATTAACCAAAAACACTTGCAGACTAATCTCATGCAGGGGATATGTCATGCCTTCTGTTCTATTCTATATTATTTTAATTCTGTTCTCCATGTGTGAATGATGCCCAGAATACATTACATCATTGCTTATTCAGATCTGAGACAAAGGATTATTTTTAGTGGTTCAGAATGAGAAAGAGCTTTATTACCAAAGTGTATTTACACAATTTGTCTTGGTGATAGGAGCTTCTTGTACAGAAAGTACAAACATAGTGCAGACATAAATAGATGATAAATGAATGAATGAATGAATGAATGAATAGCAAGAAACAGAGAGAAAAACAAAATGTCCATATGAATTGTGACGGTGATTAATGGATTTTACAAAATGTTTATCACTCAGTATAGGAGAGAGTCATCTCATTGTGCAAACTGTTTTTTAGTGTACTTATAATAATTATTATATGTTATTATTTACACATTTTAGTGTTATATTTTTAGTTTTGTATTTATATTCTTTCTGTTTCTATTTATACATAGAATTCATGTCAATGAAAGTAGAAATGGGACTCCAGTTTATAGCTGTATGTAGACCTTTTTTATTTGTGCTCCAGTCCAAAGACGTGCTATGGGTGAATTGAATAAACTAAATTGGCCGTAGTGTATGTGTGTGAATGAGTGTGTATGGATGTTTCCTAGTACTGGGTTGCAGCTGGAAGGGCATTCGCTGTGTAAAACATATGCTAGATAAGTTGGCGGTTCATTCCACTGTTGCGACCCCTGATGAATAAAGGGACTAAGACGAAGGAAAATGAATGAATGAACAACTGAAATTGATGTTATTTTGGAGTTCCCATTTTTAAAAGAATCACTGAAGTCTTCACAAGAATTTGAAGCAGATTTTTTTTACCACATTGAGCAAAAACCATCATCAATAATTGAGCATCGATATTAATTGATCATAACAGGGCAGAAAATCATCAAATTTAATTTACACTGACGACTGGTGTCATATTTTATTTGTTTTATAAACTACATTTCATTTTAAACCGAATTTAAAAAGTAAATCATTTTCAGACAACAAAAAGTCTTTCAATTCAAGATTTTTTTTTTGACATTTCACTGTAGTCATTTTATTCTTCAAGATTATTAGCACCCCTGTATATTTTTCCCCAATTTCTGTTTCAAGAGTTCCCACTTAGATATGCTTTAGCGTGAATAGCAGGTTTGGCATGCTGTCCCGGGAGAGAACCCTGAGCTCGAAGATAATTGAGCTCAAGGCTCCCGCCCAGTCAAGTAAGCATATAAAGGGGTTCGAGATCAGGTAGGTCTCGAGAGCTCCCCTTAGAAAAAGGGAGGAAAAAGGAGGAGATGGGGTGGAAGGGGGGATTCTTCCGAAATGAAGATAGATCGGTAGAGGAAATCGGTTTATTTATTGTGAGCTTGAATCGATCTGATTGGATTAATACTGATTACCGATGAGTAACCAGTCGTGCTCAATCATATCACGTGCTCCTCTCGAAATTAGTTTGTGAAACTTCACTTAACAGAAAGATTTTCAACGCATTTCTTAACATAATAGTTTTAATAACTAATTTCTAATCACTTTTTTACTACATATTTTTCCAGATACTAGTATTCAGCTTAAAGTGATATTTAAAGGCTTAACTAGGTTAATTAAGCAAGTTAGGGTAATTAGGCAAGTCATTGTATAATGATGGTTTGTTCTGTAGACAATCGAAAAAAAAAATATTGCTTAAGGAGGCTTATTATATTGACCTTAAATGGTTTAAAAAAAACAAAAAAAAAAACAACTGCTTTTATTCTAGCCGAAATAAAACGAATAAGACCTCTTCCAGAAGGAAAAATATTATTAGACATACTGTGAAAAGTTCCTTACTTTGTTAAACATCGTTTGGGAAACATAAAATAAATAAATAAATCAAACTCAAAATTCAGAAAACGTATTCTCTATATGAAGAGTTCAGATGCAAAAACCTCTAAATGCTGTCTGAAATTTTCTTCAAAAATGTACATTTTTATCAGACTCCTGCGTGTAGGTTCAGTAATTTCATGGCAAAGACTAGACCATTTCAATGTGGTCATGTCATTGGCCCATGAACATGTCCTGGTTGTTATCAAACTATTTCATAACTGTAAGAGGCAATTCAATCATAGCTTAATGTTAAAACAGCTATCATAACATTATTTATCAATATGTGGCTCTTTTTGGATTCTCGGAAGCTATAGAAATTAAAAATGTAAAACAGAAAATGCGTTGGGACCGTTGTCTTTGTGTACGTCCCTCAAAATGGTCTATACCTTCTTTTCATGAATTCACAATCTTTAAAATGAAATAACTCGACATAAACACAATTTTCTATGGAAATTTCAGATGGCACTTAGAGGTTTTTGCATCTGAACTCTTCATATGTCCTTCTTTATTGTGCTCTAGAACATGCTGTCTAGGTAGGCAGCTCAGCAGGAGGTTGAGACGCAGCCAATATTTCTAATATGTTTACACGAATTCAAAATCTCATCACTACAGCATCTGCTCACATTTGACGAGCACAACCGATACAACACATCAGAGTCTGTGTGTGTGTGTGTGTGTGTGTGTGTGTGTGTATTTGCGACCAGCCTCTTGTTGAAGAAGACAAAAGCGCACGAAAGAGGGAGAGAGAGAAAGAGAGAAAGCGCAGGACAGTGAAGAGTTAACCATTACCGCTGTCTTCGGGGAGATGGTGATGTAAACCCTAAACCATGTGACACTTTAATAAATCATAGCGCCGACAGAAACAAACACACACACTTGCTCCATCGACAGCCGAACAAAACACGCTTCTCCACATCCTAAAAAAACAAAGCTTGAATTAGAAATAAAGCGCAGGTCGAGGATGTGCTGTCTGCCGGTCGAGCAGACTTTAGGCGCGTTCGCGAACTCGGTGTGCGCTCACGGGTGCGCGCCGCTGCCGTTCGCGCACCGACTGCGCTGGATCGGAGACCAGCTGGAGAAACGATGGGCTGCAAACGACAAAAGCACCGGCGATGGAGAACGAAGCGCCGGGGAAAACATCATCAAACGCTTCCAAATAGTGTGCACAGTCATTCAGGTGACACTGCTGGTGTTTTTAGTCAAAAAGCGACACCTGTAGGCAAGACGAGGCTCTGCTGAGCTACAGCAACAGGTAAGGATGAGCTCGAAGATTGCAGGACTTCAGTGTAAATACTTTGCTTTTGGTGTCACATGATTAAAAACCACTTTTGTGTTGACTTATGTGCAGAAATGCTACCTTATTTTCTATTAAAGGACGTGTGCAATAGACGAACAAGCTATACAATTTTAAAGTTTATATAAAGCTATACAAATATTTAAATTTCATTAATTTGTTGTTGCAGAAATATGCGTATTATATCATTGATGCAGACTCATCGGTTTAATGACTTAATAAAACACCATTATTTATAAAATAATAATAATAATAGTGTACTTTAAGTTTTAAAAAGGTGGCACTACAAAATAAAAGCCTAAACAACTTAGCAAAAAATGCATCATGAATCATTTTAATAATTGAATTAAACATGCACACTGCATTGGGAGATAATAGGTCAGATTAATGTATTGGTAGCAGTAATAGTGTGCACTTTGTAAGCTATTAAATTGCCAGTAAAAGAAGTTACTGTAAATAGAACAAAAACTTTTCAAACTGTAATTTATGAACGTCACACTCAGTGATGTAGACTTCTAAAAAAAAAGAGAAAATAGCTTTTAACAACAAAAGAACCAATGCAGATAATCACAACACAAGTGTCTATAAAGTTATTTAGCAATATTTTAGTTTGATATTGCAAAGATATTAATTGTTCAGTCCTCCAATTATTTAAAGCACTCAATAAATAGAATTTATTGTTGGAGGTACAAATTAGCCTGTATTATGAATAAATATTAAAAACATACAATGTAAAATATTAGAGAAAAGTTGTTGTTTTTTACTCTGGGATTTGTTTTATGCGGCGAATAAAACTTGTGGCAGAGTAATTAGCGGTTCATCATAATAAATCAGGGACTATACTGAAGGATAGTGAGTGAGTGTTAAATAGCAAGTTAAATATACATATTAAATATTTGGGAATTGTAATTATCAGACTCATCTTTAATAAATTAATTTAGCAAAATATTAAACAAAACAAAAACCCTCAAATAATTATAAATGAATTTTTATGCATTTTGTTTACATAATAGCCATTCTGTGTCTTTGGGATTTGTTTTATACCGCAAATGAAACATATCCCAGAGTAATTGGTGGTTCATTCCGCTGTGGCAACCCCTGGTAAATCAGGGACTAAACCAAAGGATAGTGAGTGAGTGTTTTTTTGTTTTGTTTTGGGACTGTAAACCCATACAAAAGATGGAAATTGGTCTTCATATTAAGTATACATAATTCTCTATATGCGTCAACTATTTTTTAAATCACGCAAGTTAAATATACATATACAATATTTTGGAATTGTAATTATCAGACTCATATTTAATACATTATATTATAATTACAAAATATTAAATAAAAACCTCTAATAATTGTAAATGAATAGTTTTTTATGCATTTTTTTTACATAACAGCCACTCTGTGTCTATTGGATTTGTTTTATGCAGCAGTTGAAACATATACCAGAATTGGCGGTTCATTCCACTGTAGAGACCCTTGATAATCAGGGACTAAACCGAAGGATAGTTTTTTAGTATTGGGACTGTAAACCTACAAAAAAAGATGTAAATTGGGCTTCGTATTAAGTTTAAATAATTCTCTATATGCGTCAACTTTTTTTTTTTTTTTAATCAAGCAAAACTGAAAAAAATGCTGTCTGCAAAATTGTTGCAAACAATTTATGTGTGTTGAATTTAAACTAACAAATAAAAGTTAGTAATGTTCAACTTAATTTGTTTGTTTAAATTCAGTCCAAATAAATTGTTTACAACCACTTACCTTAAAAAAATTGAGTAAATCCAAGGAATCATCTTTGAATAATTTTTTTCAGTGAAGTTAATTATACATATAAAATATTTGGAAATTGTAATCCTCAGACTCATCTTTATAGTATATAATAAATACTCTATTAATTGTAAATGTGTATGAATTTATGGATTTTTTATTTTTAAATAACAGCCCTTCTGTGTCCTAATCCAGTGCCATCTAAATTTCAGTTTCTTTTTATTTTCTGATCATCCACTAGATGAATCTTCAGATTCTCCTGTGGACAATCGGCTCCAGACTTCCCGGAGAGGAGAAAGCGGCGCTTACGTCTGCACCTCTATAGAAACCTGCTCTTCAGAGTTTCTCAATGTTTTCTCATCCATGTGTATCACACACCTTTCGCAGTAGTGTTGTAATGGAAACACGCACACACCAGGCGCATCTGTGCTGTACATTAGCCTACAAGCGTGCCGATCACTTTCATCAGTCTTCTCCATTACCGAGCCCATGCTATTTGGTGCTCGTCTGTTTAAGGTCAGTGCAGTCAAATCCGCCGGTGTCCCACGGGGGGAAACCTTTCAAAATAAAAGGCTGATGTCATCGTCCCATGGCGATGTTTGCAAGGAAATCTTTTTCTACCACTATGGCAATAGGAGCCTTGCCTCAACTTTTAAAAGTCCTCACGGTTGAGTTTTGCTTGTTGCTGGGAAAAGTTGAGAGGGTGCTTTGGATATGCAAAAGCTATAAATGAATAAAAATACGATCAATCTTCAGAGGAGAGCCCTCAAAGAAAGAAACAAACAAAAAAACACTGCAACCAAAACCTCTCCTCTGCAAAATGCACTGTAACATTTAGTTATAAGCTACTGTAAAAGTGACTATGCCATTCGATATGATATCTAAGCTGTGATTTTGTTTGTTGTTGTTTTTTAAATGATATATTTATTACTCCAATCTCTTTTGACACTGTACTCTTCTCTAAGGAAAGCATATTTATAATACTGTAGAATGATTTGAAGTGTATTTGAACTTGATGTTTACATTGAATGAAGACAAATCTTTTTTTTTAGACTTTTTATATAAAGGGCTTCTGGCTTGATTGTTTGTGTTCAGTGTTAATATAGAAATGTGTCACGAATGAGATTTCTTGCAAATAAATGTGAATCCAAGGGCATGCTACTGATGTTTACATAAGCTACGATCTTTTTTTATAGTTTACGTTACTTACACGTGTTTTAAACATGTTCGACCTCGGCTATTTTGATATTGTGAATTTTGTCATTTATGAAAATAAAAGGCTTTAAATAATATATACGGAGAAGTCTTTTGAAATGTCAGCTCTAGAACTGCAGCATGATTAAGAAATCACGGTTTCTATTCTGTTATGTTGATTTTATCACAGTCGGGGTACATATTACAGAAATCATGGAAGTAAATGTAATACCTTTTAAGACTCTTTCTATACATTTTAAGACCTCATCGCCAGTTTTAACTGGTTACGTCAGCGAAACTTAACTTACATTTATTATATTCATTGTAAGACATTCATTTTCCTTCCGCTTAGTCTCTATTTCAGAGGTCGCCACAGTGGAATGAACCATCAACTATTCCAGCATATGTTTTACGCAGCAGATGCCCTTCCAGCCGCAACCCAGAACTGGGAAACACCCATACACTCTTACATTCACACACATACACGGCCAATTTAGTTTATTCAATTCACCTATAGCGCATGTGTTTGGGAAACCGGAGCAACCCGAGGAAACCCACACAAACATGGGGAGAACATGCAAACTCCACACAGAAAAATTCTAACTGGCCCAGCCGGGACTCAAAACAACAGCCTTCTTGCTGTGAGGCGACAGTGCTAACCACTGAGCCACCGTGATGCCCGTTGTAAGACAGCACAACTAAACTTGAGACTTTTATTAGAATTATAAGGGCAAAAATAGTTTCTTATTTCTCCGTGGTTTTAAAGCGCCCTCTGAAAATAGCCCATTTCTCATGCGCTGCGTAATATCATTCTGCTAGCTGCAGTCATGGTACAGCAGCAGAGTTTCTTGACTATTACTCCAGAATGAGAGTATAGTTCCATGCACTTTTGGCCAAGAAAATAGTAATTTTTCATATTCCGTCTGTTTTAATAAACAATGTATCTACAGGAGGTTTGAGCTTTAAAGGGGTCCTATTATGAGCCTTTTTAAAAGATGTAAAATAAGTCTCTGATGTCCCTCTGATTGTTTATGTGAAGTTTCAGCTCAAAATACCCCACAAATAATGTTTTATAATTCTTTGAAACTGCCCCTTAGGCTTTGATCCAAATTGTGCATTTTAGTGACTGATGCTTTAAATTCAAATGAGATTGTGCTCTTTTCAAAAGAGGGCGGGGCTAAAATGCCAGATTCAAAACAGGACTAATGTTATCTCTGTATAAAAACGGAAAATGTCAAAAGAAGTGGCTCAGAAGAGTGAAGTTTCACAAACTAATTTCGAGAGGAGCACGTGATATGAACGACAACAGCTGATACCTATCGCTAATCATTAGCCAACCAATCAGATCATTACAAATCACTATAAATACCCTGCCAAAAATCTCATTCCCTATCTTCATTTTCGAAAACCCCCCCTCCTCCCCTATCATTCCCCTATCCTTCTCCCTGATTGGGCGACACGGCGACTCAACGAGAAAACCAGGGTTTAAGTGCTATTTGAACCAGTGGGTACTCTCTGAGCGGAGTTTGCATGTTCTCCCCGTGTTCGCGTGGGTTTTCCCCGGGTACTCCGGTTTCCTCCCACAATCTAAAAACATGCATATAAACGAACCGTAATAATCAGTCACAAGCACTTAAACACACACTTACCGTATTAATTAGAACCAAAGGGAGGCTTTCGAGAAACACCTGATCTCGTATCCCTCCTAATGCTCATTGACCAGGCGGGAACCTTGGGCTCACCTATCTCCGAGCTCAGGGTTCTCTCCCGGGACAGCATGCCAAATCTGCTATCATAGTCGAGCATTATCTAAGTGCGAACTCTTGAAAGCTAGTTTATGGAGACTGCAGAGTTCATTTGTGGATCCTAAAACTCCACAAATATAATGCCTCTTAGTCACTGACCAAATCTTTGGCTCGAGCTTACATCTCGAAAACTCTAATGGCAGACGGCTGCTTCTCACTCAGGGCTGTCTATGCTAATGAGGGAGAGATCGTCACTAATGGTGACAATGTTGACTTCAATGACATGTACAAAGGGGAATGTCAAAGTGTTTCTGCAGACTGTTTTTATCAAGAGTGATAAAAAAACAAAAAACCAATTAATAAGTGTTTACCATTATAGGCAGGCTATATTCACACACTGTTGTCACACAACTGTCTTTTAACCACTTATAAAAGTGTTTTTTTCATAATAGGTCCCATTTAAATAGGAAAATTATTAAAACTCATTTTTGAATGAAATGCTAACGGTCAAATCTAATTGAATTCATTATGCTAAGCTAATCTACGGTAACAGTGACCCTGCCAGATCAAGAAATCGGCTGCAAAGATTATAAATGGTTCAAGTCAACTGTTTAACTCTAGGAGACTTGTAAAATGAACCTTTTTCAAAAAAAGGTGGAGTGTTCCTTTAAGTGGAGACACTGACCACATATATCACTTGACTCTTTATTTTTCCCCAAATGAAGAATGAAAAAGAAGCTAGTATGAACCATATCGGTGTCTGTAAACGATGCTATAATGTCGCAATTAGGGCACATATCCAGTAGGATGCCATAAATAAATGACACAGAATTCCATTATTCACATACGAAATGATTGAACTCTCCTTTAAAAAAAAAAAATCTAAATTCTCTTTGGACAAATATATAATATAAAATGTAATACCTTGGGAAACAGCATTTAAGTCTTTTTATGTTTTTCAGAATTTATGCAGAATTAACTGTCATTATTAGCAGTTCACTCCCATGAATGGTTGCATTCACATCAGAAGTGAACCGTACCAGAGTTTGCATGATCCGTTCCTCAAAATGCATGTAAACTGTCAAAAACGCTTTGAAGTAAAGCCGTTTCTGTGTACGTTTTTTTGTTTTTAAAGCTATGTATGATTTGGACTTATCTAGGAATGAATATCCAAAGCCAATCATTAAGTCAGGTAAATTATGAGCAGCTTGAAATGTGAAACATTTAAGACTTTTCTCTAAATTGATTCATCATATTTTAATCATTTTAAGACCCTGCAGACTCCCTGACAGTTAAATGGGCTTAACTAATCCATTATAAACTTGATCTAAAGCTTCACATCTTCTGACGTTTTGCTTTGATCAACTTGATATTTACAATTTTACAGTGTAATTTAATGCAATAATTGATATTTCTGATAAATCTGCACAAATAACAAGGCGTCTCATTTTTAAACCACTAATTGATAAATAATGTAATATAAGTGCAACAGCCAGAAGAAAAATTGCTTTCAAATTGAGTTTAATTGCTTGAATTAACTCAAAAAGTTTTACAAAACAGTTGATTATCATGCTTGCGTAATAATATTAAAAACAGACATTTCACTTGTTGAAAAGCAAAAAAACAAACACGTTCAGTCTGGTATTAAATTATTGGTGCTATTGTACATCACATTCAACAACATAACCTATTACCACTTATTTTTTACACTCACTCTTACACCACTTTTATCCCAAAGTATGTTTCAGAAAAATCATACAAATTCCCTCTGCTTGCAGCACCTCATTTACACTTTTTATGCAGATTTTATGCAGAATTAACTGTCATTATTAGCAGTTCACTCCCATGAATTAGTATGATTGCATTCACATCAGAAGTGATGCGCACTAGAGCTTGCATGATCCGTTCCCCAAAATGCATGTAAACTGTCAAAAATGCTTTGATGTAAAGCCGTTTCTGTGTACGTTCTTCTTAAAAAAGCAATGTATAATTTGGACTTATCTAAAAATGAATGAATACCCAAAGTCAATCATTAGGTCAGGTAAATTATGAGCAACTTGAAATGTGAAACAAGCTGCAAACAAACATTTTATGCATGGTAAAAAGTGTGTTATTATGACTCAAGTATAATAGATAACCTATGTCATTCAGCAGCATCTCCCGTCAGTAGATCTGAAAGTGTGCGGATGTTGTCCCGTCCTTCCAGTTACGCTGAGTTTCCACGACCGTCGAGCGACACAGTGGACACGTCCTCTCACGGTCAAACCACAGGCATAAACACTCCTCACAGAACACATGCTGCAAAAAGACAAACACAAACTCCTTTCGTTCTGTTTAAAACTAGGAATACAGGAATTCTGGGCCGAAACCGAAAAATTCTTGGTGCACATGGTCAAAAACTGAAACTGATTGTAGTATGTATTTATTATTTTATTAAGTAATTTTGTAAGACTTTTTAAAATTTAACTCAATACATTATGCTGTCATAAAAAACATAAGCCAATAAAATACCCACATTGACATTAACTAGTAGAGAGATGACATTTTATCAGCGTTGCCATGACAGCACAGTAGCACTATTGCAAGCAGCAAGAACACGCATATTACATAGTAATTTATGATATTTATATATACACATTTATATATTATACATATATATACATATACATACATATATATACATACATATATATATATA
>CAIGQV010016645.1:22882631-22951467 GCA_903798115.1 Danio jaintianensis | reverse complement strand
ATAATAATAATAATAATAATAATAATAATAATAATAATAATAATAATAATAGTTCATTTAATAAACTAATTTAATATTACTTTATTGAATAAAATATCTGATAATAATAATAATAATAATAATAATAATAATGATAATAATCTTAATAATAATTTTATTATTATTATTATTATTAATAATAATAATAATAATGCTGTTATTATTACTACACTAAATGTTTATAAAACCAAACAGGCTCGTTTCTCTTTGACGCTTCTAAGACCTCCAGCTGTGACGACCAACTGTTTAACAATATCTTCAAAAACCGTGCGCTCAACTCAAACACTGGCATGAGATGACAACACACGAAAACAAACTACACATCCTTCCTCTCGCTGAACCTGAACAAGATCCCAGTCTCGTCTCATCTGCTCGTTCATTAACTGTGAACATCTTACCCTCAAGCTTTAAAGATGCAGTGACATGGAGAAATATGGCCAGAGTCCAGCGCTCTGCTCTCTCTACTGGCAAAAATCACTGCGTGGCAAACAAAACTGGCAGGAACACGGTACACCTGCTACCCTCACAAAAATCTAACAAGCCCACCCTTTCCCAGACCCCAATCATAACATTACAGAAGTAGCGGGATAACTGTAAAACTCGGCTAATTTCAGTGTCAAAGAGCAACACTCCATGCTTTCATGCTGAGCTACGTCATACAGGCAGACCTCTGCATGTATACGCTGATAGAGAACCATGTGACAAAACTGGACAGCTTTAAACACTATTAACAAAGATTGCTGCTTTGAAACATGCTGTTTATCAAGACAAAGACACAGCAATTAACAAACAAATGAATACTAAAGATGTAAAAGGCTTTGCATGTTGCTATTGTGAATTCTTCTTTTAATTAGCTATTTAAAGGGATAGTTTACAAAAAAAAAAAAGAACATTTGCAGTTTATTTAATCACACTCATGCCATCCAGGACGTTTGAGACGTTTTGTTTGAGAAGAGGCATGTTGCACAAAGCTGGTTTGGGTTTTATCCAGGTAAATTCAGGTTAATTTTGAGCAAAATCTCTAAATTTTGCTCTAAAATCAAGGTGGGTTGATTTTAATAGGGCAGTAACTTAACTTACGCTACACGGATAACCTGCTCCTAAAAAAAATATCACAAAAAAATTAAGTATCACAACTTTTCTTAATAATATTGATAATAGCAAGTTAGGTAACATTTTAGTTTAAGTACCAATACTCACTATTAACAAGTGGCTTATTACAATATTAAGATATTGACTGTTTATTTGTATATATAAAGCAGATATTCAGTATGATCTTATTCTACATCCCTAATCCTACCCAATCCTTAAACTACTATCTTAATAACTATTAATAAGCAGCTAATTAGGAGTTAATTGAAAGAGAAAGAGCAAAAGAAATAAAAAAAAAGAGTGAAAACCAAAAGAAAGAAAAAAAAGGAGCAAAAAAAGCTAGAGAAAGAGAGTGAAACAGCAAAAGAGAGTGAAAACAGAAAGTGACACCAAGAAAGTGAAAAAGAGTGAAAAAGAAAGAGTGAAAGAGCCTAAAAAAGAAAGGAGCGAAAGAAAGATCAAGAGGGAAAAGAACGAAAAAGTGAAAAAGAAATATCGAAGGAGTGAAAAAGAAAAAGTGAAAGAGCCTAAAAAAGAAAGAGTGAGAGCGAAAGAAATATCAAGAGGGAAAAGAAAGAAAGAGAGAGAGCAAAAAAGGAGAGCAAAAAAATAAGTGAAAGTAAGAGCAAAAGAAAGTATAAAAGAAAAAGAAAAAGAGAGCAAAAGAAAGAGCGAAAGAAGAAGTAAAGGAAAGGAGAAGTGAAAGAAAAAGTGCAAGAATAAGTTAAAGACCGAAAGAAAGAAAAAAGAAAAAAAGAAAAAAAAAAGAAAGATCAAGAGGGAAAGAAAAAAAAAAAAAAAAAAGAGCAAGAGGAAATAAAAGAAAGAGCAAAAGAAAGACAGAAAGAGACCGAAAGAAAGAAAGAAAGATGGAAAGAGCGAAAGAAAGAATAAGTGAAAGAAAGAGAAAGTGCAAAAGAAAGAATGAGTTAAAAAAGAGAAAGTCTAAAAGAAAGAGCAAAAGAAAGCAAAATAGCGAAAAAAAGAATAAGTGAAAGAGCGAAAGCGCAAAAGAGAGCGAAAAAAAAGAAAGGAAGATCGAAAGAAAAAGAGCGAAAGAAAAAAAAAAGTGAAGTGAAGTGAAGTGTAGTGTGGCCAAGTATGGTGTCCCATACTTGGAATTTGTGCTCTGCATTTAACCCATCCAAGTGCACACACACAGTTAGTGAACACACACATACCGTGAACACACACCCGGAGCAGTGGGCAGCCATGCTGCGGCGCCCGGGGAGCTGGGGGGAACGGTGCCTTGCTCAAGGGACTCACCTCAGTCGTGGTATTGAGGGTGGTGGAGAGTGCTGGTCACGAGTCCAACACTCTAACCACCAGGCCACGACTGCCCCCAAAGAGCAAAATAAACAGCGAAAGAAACAGAGAGCAAAAGAAAGATGTTAAAGAAAGAGTGTTACTGTGTTATTGTTAATATTATATTTGTACTGGTTTGTGCATCTCAGTTCGGTCAGTTCATCTAATAACTAGTTCCTGAATTACTACGTTAAACTCCAGATGACTGTCTGAAGTGGTAATCAGCCACATCATGTGCACTGTCTGACAGCAGTCCCAGCACCGGATGCATAATGACTTGTTGGACTCCACCTGACAGCGATTAATCACCCTGTTGGGGAGCTCGCAGACTGACTGACGGAGATCTGTAACCTCCGTACGCAAGCAATTCATCTCCGCCAGAGTCCCTGCAGCCCTGCACTCGCTCACACTTCGCTATTAGACAAACTGGAGCTGGAATCCGTCCAAACCAGTGAATCGTTTGGCCAATTGCATCATGGGGGAGCAGCGCATTTCCTCAGCTGTTAAGCAGTGTCTGCGACTTCAAAACAACAATGAGAAAAAAAAAACAATTATCGAACGCACGGGGAGGTCCTGCGGGTGGGAAACGGTTTAATTGATCCAAGGACCACTTAAAATGTTCTTTAATATACTTTTTGTGCATCGGTTTCTCATGTTGGGAGGTGCGGGTTCGAATTTGAATCCCATTTCCAAACATTTCTCTCTGTGCATTAAATCGCTTCAGAGTGGATACTTAATTCGGTGGATACTTATCACAGTCAAATTAAATTTTTGAATGTTGATGGTTTAATTCATTATATATTATAGTTTATATGCATCACAGTTTACATTACGTTTGTATATTTTACATTATAGTTTGTTTGCATTTTGTGCACTTTTGAAGGAGAAAAGAGATCAAGCTTGGCGGAAATAGTACTATAATAATTTGTCAATTAATGAAGCAAGAAGCTTGTGCAATAAAACAAATTTTTCCATAATTAAAAACTCCAGCTCAAAGAGATAGACAAAGCACTGCTGGTTCTTCATAAAAACATAAATAGCCATATACAACTGCAATGTAAAACTAAAATAATACTAATTAATTAAAAAGGAGAGAGAGAATTTTGCTTATGCTCACCAAGGAAGAAAAGAAAGAGAGAGAGAGAAAGCGAAAGAAAGAAATATAAAGAGAGCGAGAGAAATAATAAGTGGAAGCGAAAAAGAGTGAAATAGCAAAAGAAAGAGTGAAAGAAAAAAAGAGTGAAAGGAAGAGAGCAAAAGAAAGTAAAAAAAGAAAAAAGAAAGATTAAGTGAAAGAGAGGACGAAAAAGCATAAGAAATAGCAAGCAAAAGAAAGAAAGAAGTGAAAGAGCGAAAAAGAGTAAAATCGCAAAAGAGAGCAAAAGAAAGAATGACAGAAAAAGAGCGAATGAAAAAAAAGTTAAAAAGAGAGAGCAAAAGAAAGAGCGAGAGAAAGAATAAGTAAAAGAAAAACTAAGTGAAAGAGAGGACAAAAGACAGAGCAGAAGAAATAGCAAGCGAAAGAGTGAAATCGCAAAAGGAGCGAAAAGAAGGAATGAAAGAAAAAGAGTAAAAGAAAAGAGTGAAAGAAAAACTAAGGAAGAGCAGAAGAACAGGGACAAACGAAGGACAGAGCAGAAGAAATAGCAAGCGAAAGAAAGAAGTGAAATCGCAAAAGCGTAAAAGATTGAAATCGCAAAAGAAAGAATGAAAGACAAAGGAAAGAAAGAAAAAAAAAAAATTTGAAAAAAGGCAGAGAAAGAATAAGTAAAAGAAAGAAAGAGCAAAAGACAGACTAAGTGAAAGAGAGGACGAAAGACAGAGCAGAAGAAATAGCAAGCGAAAGAAAGAGCGAGCGAGCAAAAGAAAGGATAAATTTACTTGATCAAAATACAGTAAAAACAGTAATATTGCAATTTATTAATAGAATATAAATATATTTTGAACTTCAAAACATATATTAATAAAAGAATAAAATATGTTTAAATTAATTTATTAATAAACTTATATTCCTTCCTGTGTTGGAAAGCAAATTTTTATAAGCCATTACTCAAGTCATAATAATAATAATAAATATATATATATATCAATAAATATATATATATATATCAAGGCGGCATTTATTAAATGTAATTTTTTTTTTAAATTGTTAAATATTTATTAACATTTTAAATAACTGCTTACTTATTGTATGTAGTTTCAAATGAAATGATTACTCCAGTCATTATTGCTTTTATTACTATTACCATTAATAATAATAATATTCATAACAATAATAATAATAATTATTATTATTATTAATATTAGAGCGATTTCTGAAGGATCATGTGACTCTGAAGACTAATGAAGAGTAATGAAGCTGAAAATTCATCTTTAAAATCACTGGAATAAATGATTAAATGAAATGATAAACTACTTTTGAACAGTTATTTTATAGTGCAATAACATTTCACAATTTTACAATTTGTACTGTATTTTTGATGAAATAAATACAGCCTTGGTGAGCAGGAGAAGCTTATTTTAAAACATTTAAAAATCATATTGACCCCAAACTTTTGACCAGTAGTGTATATCAATATTAACACATTTTCAGCAGCTTTTCAGTGTCACATGACCCTTCAGAAATAATTTAAATATTTAAATTCCATGCTCAAAAACAAATTGTTATCATCATCGTTATCTTGTGCTGCTTAATGTTTTTAAGAGAACTAACATTTTCTTAAATAATAAATATTTTATACTTCATATTTCAAATACAACCATCAAATTATAAAAAATATAGAATATTACAATGTAAAAAAAAAAAAAAGAGATAACAAAAAGGCCCCTCAACAGAACTACTGCCTCCCCATCCTCATATTCATATGCACTCAAGTGTTATGGACAGTGTGAGTTCATTCTGACATGCAGAGACTTGCTGGTGCAATTATGCAAGAGCTTATACTGACATGTATGGATGCATGTGTGTGTGTGTTTGTAGTTGTGGTGATGCTGGGCATGGAAAGTCAGCGGAAAGCCTGACACATTGACCATGACATCATTGCCTGAAAGTGTGCCACCTGGGCCCGATGCAAGAGGTGGAAAGTGTGTGTTTGGTTTCAGGGGGTGGGTATGGAGATGACTGGGGCTTGAAGTTAATAGCTGGAAGTGTTTGGGTAGAAACAGTGGTAAGTTCCTGGAAGAGAGCTTCAGAAAAACAGAAACTGTGTGCAAGTCTGATTATCGCAGCAGATGTGTGCACGTCTGTGCGTTTGAGTGCAATGGAGCAGGTTGCATACGGTTGATTCTTCAATATAAGAAAGAGTGATGTGTTTACAGAGCATCTCCTGTTATAATAGACTGCAGAAGCGCTCCAATGAATGTGTGATTGTCTAAGAGCATGTGTTTCCTCAGAGAGGTGACCTCATCCCAGCCCCAGTGGGCCAATGAGATCACATACTGTCTTCCAATCAGCCAACCAACCACGCAGGCAGGGTGACACGACACACTATTTTGTTTTTTTTCACCTTATTAGGTTTAACTTGCCAGGTCAACCTAGTTTGAACTGGTGCCTTGAAATTGAAATTGTCTACCAGGGTTTCCCTCCAAAATCATCATATTATCATGATAAAAACATGAGTACTTGTTGATCTTCAATTTAGTTAGGGTTAGGATTAGGGGCAGGACACACCAAGCCGAGAGTTGGCTGTTAGGCTTCGTCGGTCTGTCCACTTGGTTTGGTGTGTTCCACACGTCGCCCCATGTCGTGTTAACATTGGAGCTCGTTGACCCGATTCAGCATGTAGAATTGGCATCGGTTGAAGAGAGTGCTCTAGTTATTCAGCAACAAATCAGAGCGCGAGTTTGACGTAGTGAAGTGACATAGCAAGTAAACAATTCAGGTCAAGAAGGAACACAAATAGGCTGACTGTAATGCCTCATTCCCACTAGCAGCGACTGTCACTTTGGGTGGCGATTGAAGTCGCTAGTGGGCATTTCCACTTTGGGGTTGCTTAGGTAACGTTAATGGTGATATTCATAGAGAGCGAATAAGTTTACGTGCCGCTGAAAGTAAACATTGTTTAGAGAAAACACTAAATATAAATAGAATCAGTACATAAATGGCTTAATTACAAAAATGATCAAGAAAAAAGTGTGTTTTCTGGCATTGCTGCTATTTCTCTCCCGCACACATGGATCATGCTGCAGGAGATGAGAGGACCATGTGAGTTTTACTGATGCTCGTATTGGCTGTTGCTCAAAAAAGTCGCTCTTCATTTGCATAAAGTAGAAGGATTCTCAACTTTGTCGCGTCACTCGACATGCCCATCTGGTCGCCAAAGCCAGCGATGTCGCTCATGTAGACGGAGGTCACCGGAAGTCGCTCGCTCTCCACTGAAATTAATGGTCGCTTGTCGCTTTCAATTTATTTCAATCATTCGTAGTGTGAACGCAGCTTAATTTTGCTACATTTCTTAAATATTTGCAAACGATATGGAATATTAGATTATCAGACATATTTGCTGGAGTGAATCCCTCCTTGGTGATTGACAAATACTGTGATAATGGTACTAAACGCTGCTTTGTTTACACTTTGCATGTGTGAATTGAAAGTTTCAGTTTCCCATTCTGAAAGAGTAAACAAACTACTGCCCCCCATGGTGCAGAAAGACACATCAGAACACGCACTCTTGAATCAATTGGCTGCTGTCTGTTTGGTGTGTTCACGGGCAGCTTTTTTGGTCCAAACGGAAACAGACGTGAACAGACGCGAGGCAACAACACAGTTGCATCTTTTCTGTGCTAGTAGTTTGGTGTGTCTTGGCCTTAAAATGTTAAGGTTCCTAATTTGTTATGGAATTCTCCTGTAATTAATCCCTTTTCCACAAATGCAGTTTGAGTTCTGGTTCGGAGCCAGAGTCAAGTTCCAAATTGGTTCCCAAAGCCCTGGCTCTGAACCAGGAAAAGTGGTTCTTAAGTAGAACCAAAACATTGCTGGACTAGAAATAGGAACAACTTGTATCAGGGGCTAAGGGTGGGGTTACCGAGACCAACAAGATGAACAGAAACACCATATTTGAAAAAGCAAAATTGCTGAATCTCTGTCTATTCAAATTATGGTGCGATGCATAACTATTATTATTCTCGCTTGTATTCCTCATCGTCTATACAAATTATGACAGGCTGCTTCATAATCTCCTTCTATTCTAATTATGTCATGGTCAATGAACATGTTGGATTCAGTGTTGGATATCGATCAAAGTTACTTACTTACTTACTCCCAGGGCCATTTTTATATCGAAAATGATATTTAGCTGCACCATATTGGTGTTTCGTAACATCTAGTTTTATAAGGTGAGTTGTTAGCCCAATGCACAACCCTCAACCTGGAGGACAGGTCTACTCTAGTAAAATGATTGGTTCAGTCTATTTGTTATGGTGTTAGAAAAGCAAACATTCAAAAGACAGAGATTCAAATATATAATAGCCATCCTGTTCAATGAATAGAGTTATGGGCATCGGTTTGCCAAAATTCACTTGACCAGTATCCAAGCTACATTTATACTGGAGGACTGTTCTTCGTGATGAGATACAGTGAAGTAATATGAAACGTGGTAAGTTATAGACTTACCCTTGACTTGAAGGCAAGGATCATTTTAGGCAGGAACAATATGAAGCATTTCAGCTCGATGGTGAAATATTTCAGCACAAAATCTGTTATTCCAACAGCCCAGATCAGGTCAAAGAAATCAAAACTGTTGATGTTTGGCTTGGCAAAAATAAGGCTGGGGGGACAAATATGTATTATTATTTTAAGATTTGTTTTATTGAGTAAATTGCAGTATTTTTTTATAAAAAAAATATCATTAAAAAACAATCATATAATTTTACAGAATCCATTTATAGTATATATTTGTGATATACAACCATTCAAAAGTTTGATGTCAGTAAGTTTTTTTTTTTTTTTTAATGGATACATTAATTCAGATTGGAGACACTGAATTCATTAAAAAGTGACAGTAAAGACATTAATAATGCCAAAAAAATGTTCTACATCAAATAAATGCAGTTTTTTTTAAGTTTTATATCAATCAATGAATTATGAAAAAGATGCATATGTTAATATTTGTTTTCACCATTGATAATAATAATAACAGCATATTGGAATTATTTCTAAATGATCATGTGAGTCTGAAGACCAAAGGAAAGAGTCTGATTAATAATTCATCTTTGAATAATAGGAATACATTTTCTTATGATTATAATATTAAATTATAAATATTAAAATATAAATATTACTGTTTTTACTGCAATTCTTATCTAATAAATGCAGGCTAAGTGAGCATAAGAGACGCATGTTCTTACCAACACCAGACTTTTGAAAAGTACTTTATACTCAGATATGACAATAACAAAACAAATGTAAAACATAATATCAAAACCAGTGAATGCTTCAACAAAAGCTCAGCGAACCAAAATGTGGATAAACGAAAAAATGATGGGAAACTAAATACTCACAAATGCTGATAGACACAAACATAAAATGAGAGATCACTCTGCAAAATGACAACATGGAGAAAATGAAAAGTTTCAAATGCATAAAGTAAATAAAAAATGGAATAAGTTGTGATGGAGACTCTGATGAATGGGCTTGTACCTGTTGTGAAGTTCCTCAGTGCTGAAGGTATAGTACACATACACAATGTTGCCAGCGAGAAACACCATAATCCAGAGGGTGGTAAACACAGACCTCTCCTCCTGAAAATATATCCGTTCACAATACAACAATCAGCCTTTTCAGTTATTTTACAGATTTATTTTTATGAAAATGCATTGTAATAATTATGTATTATTTTAATAAACAATATAATTTTGTAAACATTTTTCAAATTTAACTTAGATTATACTGATAATCTATAGATCGTAAAATATGTCGAAACAATCTGAATTGTGTTCATTTGAATTATAAACGATTGTAATTTAATAGAACTGAATATTATATGCCATTAAAAATTGTTTTGAATTTGAATTTCTTAACTTGAATATTGAACATCTAACAACTGATTTTTATAGACATACTTTCAAACTTCAGATTTTTTTTGTTCTGAATTCATAGACTGCAGATATCCAGTTTGTAAAAATACAGTTTCAAGATGAAGAAATTTGGGAACATCAAATTCAAGATTCTAAAATTCAAAACCAGAAATTCAAATTGCAAACGTGACTGAGCAAAGCTTTGGTTGTCATGCACATCTTCTCAAGGAAGCATTGTATTAAATGTAGCATTTGTATTAAATATCCTCCGAAGGCAGGAGGGCGCTCTCGCAAAAACTCACAAACCTGTCCAAATACCCACAAAAAAACTCAGGAAAGCCCCTGGGGAAAATAGCTGTTGCTGAATAAACAGAAGATTTTACTACTTTCATTGATTCAGTGTGACTAATAAACACACGACCTCTGGAATAATCTCACAGAAGGATTTGTTTTCTCGACTGTAGTTATGAGGCAAGTTTGTAGTAAAAACATGTTATTATATGTTGTAATTTAGTTTCATATGCAGCCGTAGTTCATTGAGAACAGCTGTCATTATCACAGGACAATTATCTCATTGTCATTATCAACAGATTAAACCAAATTCGAATTTAAACCAATTTTTTAATTCGAGCTTCTCAGTGTACTACGACTCTGTGTAGTAAACTCTACTCCATCTAAACTCATGTGCTGGAGGTTTACTAGATCCGGCTTTACTGACAAAATGCACAGAAATTCACATTGATTAAATCACCCAGACCTATTCGGCTGTATATCTCTTTCGGCCAAAAATCTAAAATATCAGTTTGGCCGATAATTTTCGGTGGCTGAAAATTCGGAGCATTCCTATTTCAAACTACTTAAAATGTCAATAGAAGTTTATTTGTTGAACTGTACAGTTCAATTTACAGAGATTAAAAGTCCTATAATGTACTTCAAAAGCATATATAAACAGAAAAGCACCCATGAATCATAAGCTACAGACATCTGTTAATTAGTGGATACTTTCTGTGCTTCACAATTTAACTGGTTTGCTGTGCTTTTGATCAAATAAATGCAGCCTTAAAAAGCATAAGGGACTTTTGTTAAAACATACATATCACTGCAGTGTTTGAAGGTAAATGCGCCTCTCTAAGAGCATACGTGTAGATGGAGAAATACAGTGTGTAGTTTAACAAAAGTATAAAAAGCAAACATATCTCACCCGCAATGCCACCTGATGCTTCAGTGTTGAGTTTGCAAAGGCAAATGTGCTGATCATTCCGATGCAAACAGCAATTCCTGAGAAAAACAAAGAAATGTGTTCCCTTATAATATAATAACATTCTTATAATTACACTACAGTTATCTTAACATTATGAAAACATTAGTAGCTGTCACTAATACAAAAAACTAAGCACAGAGACAAGTGAAAACAGCTATGATTTTGAATACAATCATCATATAATATATTTAACCTACCGAGCTTGTGCTGAAAGCAGACTTTAGCGAGAAGAATGAGGATAAAAGGGAATCCTCTCTGAAGCCATGTGACCACAGCCTTGAGTTCAGAGAGAGCAGGAGCTGGTGTAGAGGGATCTTCACCTGATAACAGGAAGAAAAAAACATGCAAAAATTTTTTATGCATAAACATATAAGCTTCACTGCCAAATGCCTCATTGCGATAACCACTGTTTTAAAGACTATTTTAACTACTAACATTAAGTTCATCTAGCATTAAAGTTTATTTAAAAAAATAAAAATAATTAATGTTTATATTTTCTTCTTAAGACACTATGAATGAAATTTAAGACTTATACAGGGCTAAACACTAAGGATTTTGTTCCGAATGGCCGGGTTACTTCTGTAAATAGTTTTTGTATTAATAGAAGATCATGTAAAGGGATGTTTTGCTTTAGTTTTCCCTTCCATGATTAGGGAAATTCATTTGGAGAATTTGCTGTAAAAAGCTGTTGTGAATTGTATCTCTTTGCAATAAAAAAACATATACAGTTGAAATCCGAATTATTAAACCCCCTTTGAATTTTTTTTTCTTTTTTTAAATATTTCCCAAATGATGTTTAACAGAGCAAGAAAATTTTCACAGTATGTCCGATAATATTTTTTCTTCTGGAAAAAGTCTTATTTCGGCTAGAATAAAAGCAGTTTTTAATTTTTTAAAAACCATTTTAAGGTCAAAATTATTAGCCCCTTTAAGCTATATATTTTTTTCGATAGTCTACAGAACAAACCATCGTTATACAATAACTTGCCTAATTACCCTATCCTGCCTAGTTAACCTAATTAACCTAGTTAAGCCTTTAAATGTCACTTTAAGCTGTATAGAAGTGTCTTGAAAAATATCTAGTAAAATATTATTTACTGTCATCGTGGCACAGATCAAATAAATCAGTTATTAGAAATGAGTTATTAAAAGTATTATGTTTAGAAATGTGTTGAAAAAAATCTCTCCGTTAAACAGAAATTGGGGAAAAAAATCAACAAGGGGGCTAATAATTCAGGGGGTTTAATAATTCTGACTTCAACTGTATAGAAAAAAAGTTTTGAGATGGATTATAGGTGAACTATTCTTGGACATAGGGAAGTTAAGGCCTGTTTAAAATGATTTAGGACCTACAACGCAAACTTTCAGTGAAATTTAAGACATTTTAAGACCCCGCGGACTCCCTTTATATTGTGCAGCCATAATGTGATTGTTGTTTTAATAATTGAAATGCAGACATTCTCACCTCCGTCCTCTCTGCTGCCATGTCTCTCAGCAGAAGTGGCCGCATGCAGAAGAGCAGAGCGGTGTTGACCAGAGTGATGATGATGGCGGTGATGGTGATGATGGTGCTGAGAAGGGTGAGGAAGATAAGGTGGGTTCTCTGTCCGGTGCGAGGAGGCTTCGTCCCGGGTGGAGGACGCCATCTGGATGAAGACGTCCGGTGGAGAACCCAGAACCAGCCCTGCAGCCTGGAAGGGAGCTGAAGACACGTTTCCAGCAGAGACGCCCACCAGACCAGAGAAGAGCTGCTGGGGAGACGTGGGAGAGTCTGGCTTCAGACAGTCAAACACTCCTCCTTCATCAAGACTGCTCTCTGAACCCAGAGTCTGACTCCTGTTCCTGCAAAAACAACACAACAGAAGCAGGCTGCATTTGTTCTGCAAGGCCTAAAGCAGGGATTTTGACATTAAAAGTACAAATGAAATCAAAACTAACCATTTTGTTAGCTCACATTGCTAGTTTTGTGGTGAACAATTCATCTGTGCATGTCATTAAGAAAAAAATTTGTTTGCCCTTGTAATCTTTAATTGAAATCTGAAAGTGCACTTCCCACTTCCACACCCCCAACAAACAGAAATGGTGAGGAGGTGGAGTCTTTTAGGTTGTAATAACTCTTCTAAAACCCTTTTCCCGATCTTTCTGAATGAAATGCCGACTTTATTACATCCAATCAGCTCACAGTAGAAAAACAAGCCACACCCATTGTTTGCTCATTTAATATTCCGTTTCTCTAGGAACTGCTTCACAATAAACGATCGCAGCTTCCGGTTCATGTGGACTTTAGACTCGATCAGTTTTAAATAATTAAGCTTACAATACAGCTCATTTCTACACACAAACAATGTTGTTATTCTGATAAATAAGCACATAACGGGACTACACGAGGCCAAATTAGCAAAAAAACAAAATAAAATAAATAGATCAATAAAAACTATTACACACATCTTTATGACATAGAAAACTATTTTAAAAAAACAAAAAACAGAACAGGCTGCATTTGTTCTGCAAGGCCTAAAGCAGGGACCTGTGTTTTTTGACATGTTAAACTTGATCAGTTTTGAAGCATTAAGCTTACAATACAGCTCATTTCAACACAAAAATATACTTATTTTAATAAAACTAAAAACAAAACGATTACATAAATTTTTAGCATCATTTGCAGGATTTCATATTTAGAACAAGAACCCTAATCAATGACATAGAAGAATTTATTTTAAGTCACAGTGAAATTAAAATAAAGTTGTTTTTTTAGTTAGTATCAGTATGTTAGTCTTAAGCTTATCTATAGGCTAGTGTGCTCCAAACAGTAAAAAGAACATAAACATCCAAAGCTTGTAGTTTGTCACTTCCGCCTAAATTGATTAACGTTTTTTTTCACGTCACCTCATACTTCAGTTTCTCATCAAATCTTCTGACCAATCAAATGCTCTCTAGTGTCTGACATGCCCTGCCCCCTTCTTAGTTGATGCTCTTGAGCTCAACCACTCTCACTGGCAGAGCTGTGATAAAACAGAACACTTTTTTTTTTGCAAATGAGAGGAGCTACTCTATGTCCTGCACTGTCTTCATGTTTCTGTTGCAATTACATCACACATCGAATAAAAATGCACTTTTTGAAGCACTCCACAGGACGTTTAGGGCATTTTTTCTGATCGGAAAGATAGGACAAAAATTACAACATACAAAATTTGATCGAAAACTATGTTATATATAATTTATAGGTATAAATTATATTATACTTCCAGGTATTTATTGGGGGTCCCTAGACTTTCTGGGGCCCTAAGCGGCTGCTTATCTTGCTTACTGATTAAATCTGCCCCTGTGTATGGACAAAATATAGGTGTATTATTTCATATCATGCTTTATCGTTTATATTGTGGTGTCGCAAAATACTTTATGGTAATATTTTTCATAATTTATATAAGCGCAATATTACACCCCATTACAGGGATGCAGAGAGAAACATGAATAATAGTGTCGTGAGAAAGTTACAATCTTTAAAGTACAATGTTTTCTCTTTGTATTTTATTTAGCGATACTTTAGTATTTTTATGTTGGACCTGTAATCGTTCGTTTTTGAAAAGTGTTTTATATTTTATTAATATCTATTTTTATATTTCTACATTCTGAATCAAACATTCGGCCTGAAGTTTTAAATAAAGTCAGAAATATAATCACATTCGAATGAGTATATTTTCAAGTATGTACTTTAAAAAGTAAAAAAAAATAAAAAAAAGAAAGAAAGTAGAAAGTCCTTTGCATATGGTTAATTTATATAAATAAACTTTTAATTGATTGAATTTGCAGAAATGGTATTATATCTTGATGCATACTACTATCAGGATATGAGATTACTCCTGCAAACCAGGACCTACTTTAATAGTGAGATTAGATGTTTGGAGATCCATCCCCCCAACTTGATTGATTTAGTTATTGACATCTATAAGAACAAAGACAATAGGAGAATTGTTTCAAAATTGTATTCTTCCATCCAATCCACCAAGGAACACTCAACAAATGACATCAGACTAAAATGGGAGAGAGAATCCAACCTAGTTATCTCAGAGGAAGATTGGTTGAATATCTGCTCAGTACAGGCCACCTTTTCCAGCTCTGGCATGTGGCGAGATTTTTGCTGGAGGAATCTTACCAGATACTTTATAACCCCCAAGTTAACATGCATGCAAACATGGGAGAAGGACAGGGGACAGTGCTGGAGGAAATGTGGAGAAGACTTAGCAAACCACTTTCATATATTTTGGAGTTGCCCAGCCATTCAGTCATACTGGCAGGATGTAATGCAAGTAATACGAAATATTTTTGGTGATGGTGTGGACTTTTCTTTTACAACAATTTATTTGGGAAATATTTCAACCAACTTAACGGTAAAAAACAAGTATTTATTAAAAATACTTCTAGCAACCAGTAAGAAAACTGTAACTCAAAAGTGGCTACAACTCGACAAAACCCCCTACAAAATCTGAATGATTGGATATCGTATCTAACGTTCAAATTATGAAGAGGATGACTTTTTCTTTAAAACTACAAATGGACAAATGCAATATTGGGAGAAATGGATTGTACTTATGCCTTTACACAGGGTAAACTGATCTTTATATGTATTTGTTAATGTGACCGGTAAGGAAATATGTGACCAGTCAACTCTTTTTCTTCCTTAAAAAAAGAGAAATAAAAATAAAGTATAAAAATAAAAAAATGAGATTACTTATATCATAATAGATTTTTAGCCCCAGTGTGGATCATATTGATTTAATTATGAGAGACCTATCACATTTGATACATTGATTTAAATGTAATTCCCATATATTCAGTAACCGTTTCGGAGGATGTATCTTAACTAGCAAGGCTGGTTGACTTGGGTTGGTTCAGTACCAAATGCTACTGACCAGATACTTCATTTCTGTAAATACGATAAATATTGTTAAATAGTAAACATGTAAGGAATAAATGAGCTAAAAATCCAACCTTTCTGGCAGCATGCCTTCAGTATTGCTGCTGTGGCGTCTCTGCATGGCACCCGCTTTATCACCAGGAGCTCCAAAACTGAGCAGGAAAAAAAAATAGATTCATATTTAAAAATTTAATCCAAACAAAATATACTTACAAAAAGTAAAAATACAAAGGACACTGTATGACAGAACAAATGAACTGTTTAGATGAGGACGCTGTAGACATAACCTGGAAAAAAAAAAAAAAAAAGTTCATAACTTCATTTCACTTAGGAAACACAAAAGGACAAACTTTACCAGATAACACAATTAGCAACTTTCTTCCAGGAGCATTCATACACCACAAACAAACAAACAAACAAAAAATAAATAGTGACATTACATTATACTTTAGTTTTCTGAGCCCTATGATCTCATTAAGTAAGGAACCTTTGTCTGTGCTCTTAGTATTTGATGACAGACAAAACAGAATTATTACTTATTGGGCCTAAATCCTGTACACAGCAGATCTCACAACTCGACCTGCATTTAGAGGGACACAAAGTTAGCTTTAGCTCTACTGTAAAAGATCTGGGTGTTATACTAGACAGCAATTTAACTTTTGAAAATCATATCTCCCATGTCACAAAAACCGCCTTCTTTCATCTGAGAAATATTGCTAAGTTACGAAGTATGCTATCCATCTCAGATGCAGAAAAGCTAGTTCATGCTTTCATGACTTCTAGGCTGGATTACTGTAATGCTCTGTTCGCTGGTTGCCCAGCATCCTCTATTAATAAACGTCAGCTAGTACAAAATGCAGCTGCCAGAGTTCTTACCAGGTCTAGAAAATATGATCATATCACCCCAATTTTATCCTCCTTACACTGGCTGCCTGTTAAGTTCCGTATTGATTATAAAATATTGCTTCTTACCTATAAAGCTTTAAATAATCTAGCACCTGTTTATCTAACCAACCTTCTGTCTCGCTACAATCCAACCCGCTCTTTAAGATCTCAAAACTCAGGGCTTCTGGTAGTACCTAGAATAGCAAAGTCGAGTAAAGGTGGTCGAGCCTTCTCATTTATGGCTCCTAAATTCTGGAATAGCCTTCCTGATAATGTCCGAGGCTCAGACACACTCTCTCAGTTCAAAACTAGATTAAAGACCTATCTTTTTAGTAAAGCATACACTCAATGCATCGCATAACGGTATGATGCATGAATGTGCTCCACGCAGGTGAGCTGGCTTGACAACCACCTGTAGGACACACTCCTCAATACATCAGACATTGTGTTAGAAACTCTCATATGCTTTACATGTTTGTTTCTATGTTTGTTTAACTGCTATTTTCATCTATAACACTCCATTTTTGCATCTCGTTTAAGTGAAGTGAAGTGAAGTGAAGTGAAGTGTAGTGTGGCCAAGTATGGTGTCCCATACTTGGAATTTGTGCTCTGCATTTAACCCATCCAAGTGCACACACACAGTTAGTGAACACACACATACCGTGAACACACACCCGGAGCAGTGGGCAGCCATGCTGCGGCGCCCGGGGAGCAGTTGGGGGGAACGGTGCCTTGCTCAAGGGACTCACCTCAGTCGTGGTATTGAGGGTGGTGGAGAGTGCTGGTCATTCTCCACCACCCTAAAAATAAATTAGTGGTTAAATACACTATGAACAGCAGCTACGCAAATTATTTTCTTTATTCTCTATTTCCACTTGGGGATACTCATTCCGAGGTCCCTAGAGACTATGCAGCGCCATTGATGCGATCCAAGACCTGTGAAGAGATGATCCCAAGGTATCCATAATCCTGGACCAGGTCGTATCCCGAGCTGATGCTGTGGTCATCATGGAGTGCATGAGACTAATTCCTGAATGACCACTGTGATAAACGAGTCCCCACATTGATCCTGCGGGCCAACCTGACCGCCTGCCGGTGCCCTACTCACACCTCCAGCTTCTCCACGATGGACGTCCAGCTTCTTCAGCCTCCAGCGCCTAGACTGCAGCTCTGAACAGGAAGTTTGGCCAGATGAAAAATGGTCGTGCCTAACAGAGCCTAGTTTCTCTCTAGGTTTTTTTTTTCCCTTCACTTTGTCAATTGGTGAAGTTTTTTTTCCTCGCCACTGTTGCCACTGGCTTGCTCGGATTGGGACTTGAGAAGCTGCGCTTCGGTGGATTTGCTCTGCAGTGTTTGAACTTTCAGCAGGGAAATTTAAACCACACTGAACTAAACTAAACTGAACTTCAACTCTGAAATCTGGACTTTACTAGAACTATGTTAAGCTGCTTTGACACAATCTACATTGTGAAAAGCGCTATATAAATAAACTTGAATTGACAGCGGTGTAGTATAACTATAGTATTTTACTATATTGTTTACTATTAGTAAATTAATATTTCCACAATTTTGTAACATGTCATGAATGAATGAGTCTTTCATTGATGAATACGGTTCAGTTTAAATGGCAACAAAATGTTCTAGAAACAAGCAGAATGATCTTACCTTGAAATAAAGGCAACACATTGAATGTTGAGTTGAATGTTAATTACAAAATTAAAAGTAACTACAAACAAGTGTGCAAAGGATGAAAGAAATGGCATTACTGATTAAAAAAGGAAACTATAATGTAATATAAAAATGCACTTGCATAAAACATGTATGCAAATATATAGGCAGATATATGGATAAGTGAATAGATGGACAAATAAGTTTAAAAAGTAATCTGAACAGATAGATAGATAGATAGATAGACTTTAATCTGGTAACAAGTGTAACATATCTATTTAATAAAAGGCATATTTATCTATGCTCTTAGTATTTGATGACAGCGGTGTAGTAGTAATAACTATAGTATTTTACTATATTGTTTACTATTAGTGAATTAATATTTCCACAATTTTGTAACAAGTCATAATTGAATGAGTCTTTCATTGACGAATACGCTTCGGTTTAAATGGCGACCAAATGTTCTAGAAACGAGTAGAATGATCTTACCTTCATCGTGGCTTGTAACGGAAACGCACAAAATACTATCTAATCGATTTTAAATGTGATGTTTTTTTAACAAACGCCAGAAACATGAAAGCATCAGTCAGTGACTGCAGAACGGATGTGAACCGCTTTGTTTCCGGAAGTAGTCACGCGGACCATCCAATCACAGCGCGACGTTGCTCCGCATTTCCGCACGGAGAGGTGCTGTTGTTGTGCAGCTTGATTTCTGGAAGTCATATTTAAACAAATTGAATTACAAACTCGACAGATCATCGCATCACACTCTCGCAGTCGTGAATATCCTTTCGGTTTATTCGATTAATAAATAAACGCCGTGCACGTTTCGATCAAGTTAGCTGGCTTTGTTTGTTTTGAATCTGCAACTGTCAGAATGATTCGCATCAGTGCTCCAGTAGTCTCCATCCAGAATATTTAACGCATAAAATGGGTTAAATGTTTCTAAAACTCGCTGTTTGTCCAACTATCGACGGCAATTGATAACGACAGGCGGCCTGTGTCGGATAACGGTGTCATACAATACGATTTAACGCATTAATACGCCTGATCTGACGGTGAGGGTTCCCGATGCAAAAGATGCTGTGTTGATCCAGTCAGCTGGATCTCTCTGCCTGAGATCGCCGTTTATTTAGTTCTCCATCACATCTAACGTTACCTGGACCTGGTGCACATCCAGAAGAACGCCTCCATGGTGTTGCGCCGGCTCCTGCGCAAGCGTTGGGTCCTGGGGGTCGTGTTCGGATTGTCGCTCATCTACTTTCTCAGCAGCACCCTCAAACAGGTGACTAGTGTATGAAGAAGAGCTCATTTCTGATGCTGCTGTACTGATTCCTCTCCACTAGGGAGGAAAAAAGATCACGCTCAACAAGGCTGCATTTATTTGGTTCAAAATACAGTACAAATAAAATTGTGCTATATTAATATTATTTAAAAATGTATGAAAAAAATGAAGAGTTCAGATGCAAAAGCCTCTAAGTGCCATCTGAAATTTTATTTTAAAATAAGCATTTTTCTCAGGCTCCTGTCTATAGGTTCATTTCACATTTATGAGAAATAATAGTTTATTTGCATTGCTTTTAATGTGAAATAACTGAACATAAATATTGGAGCATGAGAGAAATGCAAATTTTGCAAAAAAAAATCAGATGGCTCTACGTTCACACTGCGAGGCTTAGTGCTCAAATCAGATTTTTTGCATAGCTGTTCACATTGTTGTTATAAATGTGGCCAATATCAGATTTGCAGTGTGAACAGATCATAGTCCTAAACTGACCTGCATGCGCAAAAGTACAGTTATGGACAGCACAAAATGTCTGATTATGCACACAATGTGTATACTGTATGAAGCACGTTGTCAGATTATCCTTAATATGATTATTGCCCTTTTCACAGGCAACCATGGTGTATTTGGTCTAATGTGTATTTCACCATTTGAAACATCACTTGTGATTGAAGACACTGATCATTTGTGATTTATGACAACCGCAGTGCGCGTCTTTCTAACCACCGGTGTAGTGAACTCGTCAAGGGTTAATGAGCAGCCGCAGACTGAACTCTGAAGTTGAACTCTGAAGTGGAGTTGGTTTATCTCTGTTTGCAGAGTTATTTCATTTTACTTTGTTATAAACAACAGGCACGTGCAGAAAGGGGGTTTGGGTACTTGAGCACCTGCCCTTTTTTCTCTCGGAGAGAAAGTTCATCCTTAAAATGAAAGGGCCTTTGTGCACGGATGCCCTATGCGCAACACCCCCCACGCTCTTCAGCTTCGCGATCAACCCGTGCCCCAATCGTTAACAAGCTCTAGTTTTGCCTTCCAAATTTTTTTCAAAATGAACAACCAACTTTCTGTGGTAAAGTAATTGCCCCGTGTGCCATTCTACTATGCTGCTGAGGAGTAGATGATGTTTGCAGCACAGAATGATGACGCATGTCGCTCAAAGATGATGTAAAAGTCACATGAAATCCTACATAAGCGTTCACACTGCGGTCGCATTGCAAAACCTCAGATCTGTGTCTGATTTAATACTACATATGAAAGTGGCACAAATCTGAATTAAAAAGATCAGATTCCATGCAGTTCACACTGTCAAGACAAAAACAGATATGAGTCACATGTGGGCAAAAAAATCTGATTCAGGCCGCATTTGCCTGCAGTGTGAACATAGCCTTAGAGGTTTTTGCATCTGAGCTCTTCATATATGAAAATATAGTCATAATTATTAGCCCTCCCGTGAAATTTGAAGTGTTTTAAACATTCATTCATTCATTTTCTTTTCGGCTTACTCCCTTTATTAATCTGGGGTCGAATGAACCGCCAACTTATCCAGCATATGTTTTATGCAGCGGATGCCCTTCCAGATGCAACCCATCACTGGGAAACATCCATACACACTCATTGACACACATACACTACGGACAATTTAGCTTACCCAATTCACCTATACCGCATGTCTTTGGACTTGTGGGGGAAACCGGAGCACCCGGAGGAAACCCAAGCAAACATGGGGAGAACATGCAAACTCCACACAGAAACGCCGACTGACCCAGCCGAGGATCGAACCAGCGACCTTCTTTCTGTGAGGCGAATGTGCTACCCACTGCGCCACCGTGCAGCCCATCGCCACCAGTTTTAAACATAATAGTTTTATTTACTAATTTATAATAACTAATTTATTTTGACTTTGCCATGATGGAAGTATGCAACTGAAAGGCGTAACTAGGTTAATTAGGGTAATTAGGCAAGTTACTGGATAACAGTGGTTTGTTCTGTAGCCAATCATAAAAAAAAATATATATATAAGGGGGCTGATAATATTGATCTTAAAAAAAAATTAGCAGCTGCTTTTATTCAAGCCAAAGTAAAAGCAACAAGACTTTCTCCAGAAGAAAAAAATATTATAGGAAATACTGTGAAATAGGGCTGCATGATATTAGAAAAAATAGTGACATTGCGATATTTTATTTGCGATCTTGAGTAAACTTTCACCAGATGAAATCAATAGCTCTATTTGAAAAGAATTCATAATTTTAGATTGTTTGAAATGATTTTGTAGAAATATAATTAATTATAAATAATATAATAAGCCAAATAAAATATAATAAATCAATCACAAGCATTAATAAATACAGTGGGTGGAGCAAAGATAAAAAATTTATAGCATTTTATGGTTTTCTTGGAGTAAACTGTGTAATCTAATGTAAAAATGTAATTTATTCCTGTGACGATAGTTCCAAATTTGGGCTTAAGTTTTTTCTTCCCAAAACTCAGGCAGTATGAAAACATAATTAAACTGTGTAAAGGTCAACCGTTATGAACTTTTCCCAGATTGACACTTTTAAATGACTAATACAGAACAATAATAATTCTAGGGTCAAAAAGAGTCCTAATCAGACTGATGCCAGCATATAAAAATAAACTCAACTAATTCCAATATGTCAACTCTAATATGAGTCAACTAATTAAGTCCTATATGCGTGTACAGGAGGAGCGAACAATCCGTGATCGGACTCTCCTGGAGGCGAGGGACTCAGACCACCACATCCAGTGGAAGGTCAAGTTCATCCTGGGCAACAGCAGCCGGCAGATCTCACAGTGCAGAAACTCTATTCAGGGAAAGAGCCTTCTCACTGATGAGCTGGGTGAGTGAATAAGACAACTACTCGCCAAAATAAAGCTGTTGAAAGTGCATTCAAATTAGCATGGAACAAAAGTTGTGAAAGTCTGTTTACTTTTCAAGAAAATAAAAACTTAGGGCAAAACTTGATTTCGTCTAATGATAACTAGTTAAATGGTTAGATCAGTAGTTCCATTTTTTTAAATTTATTTAAAGATTTGTAATGACAATGACACTGTTGATTGTAACTACAGCGACGTCTGAAACTGGAATGTGCTCACCGTGCTTGACTGGATAAAATGCTTCCAATTAGGGAGAAACAGCCACACACGCATGGAGATTCCATCACTTGGTGCTTTCCCGAGTGAAAGGGCCATAAAAATGTGTCCTTGTTGGTTCTGTGAGTTAGAAAAATAATTTATTTGCATTTTAAAATGTATTTTCACAGATCAATTTTGCAGGAGACCTGCTGATAATTTTAAGCTATCTTTTTTTAAATCAGGCTTTAAGCAACCTACAATCTTAACTCCTGCATCAGCTTAAAGGTGCTGTATGTAAGTTTTTGACTCTTCTAAAGCATAAAAATACCATAATATGTTTGCAGATATTTAAGAAACATGCCAAGTGAACATTCTTGTTTATCTGAAAAACAATGCTGAAGTCAGTTATTCTGCTTTGAAAATGTGAGTTACGTGCAGGAACAGCTGTCTTTGTTTTGGTCCCTTTAACCCGCCCACTGCCAGTTGAGCCAATTATATTTCAGCACCCTAGGTTGCCTTGGTGGAAAACCATGTATTTCCCTAATTCATTCAGAAAGGCTCTCAAAGCATGCGTCCGTGACCGAAATGTGACCTCCGGTGGACAGTAGCAGACTCCGAAATGAGACGCAGATTCAGAGTTCCACATGAGGTTATTAATTAGCAAATAATATAAATATTACTAACGCAAACGTAATGGGATTTGCAGTGATAAGCAATTTGGCTGTTTGCACCAGACGAAACACGACAGAAATTTAAATACAGCCATTCAGAAGCACAGAATATGAACTCACTCATGAAATGGTAAGGTTTATGATCTAATTAATACATATTAAACATCTTTAACATTATTATATGTACATGCTGAAATTACTGTGTTGGTTTTGAGTCACAGATCTAAAGTTCAATTTCAAACGGTTTATTTTATTTTTAAGATCTGAGGTGAACTATCTGCTGCTGCTTTCAGTAGTATGACAATAAATGTCACATTATTAGCATTTAACACTGAATAAAGCACATGAGGTGTACCTGAGGTGATCATTGTCAGTTTTCTGTTGTTCAGCTGCAAGAAAGCCGTTTCTAATATTTCAATTCGAGCTGTTGGTTAGGACAAAAACTCCTTTAATATGGAAAATATTCCTTCTATCGCATGCCGTGGCTTTTATATAGAACACTCGCTCCTGTTGGTCCTCAATCTGGCAACCTGAGCTTTTGTTTTGATCCAGGAATGCAATACCTAGTTCAACCTCTGGGTGTCAAACTTACATACTGCACCTTTAACTTAATCATTATAAGTATTATCTTACCTATCAAATCTTGTCCTGATGCATCGGATTCTGGGAGTGCAGGTCTCTAGGTCAGTCAGACGAGTCAACACTGGCAGAGAACTGGAGCACTGGACCCGCAGTAAAAAAATTGTTTTTATTTCTTGTAACTTAATTATACATGAAATTATGACTGCCATTTTTACATATATTAAAAACACTGGGTTAGATTTATATGGCTTGCTATTGATGGAAATATTTGGGGGAAAAAATATAAAAATTTAACAGGATGGCTAATAATTTTAATCCATTTTTTAAACAGAAATTAACTTGCTAATTAACTTTTCATATATTGAAATGTAATTTATTCCTGTGATGTAAAGCTGAAATTTTAATGTCTTTATTACAGTCTTCAGTGTCACATGATTCTTTAAAAATAATTGTGATGATTTGGTGCACAATTATTATGATCAGTTATTAAAACATGATTATTATAAATGCTGAATGTTTTTGGTGCCTCATATTTTTAATCTCTGTTTCCACAAAAATATTAAGCAACACAACTGTGATAGCATCAACAAGTGTCATATTAATATATTTGACAATGTTATTTTAAAAATTATTTAATAATAATAATATTATCATTTTAAAATATAATATTACATGCCGACAATATGTTATGAAGCATTTTAAGTAATATTATTTCAGTGAATTGGTGGATATCATGTAAATGACAGCTTGAACATTGAGGGAAAGTTATTTTTGATTAAAGATTACGATGGCACAAGTGTTTTTTAAATAATGATATGATGTAATTTATATTAGATAATGCAATACATATTCCACAGGAACTGATTTCATGGTTAGTAAGATGATTCATTAAAACGGCTCATTCATTTAGAAACCAACCAAACAAGTGAATGAATCATTGAACCATTTCCAGTGTGGGAACTCTGAGATTTACAAACGCACAAACAGACACTATTGTGTTGCAAATGTAACTCAGTCAGTCTTAATTTCGTGTTTGTTGAACTGTTGTATAAATTTAACATCGCATTTGCAGCCTCGCACACATGCTGATATAACTCGACTGTGTGATATTATTAAGTATTGCATATCTTATAATTATATATATAAAAAAGATGAAATTGTTTTGCTTTTAAAACATATATTATAGGTTCATTCTGAATGCATTCTAATATGTTTCATCTATGGTTGCAAAGGGGAAGATAAAACTTCATCTCGGAAATTTATTTAAATTACTTAGAAATTAAGAGGAATTTATATAAACTGTATATACAAACTTAACAATAAGCATTGTGTTCATAATCTGACATTCACACAAACTAAACCATATTAAAAAATTACATTTTTGGTTGTTTTAATTGTAAGAGGAACTTGAATTCCTTTACTGAGCATAAGTGTTAAAGGTAAGAAAACATTCCCTTATGTTTGCGGTAAAATGAACAAATTCCCTAAATGATATCAAACATACTTGATGTAGTATTTGGGTTCAAAGGCAGAAATGTGGCTTCAATATTCTTGTGATATTCAGCAACTGGAAAATGCGGGTAAATTCCCTCTTAAGTGATTTTAATGGGATAGTATTTTCTTAGTGTGTGTGTTTTGTTTTCCAACTAAATGTTTGCTTAGTCAATGTATTAGTTTATACAATTGTACATTTTGGTGCACAATAACTTACAGCATAAATTTAATGTAATTTAAATGAGCAGGGGCGACGCGGTGGCGCAGTGGGTAGCACGTTCGCCTCACAGCAAGAAGGTCGCTGGTTCGAGCCTCGGCTGGGTCAGTTGGCATTTCTGTGTGGAGTTTGCATGTTCTCCCCGTGTTCGCGTGGGTTTCCTCCGGGTGCTCCGGTTTCCCCCACAAGTCCAAAGACATGCGGTATAGGTGAATTGGGTAAGCTAAAATTGTCCGTAGTGTATGTGTGTGTATGAGTCTGTATGAATGTTTCCCGGTTCCCGAAAGTTGGCGGTTCATCCCGCTGTGGCGACCCCGGATTAATAAAGGGACTAAGCCGAAAAGAAAATGAATGAATGAATAAATGGGCAGGTGGACACTTTTAAAAATGTATATTGTGTGCAGGATTTAAGAAAATATGCATGCAGTGATATGTGCATGTGATTTAAGGGATATACAGGGTCAAGAATTGCATTAAATCCGGTTGTTTTAACCAAAATTATGCAGTGAGATATTTTCTTTCATTTACAATTATGTACTCTGTCACTGGCCAACCTTCAATTTACCAAATTCACAGTTTATTCCCATTAATTCCCATATATTCCCATGAAAAGTTTCCAGCGTAATTTTGCAACCCTACAGTAGTTTCATCACACAGTCAGTAGCTAGGTTTCCATCCACCAATTTTTACGAGCATTTTGAATATAAAACGGTTGATGGAAATGGCATAATTTTTGAAAATGCGCATAAAAAAACATATGCGCATAACTGAGTAGGATAAACTTTTTATTCGATAAGAAAAAATGCGCATAAACTACGATGGGAACACTTTTACCGAACAAATTCCAGTATGCGCATTAAAAAAAGTCATGTGATTTTGTTATAAGACATCATGTGATGGTAAAAATGTGTGTGAATGGACAAACCAGCAGGCTGAACACATTGTAAAACATCTGTTATGTTGTTTTGGTCATTCTAAAATGCCTTAACCGTTTCAGTATTAGTGTTATTATACTATTAATTCCTCCCAGAATAGTCAAGAGCCTCAGTGCTTCGCATCTCATGCTTTCAAACGCCACCACGCGTTCATTACGTGTCGGCATTGTCTTCTGAGGTGCAAGTCATTTATTAAATAAAGAAAAGATTTGTGCAGCTTCTCCTACCGCAGCAAATTCCATTTTTACTTTTGATTTTTGGCGCCAGTTAATCAGGAAGTGACGACTTTGTTCTCTTTGACTCATTGGATGGAAACGCTGTTTTATTCGCACGTCTTTTATGCCATATTCCAGTTTTGCACATACATTTATTCGCATCTTTGGATGGAAACATAGCTTATGCTTTTTTATTATGCTTTTGGACTTTGAAGACATGTTTTTGTTTGTTTGTTTTCTTTCTGATAATGACAGCTCGCACGTTAATAAAATCAACAACTACAATTGCCGGGACTCTGGACACAATGATTTTCTAACCAAAACATGCTTTAATGTGCGACTCCTATATACGCAAATGATTTATTGAACACAGACTTTTCTTTCTCCTCAGGTTATGTGTGCGAGCGGAAGGATTTACTGGTGAATGGATGTTGTAATGTTAATGCTCCCAGCTCGAGCCAGTATGTCTGTAAAAGCTGTCTGGCCAATGGCTGCTGTAGTGTCTATGAGTACTGCGTTTCGTGCTGCCTCCAACCAGACAAGGTACTTCAAACAACATATCTTTTTCTTTTCTTTTTTACTTCATAAACAGTCCAGAAAATTGGATGACAATGATGTTTTTACTAGAATCAGGATCCAAAAGTATTTTAATTCATTTAATATATTGTGACAATTAACATGCACAATATTGATATCTTGGGCACTTCAAAGTACAGTGAATAAATATTTCTTATTTAAACGAATATCCATATTGTATTTGCAGTGGTGTTCATAACGGCACCAAAAGACTTAATTGGTTAGCTTAATAGTTTGCACATTAACATTGTTGCATGTTAATCTGGCCTACAACATGCTGAAATATTGATAGAAAATGTTTTGACTATTTATAGGGCTATTATACATGAAAAATCTGCAATAAGGCTCTAATAGTTAACATTAGTTAACATTTTTTCCAATCCATTAACTAACATTTACTAATTACATTTTATAATGTTATAAAGTGTTACCCATTGTACTTTATTATGCTTTTGCAATTTAATTTTGTTGATACATTTGTTTACACTGATCATGTATGAAGAACAAACAAAGACATTAAGTATTTTTTGGTTATTATACCTGTTGAAATAGTCTATTTTGCAGCTTAGGTCAAAATCCTGATAAAAGCTTCAGCAATTAATCGCAACATAAAAAAAAAAAAAGTGAGCCTATCCAAAAGTAATTTATTGTAATTTTGGGTAAAGGGTACATTCCTTTTAAAAAAAAAAAATCTGTCAATTTTTTTGTCTAGTAAATGCTTTTGTCTGCCAGCCCAGAATAATGCAATTCATTTGAGTTAACTCATTTGAGGTCTGTGAAAGTTCCTATGAAAGTGGAACTATTTACTATTTTTCCATCCTATACTTGTGTCAAAGAGCACACGTCACTCATTAGGTCACTTGCAGTTTCATATAGTAGCATCTTCTGTAAAAGGCACTTCAAAAATGTGGAGACTCACTGTGGTTTGTTTCTTCCGTTTTGTGAGCGTAACTGCTGAAACATGTTGCAACTTCTGGAGTTGCAAAAATGAAAAAAGATTGGTTCCATTCCATTGCTAAACTTTTCGTGATGTTTTTATAAAAAGGATTTGATCACTCTTTGACTCTTCTATATATACAGTCAAGCCTGAAATTATTCATACCATTTACTAGATTCATATTCATTTACTAGATATTTTTCAAGACACTAGTATTCAGCTTAAAGTGCCATTTAAAGGCTTAACCAGGTTAATTAGACAAGTTGGGGTAATTAGGCAAGTCATTGTATAACGATGGTTTGTTCTGGACCAGACCCCAACCTTTTTATCACTGTGGACCGATCAACGCTTGACAATTTTACTGCGGACTGGGGGGGGGTTGCTAGGCGACCATCAACCGTTTTCTCATAGGATGACAAGCTGACAAAACATTGCTGTTACTCTGATACAAGTTTTATTTATGGTGAAAATTACAAAGCACTGCAGTGTTTGGGTGTTCTGTGTTTGTCTGAGATAATTAGTGTATATTCCATACAAGCTGAAGCTGATCGATTGGTCAGATCTTTTCTCGTGACTCGCGGTGCCCTGGCGGCATTCATTCAACTGAGTGAGTCTGGAAGGCGCAAGCCGCACACCTCCATTGGAAATAACGAACTTGCTCGAACTCTAGAAAAGACGCGATATGCGAACGGCCCCTAAAAGGCCGCCGTCATTTGCGATCTCCAGCAGTTGATCTTCTTGCACAGACATGGACACCTGATTTGTTGAAAAAAAGGGTTACGGATCTATTCCTTGGCAGTTCGTGGGTCCTTCACTGGGCCTTTTCCCCTTAGCAAAGAAACTTTCCAAAGACTTCTGTTTCTTACTCATTTTGCTGCTTGTGGGTTAAATTTGGGCGCTCAGGTGACCGAGATCTAAGCAAGAGAATACGATGACTTTTCAAAATAAAAGATCGTTCAGACTCAGATAATAAATAAAATGTAAATAATTAATGATTTCTTGTGCGGCCCGGTACCAATTGATCCACGGACCGGTACCGGTCCGCGGCCCGGTGGTTGAGGACCACTGCTGTAGATGATCGAAAACAAAATATTGCTTAAGGGGGCTAATAATATTGAACTTAATTTTTTTTTTTTAATTGTTTAAAAAAAATGTAAAAACTGCTTTTATTCCAGCCAAAATAAAACAAATAAGGCTTTCTCCAGAAGAAATATTATAGGAAATACTGTGAAAAATGCTGTGCTCTGTTAAACATCATTTGGGAAATATTTAAAACAGAAACAAAAATTCACAGGAGGGCCGATCATTTTGACTTCAACTGTATATTTTTTTTTTCCCCAGAAGTTGGATTATTCTAAAACTTTGGTTGCATTTTAAATCATGTAAATCTGTAAACAAAAAAACAGCTAGAAATGAATGGTGTGGTTTTTTTTATTTTGCAAAAAAAAAAAAACAATAGCAAGTTGTTGATCATCAGATATGTGTCATTTAACCGGAATGCAAAATCAGGCCACTGTTGTTGGAAACTCCCCTCTGAACTCTCCTGCTCTCTTCCCATCAGCAACCTCTTTTGGAGCGTTTTCTAAACCGAGCTGCAGAAGGCTTTCAAAACCTCTTCACTGCAGTGGAAGATCATTTTGAGTTGTGTCTAGCCAAATGTCGCACTTCCTCACAGGTGAGTGTCGCACACTTTAAAGCAGAGTTTAAAGTTGATGTGTATGCATAAGCGCAAAAGTGCACGCAGCAAAAATGAGCATACAAGACCCAATTTTGGCTGCTGGTTTGCATTCATGACATGTCATTTACTGTATCGTCATGCATAATAATGCACATAATAATTATTTTTTTTGAAAAATTGTCATACAGGTTAAGATAAAATTATTTTTAACTCAATAGTTTAACAAAAAAAAATACAATAATAATGATAATATATAAATGAATAAAATAACTATTATATATTATATATTTCATTCACATGTTGCTCCTGAATGAATCTATTTCTGATGAAATAGGGTCAGTTAATGATTCAACGATCCATTTATAGTCACTCGCTTAATTTCTAAATGATTTAGCCATTTTGAACAAAAAATTGAAATGAATCACTCATTAAGACAAAGACTTGCTGCCACCTACTAGCATAACATTTACCTTTACCCAGGTTTATAACGATAACTCAGGATAAAGCCCAGTTTAAAAAGCTCTCCTGAAAGTTTTTTCCCTTTTTGAGAAGACTGTGATGATGCATTTAATGGTTATCAGCATCTTAATCCTTGAAAGTTTTTAATATCTTGTTGTTGTTTTTAAAAATGTATGCACATTTATAAAGCTATACTTTTTATTATGTCATTTTAGCATCAAAAATGACAAAGAAAAAACGAATTACCACTTGAAAGTTGCAAGTGGTTCCAAGTTGTTTCTAATGTAGCATTTATGGACGGGACTGACATTGCTATATTTTGTTTTGCTTTTGTTTATTCCTATATATTGCGATATGAATATAATTTTACCAGATGATTTGAATAGCTCTATTTAGAAAGATTTCATTCATTTTGATCAACTGGGATGATCAAGTTTTTTTCCATGCAATGCATCAGCATAAAATATAATAAATTACAAGTATATATAAATATGACAGCAAAACTAAACGTTAAATAAACAGTGCTTTATGGTTTTCTGGGGAGTCTAACAGTATTCATGTACAGAAATTGAACAATCAAACATAAAATAACATGGTCATCATTGTATAAATCCTTTTTTGTTAAATAATATTTAATAATTTCTTCTTTTTTTAGTCTTTAATAAATAATCTAACCTTGTGATGTGACTATTGTGGATACACACATTGCGATATTGATGCTAAAATGATATTGTTCAGCCCTAGATGTGACAGTAAATTTTGACGTTGTTCTCTGTTCTGGCTGCAGTTATCAGTCTCTCACAATTTTTTTTTTAATCTTTTTTTTTGTTTTTGAGCAAATGAGAATACAAAAAATGTTTTTGTGGTACTCTCCCATTCACTGTGCTCTAAGTTTACCCAACTATGATGACTTCTGCTGCTGAGAAACCCAGAAATGTGAAAAAAGTGTCTATTTTAGCTTGTTTGTGGCATTCCATACTAGGACTGCATGATACTGGGAAACTTTGCAATATTGTTGTTGACTGTTGGGACATTAATATTTCTTACGATATAACTATAAACAACAAATTCAATTTTTTTATCAGCAATAATTTTTTTTATTATTTATGTAAATAAACAGGCCTAATAAATATTTTTTTCAGAGCTAATTAAATCTAAACAAAAGATTTAATTAGCACAAAAATCACAAATCAATACCCAAATTAAACAAAAAAAGAGACTTCAATGGCGATTTCACGCTGCATAGGCTTGGCCGGTGATACGGTAATATGGTATACCGCGGTATCTAAAAATAGCAATGGTATCAGTTTCAATACCGTTATACCGTCATAAAAAACAATGCACTTATATAGGAGACAAGGATTAAATATTGGTTGTCATCACGGGACAGTGTGGAGGAGAAAGAGAGAGGTGGGGAAAGATAGAGTCACTCTTCTGTGACAGGAGGATACACGCTGCATGACTATAAAACAATCACCTACAACTCTGTCTGGCCCACAAACGCACACGAGAAGTGACAGGATGACTCAAGATCACATGCGAGACTGGAAATGGTGCAATACATATTTGAAATAATCTGTCATTCAAATGGTCTGTGCACTGAACGCTGATTTACATCAAAAGGGTGGGGAAAAAAGGAGATTATGGAGGAGGAAATGTTTGGGGAGCTGCAGGGGAACAAGGATTGTGCATTCAATAAATGTGGAGGTCTGCTAGTGCGGCTGATCAAGCAATTGTTTTTTTGGTTTCTGTTGTTATTATACATCTCATTCAAAAACAATATTTTGTAAAGCTGTTTCTGACCATTACATGTATGCAACATTCTTCATTTATTCTCTTAGGTAAGGCGAGATCTCATACATAGAGGCAAAATATGCAATGGCAAAGTTATATAAAGCTTGAAGCATCAGAATCGGTACTTGGTATCGGCCGATCACCATGACAAGTAATCGGTACTCGGTATCGGCTGCAAAAATCCTGATCAGGGCATCCCTAGTATTTAGGTACAGAAATTGAGTAATCACAATGCAAATTACTTAGGGTTGTCTTATTTCTAGTCCAAATATCAAGAAAATATAGATTTTTTTTTTTCACGTTCAGAAATAATGAAGTTAAAATTAAGTGAGATTTTCCTTAAAACAAGCTAAATAATCAGCCAGTGGGGTAAGCAAAATAATCTTGTTTTAGGTTTGCAAATGTAGATGTTTGGACATGAAACAATACAAAAACAATTCTAAGAAACACATTTTTTGTAAATGTAAATTAACACATCTTCAACAAAATAATAAATAATTAAATGCAATTAATCTTTGTTAATTTCTTGTGCCCAAATGTTTTAAACTCTCTTGAAATGCTCCGTCACAGGCCTTAAAAACACATGCAAATGATAAACCTTCACTTTATTATGGTTAATCTTAGCAGTGACTCTAAAAATCCTGTGTTTTGTGGCTACAAATTTTAATCCAGACTCAACATTATAAATCCTGCGATGTGATTATTGTGGATGCCCACATTGCGATATCGATGCTGAAACGATATATTGTGCAGCCCTAATATACACTGTAAAAAATGCAGGGTTCCACACAATTCCTTCATGTTGTCCCAACACAAATAGATTAAGTTAACTTAATAGTTTTTACAAATTTAAGTGGATTGAACATAAAAAAAGTTAAGTTGTCCACTAAAAAACTTAAGAATTGTGTTGTTTCAACTCATTTATATAAGTAGTTTGAACAAGCAGCTAAAGTACTTATTTGAGTGTACTATTATTGCGATAACAATAATTAAAAAAAATATTGTGCAGCCCTATTCCGCACCAGAATTCATGACCAAATAACTGATTGTTGTGCTAATCAATCTCAGCTGTTCACCATGTCATCCTTTACCATGCAAAATTAAATCACACTTGCTATTCTCATTTCAGAGCGTCCAACATGAAAACACCTACAGGAACCCACAGGCGAAGTACTGCTATGGTGAAAGCCCACCAGAACTGCTGCCAATATGACTTGGTTTTCCAGCAAAGTGGCTTTGAATAATAAAGGAGATTTCTTGCGGTTCTTCTCAGGGGTCCTGATGGGCCAAAATGAACACTTTTCTGAGTGGTGCACAATCATAACGACTTGAAAGAGACTTTACACTGCATATATGTGTGTAGTATCTGTTTTTTACCTCATCAGTGACGAACATCTCGTCAAACAGTCCGCCCATTTCTTTTCTTTTTTTCTTTGCTTGTCATACTAAGATGACCACATATTTGGGTAACCTGGCTAATTTTATCATTGGGTGGGATTCCAGAAAGAGTCATCACGTTGTTGCTTCATGCTTAAAACACTCATGGAAACAAACAGAAAGCACCTCCGATGATGACAGAACCCCTCACACCCAGCGTGAGATCTGATTTATGTGATAATCTGCATGTGAGCAGTGTAATAATTTAATAAAGTAAATGTGATTTTATGTAGCTTTATAATTGAGGATGCTTCTTTTTCTTTCAGACTTCGCTAACAGATGTGGTTAGTTCAAGGAAATTTGTAGCATAATGGGATGTGCAGTAAATGTTAATATGCCATAATTGAAAAATATACATGTGATTAAAGGAATAGTTCACCCTAAAAATGTAAATTTCATTTACTCACTGTTTACTCATCCTCAAGTGGTTATAAACCTTTATGAGTTTCTTTCAACTGTTGAATAAGCTGAAAATCTGTAACCATTGACTTTCATAGTATTTCACACAAATACTATGAAAGTTTCTGGTTTCCAGCTTTCTTCAAAATATCTTCTTTTGTGTTAACAGAAGAAAGAAACTCAAACAGGTTTGAAACGTGGAGCTGGGTGGGTAAAAGATGTCAGAATTTTCATTTTTGACTGAATTATCCCTTTAAGGACCTTTGACTTAAGCAATGCAGTAAATAAGGATGGCATATCAGAATCCAATCATAAAATGATAATGTTCAGTATAATGTGAAATGTCACAGAATTTGACAAATTTGGATGAATAAATTTAAATCAAAAAATGTGTTGGTCAAAAAAGAAAATTCAAATGTGGATAAACTGTTGACAAATAACTATTTTCATTTATTTATAAAAAAAAAAAAAAAAAACAGTAGTCCCACCACACAATTAAATTTTTGTGACGATTCATGTAGCAAATGCATGTAGATGTCAGTGAAAACTTACACCAGATTTAGATTTTAAACTATCTAAAATATTATTCATAATTATATATTCGTTCTTCCTCATTTATTTTGGCTTAAAGGAATAGTTCTCCCAAAAATGACAATTTATTCTCTCTTTACTTACCCTCAAGTGGTTCCAAACTTTTATGAGTTTTTTGTCCTCTGTTGAACACAAAAGAAGATATTTAGAAGAAAGCTGTAAACCTGTAACCATTGACTTCCACAGTAGGATAGTCAATGGTTACAGGTTTCCTGCATTTTTAAAAATATCTTCTTTGGTGATCAACAGAAGTAAGATACTCAAAGTTTTGTAACAAGTAAAGGGTGAGTAAATGATGTCAGAATTTTCAATTTTGGGTGAACTATCTCTTTAAGGACCTTTGATTTAAGCAATGCAGTACATAAGGATGGCATATCAGAATCCAATCATAAATATTAACATAAATATTTTACCCAATAAATGCATTGATAGTATCCACTGATTTTTATATCAATCAAATGAATTTAAACGAGTAAAATATGCAACAAACATTTGTTTGGCCGTGTTGTTTCAGTGATAAAAATCTTTCACCGTAAATTATTGGTGGCTGAATATTTGGTGCATCCCTAGTGTTTTTACGGGAAAACTTCATGAAATCAAAGTACACGTTCCTTGCTTGAATATATAAATTATCCATTGCTAACACATTACTCTCAAGTCTCTATAAAATGGTCTAAAAAAATTGTTATGGTCTAAAAAAAGACCATAACTGTTGAGCAGTAGCGGGATTTCGATATTCTTAACAGATATGATCAGGAAATATATCATAATTTGGTGTCCATCAGGTCAGAATCCTGTCATATCTGGCTTTAACTTGCTTTAGATTATGTGGTTAGATGTCTACTGAATTTCCGGCAGAACAACAAGCACAACATAAGCTTCTTTTACTTTTTTTTTTTCCAAAAGGCCATGAACGTCTAAGACAATGTCAATAAATCATTGGAGTTTATATTTACCTCCAAATAAGAGTTTTTAAAAATTGCCAGTGGCCAAAATAAAGAAGTCACACGGGGATACATGCCTGCTATTAAACAATTAATCATCCTGATTATTCCACAAGAAGAAAAAAAAAAAACATCTGCACTGAAATTAGAAAATTAACAAGCTCAAGTTTTTCATGGCCACATCTGACAGTTTGATTAATGACGCTCACTGGAGACTATAGTATTACACTATAGACTTAGCAATAAGACGGAGCCGACCACCTGCTTCATGGTTGAACAATTAACACTCTAATGCTGCTAATATGTGTAGCAACAATATTACTGCTGTACTGAATGGGTGATATCTATTCAGTAACAGTACTATAGATATTATTTTTAGGCCTGTCACAATAATCAATATATGGACTTATCGCACAGCACATGGACATGACCTCAATCATTTTTGGTGATGCAATATATATCGTCCACACATGAAAACCAATTCTAGCAACATTTAAGCTGATTGCACAACATCTCTATCTCTATTGGAGGTGTCAGTGTCAGTATGGTTAAAAAACACTTTAGTATTTACCATAGATTACTATAGTATATTTTTATGTGGGTGCCTGAGATCAGACTGAAAGTAGATATCGCAGCCTCTGTTACTTTTTACCTTGCCCTTTTTTGTTAATATTCATTATTACTTATTTGTAAAGGATATACGTTTTCACGTTCTGATTACAATGCCTAATGATTAAATAGTTAAAATGGCTATAATTAAATTTAATATTCTTAAGAATAAAATATGTGTTTTTTGGAAGAGTGTATTTGCATTATGATGCTATTATATTGTCATTCTGGCATCTGTATCTGTCTTAAAATGACAATAATATAGTTTATCGCAATATATTTTGGTGCAATATATCATACAACAAAATATAGATATCGTGACAGGCCTAATTATTTTCATGGTAAGTAGTGATAATTGTACACAAAAAATATTTAACAAAATGCAAAAATGTTATAAACAAATGTTGCCATTGTACTGAAACATGATACAAAAAAAACAAGGTAAAATTTATATAAATAATGTTTTCATGTTAAGTGACATTTAAGCACTTTCCATGTAGTTTTTTAAACTTTTCCAGTACTTTACAAATTTGGTTAATGTTTACACATGAATACAGCTTGTTCATCAAATTAATAAGATGTTATTTTCTTATTAATTTTTTTTGTTATAGCATTCTACATAACACATGGGCGGCATTTTTTCTAACACCTGTTAACTGCTCTGGGTTCAGGCTTTTAAAGGGTATTTATATATATATTTTTTTTAATGTACAAAATGTAGACTTCCAGAAAATGTTATTTGCCAATATAATATAAATTTGTAGGGGATTTTAATCGAAGGGACATTTTTCCAACTCTCATGAGTCATGCCTTATTTCCCTCTGTACTTAGGGACTTTTATTTTAAAGAGTTTTTCCGTGTTGTTGTTTTATCGCTATCCCTTTTTCCTTTCCTACTTGTTTGTTGTCATGGTTTTTGATTAGCTTGTTGGCAATTATAGAAATGACTTTCATGAAGCCATAAATATACTTACTCCCAGGGCCATTTATATTGTAGTTGATATTCATATTGGTGTTTCATAACATCTAGTTTTTATAAGGTGAGTTGTTAGCCCAACGCTCAACCCCCCCATGACCTGGAGGACCAGGACATACACACATACACTACGGACAATTTAGCCTACCCAATTCACCCTATAGCGCATGTCTTTGGACTGTGGGGAAAACCACGCCAACACGGGGAATGCAAACTCCACACAGAAATGTCAACTGACCCAACCGGAGCTCGAACCAGCGACCTTCTTGCTGTGAGGCGACAGCACTACCCATTGCCCAACCGTGTCGCCCACCATAAATATACTAAGTGATATATTTTTAAAACTGGGAACAATGAGGTGTCATTATTCTCCTAAAAGTTAATCCATCCAATATTAAAATGAAACATCTTAAAATTTACTTTCAGCAGACCACAAATTACCCCAAAAACTCGAAATGAGTGTTTTAGAAGCAATATTACAAACCTACAGTATATTAGGAAATATTTACTAGGAGAAATTAATCTGGAGGAAAAACTCAAGAGCTTTAACCCCAGATATCCTTGTGATACTAATATTATTCTATTTGGCTATTTTAAAATACCCAAACATGCATCTCATTCACTTTGTATATTTGTTTTATACAAAGCAAATGTATTTAGGTTTATCAAAATAGTTAACTATTCAGTAATGACAATTTCATCAACAAATGAAAGCAATTTCAATCAGTTTCAAGCAATTTATCCAAAAATCGAAGCACTTTTTTAATCATTAACACTACACTGAAACACAATTTAACTACTCAATATAATACACTCATTTTTCCTCAATATAACTATTAAAAAATGTACAAATATAAATTACATTTTACTGTTGCATTGATTTCTAAAGTAAAACATTACATATAGTCATTTTAATTTAAATACTATCATGTAAAATTCTAGATTTTTTCGTAAAATAAAAAGTGTAATAAACGTTACTGCTAATTTGTAAAGCAAAATAGTATGAAGTAAAATTTATATAAATATATATATATTTTTTTAATTAAAAAGACAACATTATTACTCAGTGCAAAGCATGTTTACAAATGACATTTGTATATTGGATTATGGATGAAGTATCAATAATTAATATATAATAATGAAAGTGTATAATGTTAAATAGTGACAATAAAAAGCAAATACAAAATATTCAAAGGAGGAAATGTATTATAAATAACATTTTATTGTAGTATTGATGCAAAACAACACGAATTAAGTAACAGTAATATAAATATATTAAATAGTGAGCATTCTTATGAAATACAAAATATTAAATAGTGCAAAATATATATATTATAAATTTGGCTAAACAAATTAGCACAGGAATACACTTCAATTTTTTATAAATAACAAGTTTTTTCATTAAATAAATAAGTGCAGCTGGCAATTAGCATGGACTAGCCTTGAGTAAAATGCTCCATATCTTTGGCACCAAGCGTGATTTGGTTTGATTTCCTGTTGGTCGTTGTAGAACACTGGTTGATTGTTTTGAGGTTATTCAGCTCACCAAGAAAGGCTACAGATGACTCAATAACAGCGCGGCCCCACTGTTTTATTTCATATATGTCAGACTTAAACTCATCCGTCATCACGTTTGTGCAGTTCTCTAAACATTGTGTAACACAACCGATGGTACGCCTGATCTCAAGAGTCATAATATCTATTTTTTTAACCATGTCGTTGTTCTTGCCAATTAGATCCTCCTGGTGTTTTTTGATCTGCTTAAGTGCCATTTTCAAGTAGTTAAGTCCACATTGAGCTTTGTGGCTTTGCTCTTCAATAGACACGTTCTTCAAGTCAAGTTCAGGAATTGTTTGCCAGGATACATTTCCATTTACTTTGAGCTAAAAACAGAAAGAGAGAGAAAGAGATGTCAATACAATAAAAAAACAACTGTTTGTGAGCCTTCATTTACAAACTCTATGAAAAATAAATCATCATCTCAAATGAAATGCTACTCAGTTTCGGTGCTCATCGTTGTCATAATTCTAGGATAGAATGTAAGTCTAAATAAAAATTTTACAACAAATCACCAAAAAGTTTATACGTAGCTTAAAGAGGACCTATTAAGCCCCTTTTCACAAGATGTAAAATAAGTCTCTGATGTCCGTAGAGTGTGTATGTAAAGTTTCAGTTTAAAATACTTAACAAATAATATTTTATAACTCTTTTAAACTGCCCCTTTTAGGCTTTGATAGTAATTGTGCCGTTTTGGTGACTGTAAATTTTTATATTTATGTAGTAAATAATAATTTTTGTAACATTTTAATTCTTTAATATTTTTTCATATGTAAACATATTTGTGTATTGCTGTACACCCTGTGTGTATTAAGCAATGTGTTTAGCATTTGGACTCGCATAGGTGCACAACCAACGCACTCTGCACTGGACTTTAGACCCGCTTTTAGATGGTCAATGGCGCAGTCTATTTCAATTCCTCAAAATAGCAATGCGCTAACAATGCACCTTAACACACCTCCTTTACAGACCGTAATACCCATGAGTCCACAAAGTGGCACAAATGAATTTGCCATTTAAACAACGTGGCGCAAAACGTGAAAATTAGGGTTGCGCTGGTCTGAAAATAGCAACAAATCATGCCAAACAAGTCATGCGCCTTATTGCGCCGAGTGTATGATAGGGCCCTTAGTTTCACTCACACAGGCCCGACATGTGGCTAATAGTTTCTGACTGACATGTAACTAAACAAATGCAACGCTAAGCCCAGCCCAGGTCTTATCACTTGAAAAGATATATATATCACTAATCATCTAGAAATGCCCTTTTGCGTTAAAAAAGGTTATACAAACAATATGATTACATACAGAATGATGACATATACAGTGTGCTAAAATAAATCACTCAATCATCTCAAAGGAAATGCTACTGTTTTGGTGTTCATGATCATAATCTGGATAGAATTGAAATGCATGAAATTATTTATTTATTAAATTTTTTGCCTTTTTTTTTTTTTGTATTTATACAAATTTAAAAAAGGGCAAAGAAATAAATAAATACATTTAAAAAGAAATATCACAGAAATGTTTAAAGCCAATCCGCACTGCAAAATACTTTTTTTGGTATATTAAAAAACAAACAAAAAAACAGTAATGTTTCATGTAAATTGTGTTATTTGTTGTTTCTTTGTAATTGAGTAAAGCATTTCATACTAAATCTACCACTAATTATTTTAAAGTATTTTATTATTTATTAACTGCACGTCTAAAACACAGCAGTGGTACCACAAAGCAGACTGTAAAACACCTGAGAGTAAACAAACATAATCGGAGTGTTTATAGAAAACACATTTATGACATTATTTCAGCTTTTTACTAAAACAACAAACATTAATGAAACTTAAATGTTTCATTAATGATCAAATGTTCCCATTACTATGTAATTAGCTGAGAAATGTACTATTAATATTTATTTCTACACCAGTTTTATGGTGCATTTGCCACTATAGCGGACTTGACTTAAAACTAATCTCTTTGCATTAGACTTCTAAAAATAAAACCAAGCAGCAAATCCAAAGACCGAGTGAATTTAATATCAATCCAGTAAAAATCATCATGAGAATTTGCATTGTTAAACAGTCACTGAGCAAAATCTGTGCCAAGCACCTTTATATTTTACGCAATGCAGTGAAATTCAGATATAATTATGTATAGATATAATTATACGCATGTAAGCCATGCAATTTCCAAAAATTACCAATAAAAGTTTGCTACTGGACACTATGTTGGCTGATTTGCATGTTGATTCTAATCGGGAGCCGTTTATGTTTCATTTAGTTAGTTTGTATTGTGTAGTATTTACCATGTGTTTTTCTGTCATTTCAAAATGCCACTTTATTTTCACTTTGTGCCCCTCTTTATTTCATCAATGTGTTAGTGGGACAGTGGAAGTGTGTGTGTCAAACATTTTGCTGAATTACATTTGTTTGAGTTGGTTATATATTTGAAAAAATATATAAAATGTTGACTTTAGCGATAATGGTGCTCCATTTAAATGGCACAAGATGCCGTCTGACGGTAAAAGTAAATGCCTCACAGCAGTTGTTTTTATTCCCATTAGATTGCATTTTTTAAATAATCAGTCCAGGAGGTGGCGCTGATCGACAGCAGTATTAGTTCAAAGACGTTAAAAGCAAGTAAAATAGATTAAAACTATTGTTTAAAAGCTGTCCAAATGTGACTCTTTATATGCATCAAGCTGCCGACCGAAAGTTCGAAGCATCCTGCTTACGCATACAGGCAAAGCATAATGGCTAATTTTGCGTCTATAGATGTCAACGGTTACAGGTTTTCAGCATTCTTCAAAATATCTTCTTTTGTGTTCAACAGGAAAAAAATAAACTCATAAAGGTTTGGAAACAATGAGAAAATGTTTCATTTTTGAGTGAACTATACCTAAAGGCAATGATTTACTGTCATGCATCTCTTGTGCACTGCAAACTCATCAACATTTTCCTCAAATTGTTCTAATTAAGTACTACAAAAAGCCTAATACTTACATATTCCTTCAGTAGTGTTTTCATTTCTTGCTTGGTCTTCGAAATGAGGGGTTTAATATCACATTTTGATCTTTCATATGGTCTGCATGACACGGTCACCATTAAAATGCTCCAAACCAGAAGTCCTAAAAAAGAAAAATACACTGGTTAATGTCAGGCATAAACACTTCATGTAGCTCAGAAAATTAAACTACACTGTAAAAAATAGCTGTTAAATAATAGGTTACACATTTTGTGATTCACATATTTTTGTTTTGTTTATTTAAGGATGTGAATTGCATTATGGGACTTTGTCTCTGCTAGGGCTGCATGATATTGGAAAAATTTGATGACCTAAATAGCTCTATTTGGAAAGTCATTCATTTAGATTGATTGTGATGATTTTGTCATATATTGTCATGATTTGGAGTAAAATATAAATATATTTTATGTCATTTATTATATACAGATGATAAACAAACTGCAGTCATAAATAAACTGTTAAAATGACATGCTTTATGGTTTTCTGGGAAGAGTTTAACAGTATTCGGGTACAGAAATGGAATAATCAAATGTAAAATAACATTGCATAGTCTTCATCATATAAATTATTCAATAAAATTAATCTTTATCAAACTTCTTTATGTGCTTTTAAATGCTTTAAAGTCTATTCACAATCACAGGCCTTAAAAACACATCCAGATGATAAACTTTCACTCTATTATGGTTAAATTCTGCAGTGTCTCCACAAATCTCATGTGTTTCTGGTCAACAATAATCCCTACTCAACATGCTGAAACGATATATTGTATAGCCCTAATCTCTGCTCTGTCGACTTTTGATGTTAAAAATTGAACTCTGCAGTTTAACAAACAAACTTTTATTGACATTCTAGTAGTCTAAAGCAACATATTGTATAAGAAATACTATATAGAGAATTAAAATAACAGAAAAAAAGTATTGGCAGTCCATTACCAGGTTTTTGTACTTTAATTTACAACACCAATACAGACAATATATCACTTTAAACTCAAAAAAAATAATAAATAAAAATCAAGCAAATCAAGTAAACTTCAAGTACTTTTACTTCAATAAAACTACTTTTCAAATTTTTCAAATGTCAAAACTTCAAAAATCAAGATCCCATTATACAATATAAATAAATAAATGAAGAAATAAATATGAAAAACCTCTAGTGTAGTTCTTACTAAAAACAAAGAGAGAGAGATTGAGCTTACCTGTTCTTGGTCCCATGTTGAAAATTCACAGTATTTCTGAGCTCCCTGTGCTCAAGTAAACTCGTCAAAGTATGATGTGTTTTCATAGTCAAATCTTTCAACTTTCCATCTTTTATACCCTGTGACTGCTTAGTCACAAAAAGGAAATATCTTATCTAACATTTTTAAAAATACTTTGAAATAATCTCAAGACGTTCAAGAAGCTTATCTTCTTTGCAGATGATTTTGCGCCGATAACTGTCTGACAAGTCATGCTGGGATGTTCATGAATCTGCCACTGACACTTTCAGTTTTTCAAGTGTCTGGCCTGCACGTCCTTATAATAACTGTCGGTGACTATGTATATCATGCAATGTTCTTATCATGCGATGTGTGATTAAACCCTTTGAAATGACTGATTATTATTTTGGTTGACAGATATTGCACATTCATGTTGCCTTGTATGTTACTGTTATGTTACGCTCTTGTGTGTTAGTTCTGCAATACTGGGATTTATTGGGTAATTTGTCAAAAATAAAACAGGTTGTGTCATTTCTGTGGACATTATTGAAAGAAAGAAATATCCAAAAATAATTGTACTACTCACTGTTTTCTGTTCTGGCTACAGTGCTAAGCAGAAATGAGTACACCTTATTTCGAAAATGAATATTTTTACAAATTTCTCAGTGAATGTGTGTAATATATTTAAACAAAACAGACTTATTTAACAGATATATGTATTAAAATAACATTTTAGTCACTAAACACCTTTAGAAATAAACTAATAATACATTTAAATTCATGCAAATTACTGAAAAAAAATTACAAACTTCAAAATTCCAACAAAATTGTATATTGTTTTTGTTTCTCTTAATTTTTTTAATTTAATATTTTTCTCTAATATATAAATTTGGGCTACTCATTTTTGGACTGTTATTGTGAGTTATTTTGTTAGATTCACAAATATGCTATTGTAAAGCATCCTATTGAAAATATTCATTTAAAAGAGACATTTGTGAGGGGTGTACTCATATATGCTGAGCACTGTAGATGCGATGTTATACAAAAATGGTTTCAGTAAATATCTAGAAGGAAACAAATTTAGGTTCTTCCATCTTAGTGATGTTCTTGTTCAAAGTTATATAATGAATTGGAGATTCCCATCCATGCTCTTGAGATGAGCCCTACTGTACTGAACACGGGAAATGTTTTGCGTTTTTGTGGCCTAGTGGTTAAAGATCTGCACTCTTTAGTTTCTAGGTTCTAACAGTTGACCTAGAACAATTAACCCCGTAAGCACATTGTTACTTCAGTCTTGCTTTGTGATATAACACACTGACGCACTTCAAATGCTTTTTAGTTCAGGTGTTATATTCATATAAAAATGAACAGACCACTTGGAAATTATGAGTTTCTCTGGATTTTAAATTTATAGTAATCCATTTAAGTAAAACAATCATTTTTTTCTGCAAACTACTGATCACAAAATGAAAATATTAATTTCTAGACAATACAATACCATTGTTTTAACTTTAGAAGATATAAAAAAGTAACATTTGGAGGAATAACCCTGATTTATAATCACAACAAATGAAAACACTTGCTAATTCGACACTCCAAAAAAAGCTGTGTATGAAGAATTGCTAATAATTATCAAAATACAGTTTTAAAATGTAATAATGTTTTGTCAGATATATGTTATTTTGTCAAATATATTTGTCAGCTGCATTCACACAAGTCCTCACTGTCACGAGATGCTTCAGGAATCATTCTGACATGCTGACTTGATCCTAATTTATACTAAATTATTACTGGTACGGAATTATTAATATTATCGGTATTGAAATATGACGTTTCATACATTAAACATGTTTAGTTACGATACATTATACTGTTTTGACCAGCGTGTCGAGTTTTAGCATGCTTTCAAATGTGTTATTAAGGCTTCAATGGTTTACAAAACATTTTAAAGGTTTCGTTTTGTGTTATGTACCATATATGAGCCTGCACTGCGGCAGGTCATAACAAAAACGAAGGAAAAATAAAAACTTTTACCAACCTCCGCGGTCCTCACACGGCTAGCGATAAAATTTCGAGAGGCCACACCAGGAAGCGTTTGCGTGCGTCAGTTAAGTTCCAAGAGGAAAGAAACGATTGGCCAATCACTTTCGAAGGAAAAAAACGTAAATACGTCCAACTTCTATTTAAAAAACACACACCTCATTTACGATTTAGATTTAAATATGCATTTATATATTAATATAAATCGAAAATGTAAATGTAAATCTAGGCTATGTAGATTTAAGGGGTTTTAAAAACTGAATTTATGCAGAATGCCTTTGAGGGTAAAGATGCTGAAAATATAACAAAAATCACCTCGTAAATCTTGTGTGTATACATACAATCATACATACACACATACAAACACATACATTCACACACGCGCACGCACGCACACAGACACAAACAAACACGCACGCACACACACACAATTCCACGTGGGCCTGCTTTACATTTAACCCAGTGATAATGTCACCCATCTTTCCTCATCCTCTTACTGAATCACTACAACCTATTTCATGAAAAAAATCTAATAGATTTAACCATTTAAACTGACAATTTCATTTGAATTTTTACTAGCTGCATAAAAAACCCCATAAAACCTTCAATGGATCAGATGAAGAACATTTTACTAATCTAAAGAACCTTTAATGTCAATAAAGTGTCGCCAAAACAGTAGACCTTAGACAGAATAGAGCTTTTGACAGGAATGGAAATGAGACTGTAAGAGATATTAGCATGTTTTTAATGGATTACACTGTTGTTTATTGACATCTGACTTAACTCAGTTGATGAGATGTCTTTCTAAAATAATCTTTGCTGGGTGCTGAAAGTAACCTCAGATAAAAGCATTTTTCCAGACTTGCTGAATTAATGAACTGCTGATTTTTGCTCTCTAAGAGATAAAAGAAATTTAATTTGATTAAATATAACATTTTTTGGCCAGATTCCGCAATCTATAGGCCTACGTGTCACAAGTTAGCAGGAAAAGTCTCTATAAGGAAATGCATACGTACTCTTTAGAAGTTTTTTGTGACCACTTCCCTTTTCTGTGTTCCATATGAACATGGAAAGTAATTGAAGTAACGTTGCTCAAAGATCTTCAGTGTGATATTGATTAGTTATCTGATTATGATTAAGCTAATTGGCCAAACTGTTTTCCGTTATTGCCAAATCAATTTGAATTCTGTCAATGTCATTTTTTTCTCTGTTGTGCCGCCAAGTGGTATTTTGACTCTTAAGATGCACATTAAACGTCATATAACACAACATTAAAGCAAGTGGCTTTTGAGAATGATTATTTTCCCCTTGAACGCACTACAAGCCACCCACTGGTCGTTTATGCTTATTAATTGACAAACATCTAATCAATCACGGCAGCAACTCAATGCATTTAGACATGTTGACGTGTTCAAGGAGATCTGCAGAAGCTTCGGAAACCAAGAATCAGAATGAAAAACAAAGGTGATTTTAATGACTTTAAACATGACACGGTTGTGGGCGGCATGGTGGTTAGCACTGTCGCCTCACAGAAAGAACGTCGCTGGTTCAAATCTCGGCTGGGCCAGTTGGCATTTCTGTGTGGAGTTTGCGTGTTCTCCCCGTGTTCGTGTGGGTTTCCTCCGGATGCTCTGGTTTCCCCCACAGTCCAAACACATGTGCTATAGGTGAATTGAAAAAAATGTAAATTGGCCGTAGTGTATGAGTGTGTGTGTGTGTGTGTGTGTGTGTGTGTGTGTGTGTGTGTGTGTGAATGAGTGTATGGGTGTTTTCCAGTACTGGATTGCGGCTGGAAGGGCATCCGCTGCGTAAAACATATGCCGGAATATTTGGTGGTTTATTCTGCTGTGGCAACCTCTGAAATAGAGACTAAGCCAAAGGAAAATGAATGAATGAATGAATGAATGAATGAATGACATGGTTGTTATTCCCAGACAAACTGGTCTGAGTATTTCAGAAACTGCTGATCTACTGAGACCTTCAGGTTGGAAAACGTTTGCCTGGTGTGCAGAGTCTTGATTTCCGCTGCATTTTTAGGATTGAAGGGCCAGAATTTGGTGTAAACAACATCAATGGTATTAATGGTTCAGACTGATGGTGGTATAATGTTGAGGGAGATTTTCTTGCCAGATTTTTGGGCCTCTTAGTACGGTGAGTAGGCTCTGTCTGCAGACAGCAAGAGAGGGGGCGTAACATAAAGGGGGCATAACTTGTACTAGGGGCGTAACTTGAACTTGTCGAGATCCCATTGAACCACACAAGAAAAAATAACAGTACCATCTTGTCGACAACATTTCATTTTGACTCTGTAACTACGCCCCTTTGCTGAGCGTTCCTGGGTTGTAATCCAAAGCATTTATGACATCATTAACCCGGATGTTGTTTTTTTGTAGTCCTCAAACTTTGTTCGCTGTAGGCTCTGCTAAGATAGCTCTGTAAAAGCCAATGTCTCCCTCTGCATTGAACTTTGAGCATTTTACATTTGAAGATGTTGTTTGTTCACACAGCTACATTACACAAATTAAGCTGCGCACGTCCACTATGTATTGGACCTGATCCAGTACCCAGTACTGCATAAGCACACATTATTTTGTACCCCATAAACACCAAGCCTGCACCACCCCTTTAATGTCTACACCTACTCCATCCCCTAAACCTACCTCTCACAGAAAAAATGTGGACAATGTCCACTATGTAATATATAGTTGAAGTCAGAATTATTAGCCCCCCTGGATATATTTTTTCCCCAATTTCTAATAACTGATTTCTTTTTTCTTTGCCACGATGACAGTACATAATATTTTATTAGATATTTTTCAAGACACTAGTATTCAGCTTAAAGTGACATTTAAAGGCTTAACTAGGTTAATTAGGTTAACTAGGCAACTTAGGGCAATTAGGCAAGTCATTGTATAATGATGGTTTATTCTGTAGGTAGTCGAAAAAAACATTGCTTAAGGGGGCTAATAATATTGACCTTAAAATGGCTTTAAAAAATTTTAAAACTGCTTTTATTCTAGCTGAAATAAAACAAATAAGACTTTCCCCAGAAGAAAAAATATTATAGGAAATACTGTGAAAAATTCCTTGCTCTTTAAAACATAATTTGGGGAATATTTGAAATTCAATTCAATTCAATTCATCTTTATTTCTATAGCGCTTTTACAATGTAGATTGTGTCAAAGCAGCTTAACATAGAAGATTATAATAAATTGAAACAGTGTCAGTCCAGTTTTCAGAGTTTAAGTTCAGTTTAGTTCAGTTCAGTGTGGTTTAATTTTCACTGCTGAAAGTCCACTAAAGAGCAAATCCATCGATGCGCAGCTCCACAGGTCCCGAACCATGCAAGCCAGTGGTGACAGCGGCGAGGAACGAACTTCACCAATTGGCGAAAGTGAAGGAAAAAAAAACTCGAGAGAAACCAGGCTCAGTTGGGCACGACCATTTTTCCTATGGCCAAACGTCTTGTGCAGAGCTGCAGTCTAGGCGCCGGAGGCTGGACAACGCTGGACGTCCATCGTGGAGAAGCTGCAGGTGGGAGAGGTCACCGGCTGGTGTACAGGCTGGCCCTTCAGGATAATGCGAAGACTCGTCTGGGGTCTTACAGGAATCAGTTTCATGCTCTCCGCTCCTCCATGACCACCACAGCAGCTGCTCAGAATACGGCCTGGTCCAGGATTATGGAAACCTCGGGAATAAAAAAAAAACTAACATAAGTGCAGATGCCGTTCAAATTATAATGTCTTTTGGGAAGTGTTCCCGGCTGCGGTTGCCCTAAATAACGCAGACTAACAATCCTTTAAAGGATTTGTATTTCAAAAGCATTTGTGTTTTATGTGTATGCTAATGCAGTGTCTTTAATCTAGTTTTTAACTGACAGAGAGTGTCTGTTTCCCGAACTGTGCTAGGAAGGCTGTTCCAGAGTTTAGGTGAATCACACCAGGATCTCCCTCAAATACTGGGGAGCTAAGCCATTCAGGGCTTTGTAGGTAGTTAATAAATTTTTTAAATGTATACGATATTTAATAGGGAGCCAATGCAATGATGAAAGAACTGGAGTAATGTGATCATATTTCTTTGTTCTAGAAAGCACTCTAGCAGCTGCATTTTGAACTAGCTAAAGTTTGTTAATTAGACCAATAGGGCAACCACCTAGTAACGCATTACAATAGTCTAACCGAGAGGTCATGAAAGCATGAATAAGCTTTTCTGCATCAGACATTGATAGCACATGTCAAAGTTTGGCAACATTTTTAAGATGAAAAAATGCAGTTTTACAGATGCTTGAAATCTGGCCTTCAAACGACAGGTTGCTATCAAAAATCACCCCTAAATTTTTGACTGAAGATGAGGACTGAACTAAGAATCCATCAAGGGATCAATTTAAAAAAGAAAGGGAAAAAATAATAATTTTAATCACAGGAGGGCTAATAATTATGACTTTAACTATATCTGACTGAACAAACTGCAGCGAAGACATCTTAGAGCCTCGGCTGACTGTGCACATACAGCCGCGAGGTGTGGAGGCTTTCATACTTACTGCGCTCGCCACTGTAATATTATTTACAACAAAAGGGGGTGACACTGAGTAAACTGTCATGACAAAACATGTGAGGAAGTCAGTGAGCGGAGTTGCTAAATAAATGAATTTAATAAAATAAAATGAACAGGTAGTGGATGAATTTAGAGGAAACTCATGAAAACAATTTGCTGAAAATGATCGTGAAAAATATTATAACCGCCATCTTGCCGACATCTCGTTTTGACATCTCGCATGGTTCAGTGGACCCTTTTCACCCTTTGACCCTTTTCGCATCTTAAATCCTTTTTAAAGTTTTTAATGTTTAGATTTTTTTTTTAAACTTACATATATTTATGTGTATTAATGTACTGTATGTCTTATATCATCTTTGCATTCAATTCAATTCAATTCCTCTTTATTTCTATAGCGCTTTTACAATGTAGATTGCATCAAATTACAACAAATGACCGCTTATGTGACTCTAGTGAAGTTTATTCATAAAAAAATTTAGAGAGGAGCACGTGCTTATGATTGATAGCAGCTGGTCCGCATTAGCTAATGCATGTTCCACCAATCAGATGAGTCCTAAATCACTATAAATAACCAGAGTATCTTACCTTAGCCATCTTCGTCTTGAAGAATCCCCCCTTCCACCCCTACTCCTCCCCTTTCCTCGAAAGGGCAGCACGGAGGCCCAGTGGTTAGCACCGTTGCCTCACAGCAAGAATGTAATTTGCCCAAGCCTTTACCTTGCCAAGTTGACATTTCTGTGCGGAGTTTGCATGTTCTCCCCGTGTTTGCGTGGGTTTTCCCCGGGCTCTCCGGTTTCCTCCCACAGACCAAAAACATGTAACATTAAGTAAATCGACCAACCAAATCGACACCATAGACGAGCGATTAATTCAGCATTTCTCTCCATAATTATCTATATTCAAATTCACCTTTATCAAGCAGGGGAGTTCTCGAGACCTACCTGAGCTCAAACTCCCCTCTCGCCCTGCAACGGGAGGGAGCCCCGGGCTCGAGGATCTCATGAGCTCAGGGCTCTCTCCCGAGACAGCATGCCAAACACGCTTTATAATCAATCATCAGCTGAGGGCGAACTCTTGAAATGCAGCGTCTGTGAACAGGACAGTACATTTGGCATTGTTCTCTCTTCTGGTTGCCGTTATCAGTCTCACACATTTTTTTTTTCCTTTTGATAACACCATTGTGGAGTTTTTCTTTAATTATTTCAGCAAATAGGATTGTAAAAAACAAATATTTGTGGTACTCTTCCATTCACTGTGCTCTGAGTTTACTCAACTATGACGACTTCTACTGAGAAACACGGAAATGTGAAAAGGGTTCATGGGATCTCAATAACTTCAAGATATGCCCCCTTCATGTTACGTCCCTCTCTTGCAGTCTGCAGAAAGATACTATTAAATATTATATAGAAAAAATAGAAAAAACACAACACATTCTCACAACACATGCAAATACAGAAACGTGCTCCAAATAGCACAGACCACAATGGAAATGTGCCGTGGCTCAACAACAAATGACATTCAGACATATTTTAAGAGTTAGTGTGTTGTATAAATGAATGTTGTGATTCAATTTTAGTGGGTTTTGACTGTGTGGAATGTGTGTTTAAATCACTGTGGTTGTTCTTTCCTCCCGGCTGTCTAAGTGCAGGAAAGTTTTTGAGTAATAGCGAGATAACGCCTTCCTTTCTGCAGGAGGAATCTTTTGGGGTGAATAGGGTAGGAACAGGTAATTCCCAAGAAAATATCTGAATGTCTGATCAGTGGACAGAGATGAGAGGCTGTGGCATCAGCGCTGCAACACACATACAAATTGCATCAATATCATGACGAAAGTGCAGTTGCCCACAATGCTTTGATTCATTTTTTTTCTTTCTTTCATACGAGATGCCATATCCTGCCCACAACCACATCGTTTCATCAAAACTCTGCCGGGTTCTTCTCTTTCATGCACAGACGCATGGCTTTATGTTTCAGATATAGTGTGATGACATTATTTGTAATGATCAGTGTAAAATTTTGCTTCATGCATCATAAGTGCCTAAGAACACTGGGATAGATTATTATAATTTTTTCCAATTCCTTTTTATTATATTTTAACATATACATACACATTTCCATGTACTAGATATAACATAAACCAACAAGCAAACAAATGAACAAACAAAACAAAAGGCTTCTCAGTATTTTACATCCGAATGCAATATCACCTTTTACTAATCTTCTAATAAAACATTTCCAACTCCACCACCTTTTAAAAACAACATAAAAGGTCCACAAACTATCAAAAATGATGTATTTATTTCTTAATAAATAAGTTATTTTTTCCATTGACATGTTTGTTACCATCTCTTTCCACCAACGGCCTATATTTGGTGCACATATACTTTTCCAATTTAAAGAAATAAGCCGTTTCCCTTGCAGAATACATATACTCATAAATATATGCTCTGTCTTTTTTAACTTGATCTCCTTGGGATATAAATGAAATAAAAAAATTAAAGGAGACATTGGTATATTAACCTCAAGAATCTTTTCTACCATTTCTTTCACACCGTTCCAGAAGTTCTGTATGCTTTTACATTCCCATATACAGTGATACAGCGTTCCTCTAAGAACCCTGCATCTCAAGCAAGTATCTGGAATATTTTCATTATATTTATGCAATAAAACTGGAGTTATGTAAATCCTCATCAACCACTTATATTGTAACAGTTTCAGACGAGTGTTCATTGTTAGTGATTGGGCTTCCTCGCATGTCTTCATCCAGTCCTCTATAGAGATATCCTCCTTAAGATCTAATCTAATGGTATAGATTTAATGGGATTCACGCTATTAACAAACCATCAACTAAGACTTTTTAGCTCATTGATTTACTAATTAGCTGCTTATTAATAGTTAGTAAGGTAGTAGGGGAGAGCAGGGCACAAAGTAACTCATTTTGGTTTTGGCCAAATAATGAACAAAGTAATGGGGTTAGACAAACCCTATTTTTTTTAACAACAACACACAAGCCTCTCCTACAAATGAGCACTTAAAGTATGATCGCCGGACCTATGGTTTCTGTGCAGTATTGCCAAAAGTGCGAGGAGTAAAAATGTTATTATTTACCCCACCTGCGGGGCAAGTTGTAAAAGTCAGAGGGTTAGTTGTAACGTATGCTTAAAAAGTCAGATTTCACACAATTAATTTAAATTCATTTTACTTTAAATAGTATATTTCCTCAGTACTTAACTCAATTTTTTTATTCTACATAGCACAGCATGTTTATTTATTTATCTATTGGATAAACACATTTGGATTTATTTGCATTATTAGCAATAACATTTATTTGTTTCTATTAAGAAATATTTTCAATTACAAAACATTTTTAATATGAAAAGTTCCCAACATTACACTCAAAACTCAAAAATTACTTTGGTTAGTTTAATTGGTGTCCAACAGTGTGTGGCTTATTTGTAACACCCTGTTACAACTAACCCCACTGTGTCGCGTTTTCCTCAAAACTGGCTAGCAGTCACTCATCCAAATTTCGCTGAACTTTTTCAATAATTGGCAGGAAGACGTCTGCTGACACTGTGGTGAAAACCTCGGAAGCATGCCATGATTAACCCTGAGCAAATACCTTAAAACTCTGTGTTACATTATACCCTGCGCTCCCCTAGTTGGGTTTAGGTAATGCGTAGGATTAGGGATATAAAATAAGATCCTTTTTTATAAATGCTAATAAACAGTTCATATCATAATAACAGGCAGGCAATAACCAAGTAGTAAATGGTGCGAATTGTTTCTTTATCTAAAGTGTTACCGTTTTGTTTTTTAAATAATAAATTAGAATAGATTAATTTGATTTAATTAGATTAATTAAATTTGTACATCTGAGATTTGCTTTAAAACCATTTAAAAGCTCAGTTCTTTCTGCCTATAGATAAGTTTTTTACTTTTATTTCATTACTGCTTTTTATGTTCACTGTTTTTTTTCTGATCATAATCAAACATATTAATCCATTTTTTTCTTCCATTTTTAAATGCTATATTCTTTAATTAAAAGTGACAAGACTGCCTTGTTGATGAATTCTCGGATGCTGTGAAGTCACACATGCGTTTTTGGATAAACAATTTGATTTGGTTATTGCTTCATTAGTTTTTTTGTCTATATTTATTATTAGCTCCTAATGTAGCCTAATATAGCCTAATATCAGACCTGGCTGATGACTTCACTCACAGTCCGATTTAATAATATCCACACACTCTAAAATAGGAGAAGGAAAGAATTCATTTTAGAACATTTTGCTGTTATCAGGGTGTAAACTCATGTCAGTGGCAGACGGTGTCTTGTCTTTCACTCCCACCTCTCTTTTACAGATTCTCTTTACAGGCAAACGCTGGTGAGAGTGAGAAAATATTTATGACTTATGCAATAGTGTATAATGCTGAGTTGTTTTGTTTCAAATGAGAATGTCCCTTCCAGTAAAACCACTATAAAGTCTATAAAGTCTATTTGTGAATTTTTCCTTACGATTTTATAATACAAATCAACTGACTGGTTGAGTTTATTAACATTTCGTTATTAGACACTTTTCATACTTGTGTTGCTTCAGTTTTTATGCTACTGAAAGATTACAAATTTCTTTAAATATATAAATTACATTGTAAAATGCATTTTGAGGGAGCCTATATGTGAAATACAGGAACATGTCTCCAAAGTAATGCAAATTGTCAGTTGTGTCTATTGTCTAAAAAATGGCTAGTTAACACTTTCAAGCTGGTCAAGTGGCAGGACGGGTTCTGACTCCAGTACTTAATTTGCACGCTTTGTTTTCATGCTAAAATGTAACATGAATGGGTACTTCTATGCTGATGAGATCGGGGCTGGAGATGCAATTTACCCCGCTGACAACAACACTTCATTTGCATGCTTTGTTGAGGTTTGTCCCCACCTATATGTATCACTGTCTGTAAAAATGTATATATTGAGTGCGTAGCTGCACTAGTAGAGAGATCTTTCGATGAACGCCACAGCTACGCAGAGTTCTTATTAAAGGTTTCTGCTTTGAAGATACCCGAAAGCCTCCCTGGTTTTGTCTCGTCTTAGAAATTCACAACACTACTTTTTATTATGTGACGTGCAAATTAGTTTTTACACAGCTAAAGTAAAACATTAACTTATGTGCTTGTCTTTATTAAAGTAAAAATAGGAAAAAAAGGAATAAAATAATCGTTGGTGGATCAAATAGAATGGAGTAAATGTTTTATCAAATTTAAACATCTTAATAAAAAAAGCAATAAGCATAAAACTGCTGTTCTCATCAAATAAGTATACATTTTCAAGTGATTACGTGCCACACATTAAAAATCACAACTTTAATAAACACCACGTGTTTTCAAAGTTATTTATTGAACAAGCAGTGCTGTTACAAACATGTATACAATTCCTTTGACACGGTATAAAATGTACCAAAAATGACTTCAGATAAACCATCAGTCAGCAAAAAGCAAGAGCAAAAATACTTCGAATTATTACTGATATGCACAAATATTTCTTTTTGCACACCAGTAACCTTGGTCTTTGCAGACCTGCTGATATTGTAAAAACGAGACAAAGCAAACGTATGAAAATAGCTCCTTAATGGCACTGAAATTCGTTTTTGTAATGCATGGTGTCCTTGAACCAAGATCTCAAAAATCACTTTCACTATTAGTTTTATGTTGCATTTGTGCACACCAGTAACCTTGGTCTTTGCAGACCTGCTGATATTGTAGAAACGAGACAAAACAAACGTATGAAAATAGCTCCTTAATGGCACTGGAATTCGTTTTTGTAATACATGGTGTCCTTAAACCATGATCTCAAAAATCACTTTCACTATTAGTTTTATGCTGCATTTGTGCCTTGAAAAAAAAAAAAGAGTGACTACATCAAGAAAAAAACAAAAACATAAGTGTCCATCACGATCAAAAAGTTTGTTTGACCTTCTTCTACGCCCCCCAGGTCATTGCTAGGAGAGCATAAATTATATGAAAGAAAATTACTGCCTCCTACAGATAAAGTTTCAAAAACTGATTTGGTCGTAACAGTGTTTCTTTTGCAAAAATCTTTTTGGGTGGTAATAAATTTTGTGCTTTATTTTTTGCCAAGCTTTGATCTTTGACAAGCACCTCGCTCGTTTTTCTCTGGTTCGGCGGCAGCCATTGTGGGAGGGCAGATTTGAATTTAGAAGCCGATTAAAGATGTAATAAACGTTCCAATCATACCAGTGTGATCGTAATCTCCAGGGACCAGCCTAGACTGATCAGACTTCTCTGATTGTATATGTCAAAGAGTTACGATTACAAAGTTGTTCCACTGATTTATTTATTAGATTTTTTTTTTTTTTTTCGAGCCTGGCTCTTAGTAATGCAACCATGTGTGGAAATCCTTTTATGGGCACTTCTCCTGAAAACGTGTGCGCATAACCAGGCGAAAGCGAGACCCCACAAAAGTGCTTGCTGAAGTCAAACGAGTCCCAAAATGTGTTTTTTTGAATGTGAGGAAAAGCTGATCTTGTTTAGCCATAGCTAATATAAATTTAAAATACTTCATCTGACCCCCCTTCATGAGTTATTTAGAATGCATCATATTTATATTTCCATAGCGACGGGTCTGGTTCATGACCCGACACGCTGCAGCCGCATTTACTGCAGAAGAGATTAGAGCTGCTGGATTTACAACACGGCAATTTATAAACTCAATTCAATTCAAGTTTATTTGTATAGCACCTTTTACAATAATCATTGTTTCAAAGCAGCTTTATAAAAGGTGTAAATTATTGCATTACAAATATAAGTTATTATATGTAGACATAGTTACCCTGAAATTTTATAGCATATAGGTGATGTCTATGTGTATTTGTGTATTAAGTGTATGCGTGTTGTCCTCTAAGTCCTCAATGGTTGGCATCATCTGTAAACGTCTTAAATAGATGAAAGTAAGTGGCTGTTTAACTGGAAGAAAACTGTACATTCTAGTTACCTAAACAGTGTGCATCTGTTATGATTAACACACATTGTAAGAGTATGCGTAAAATGATTATTATTGCCGTCCATCATAGATATCAGTGTGCATTTTTCAAAATCACTTTTTTTTAAACATTCTTTTTAATTACACTGGCACAAAAATTCCGATACAAAGTTTTACATGTGTATACATAATTTTTTACAACAGTTTTTAACATCATATACTGTATACGAGGTAAAGGAAGGAAAAAAAAAAAGAAATTCAGGGAAAAATGGGGGGAAAAACTAAATAAAAAAGGAAAAGAAAAATAAACAAACTTGGTTGCTTCTGTAACTGTGCGTTCACACCGAAAGCGGCTAGAGCGGCAAAAGAGGCCGAAAGTCATTAATTTTCAATGGGAGCCGGCGGCGATAGGCAGTCAGGAGCAGCGCGGCGCGTCTTCGCCGGTGTGGGCATCAAGCATAGTTGAAATCAAGTCAACTTTATGGTAATGAGCTACGACGTGGTTCGGCGGCAAGCAATTGGAATGTAGTCCACCGGTTGAAAGGAGTCCAGAGAGAACACAGTCCTGTGAACTTTGGTTCCGACCACAGTTGTTCCCAAGGATTTGATTATTGCGGTCACCGGATTTCCAATTATTTACGATGTTTTCTTACAGGGACATACATTAAAAAAGTTACTACCGCGTTACTGATGTGCATTAATGTTATTTATATATATATATATATATTTTTTTTTTTTTCTTTTTTTTCTTTAAAAAAAGCAGGAATCTCATGCAAAAATACAAAACAGTATTGCTGCTTCATAATATTTCAGACATATGGACACATATTGGATAAGTGGAGCAAAGCCACACCACACGCAACAACTTTATCTCATTCATTCATTTTCTTTTCGGCTTAGTCCCTTTATTAATCTGGGTTTGCCACAGCGGAATGAACCGCCAACTTATCCAGCATATGTTTTACGCAGTGGATGCCCTTCCAGCTGCAACCCATCACTGGGAAACACCCATACACACACATACACTACGGACAATTTAGTTTACCCAATTCACCTGTACCGCATGTCTTTGGACTTGTGGGGGAAACCGGAGCAACAACTTTATCTTCCATAGTTAAATGAATTTGATTTTCAAGTTAGAAAGCACGTTTTTTATGCAGGAATGTAAGTGATTTGCTGATATGCTGCAACGGCACCTTTAAATACGAGATCAAAGTAGCGAATTTGTGACGCTCTCGCCGCCTTCGGTGTGAACGCACAGTTAGGCTTCAATTGCTACAAATCACTATTTACAAAGATTTTTTTTTTTCCTAAGCTTTGATCTTTGACAAGCATCGTGTTCGTTTTTCTCTGGTTTAACAGCAGCCATTGTGGGAGGGCAGATTTGAATTTAGAAGCTGATTAATGACATACTGAACGTTCCAATCACAATCAGTGTGATCGTACACTCCAGGGACCAGCCTAGACTGATCACACTAAAGTGAATGAATGCAAAGAGTTATGATTACAAAGTTGTTCCCCTGATTTATTTACAGCGATAACACAGGATGCAGTCGATCGCTAAGCGGAAGCTGCCACACTTGCGCAATGCTGACTCAGTAGATCCGCCCAGCCACAACAAACCTTATTTTCTTTTTCAGAGAGAATTAGAAATCTGTATATTTTTAAGTATAAGTAATAAAAAAACAGAAAAATGTTCAGAGATAAGATGGATGCAGTACTACTCCATAGGTATTCAAGTATTCATATGAGATAGGGTGAAGTGAGCATGATACATGCCCTTTTAAACTATTAAATTAGACCATGTCCATGATGTGTAAATTGACACCCAAAATGCAAGCATCATAAAATAAAAAATAAAAATCAATACTTAGGCCCAATCCCAATTTTTTTACCCCCTGCCTATTCCCTTTGCCCTTGAAACAGAGTGTGAAGGGCTTCAAATTTACCCCTAAGGAATGGGACAGCACTACAACACCGCACACGTCATCATATGTCATCGCGAGCTTGTACTTCATATGAGATCGATGATGGCGACTGGTGTAGTTATTACAGTTGTGTTATTTTTTGGTATTTATCGTCAGGAAATCAACAAAGGCAACAATATCATGTTATCATAAGGATATAATGTGGCAATAAACTCGTAACTGTACTGTGTATTTACACCGTGGTCATATTTATCTACGTAAACACAAGAACACAACATTAACGTTACACCAGACACATTGAGACATGTTGTGGGACTACTATACAGGAGTTATTATTATGGAGTATAGATAGCGAAGTTTTTATTTATCGCTTTTTAAAAAAAAGATATGAGCGTAAAACACGAACGCCGTTATGAATGTATTAATACATATGCTATGTTGTAAAAATTCTTAATAATGCCAAAAAAACACTTAAATTTGTGCATCTCCTGACTCGTGTGTGCAGCCATGTTGCCATTGCTGCAGTTTTCTGTGAAATTTTTGGTTTTGAGTGTGGTTCTGGAAAATCTCAGTTTCAAGGGCTAAATAGCCCTTCCCTTTACCCTACACCTTCAAGCTAAAGAGAATTGGGACACCCCTACCCCTTCACGTGAATGCGGGGTAAGGGGAAGGGCCTAAGGGCTAGAATTGGGATTGAGCCTTAATATAACTAGAGATGCATCCATTGACTAGCCAGGTTTGTTTTAAATGCAGATTAAAATCGCAGGCATCCCTACTGTATGTGACACAGAAGCACGAGCATGATTATGTCCCTTTCAAATATGCGGTGCATGTGAAGGATGTCACATGCTGTCAGCTGAACATACGCGCTGCTAAGAAGCTTTTTGTAGGATGGGAGTAGACAGACATGCCTCATTATCAGTGAGAGCTGATTCATGAGAGTATGATATGATGCATGTAACATTTTATAATTCAGAAGTTGTTTTTTGTGTGTGAAAAGTAGTTGTAAAGCAGATGACGGTAATAATAGAAAACATAAGCCAGTGATGTCAAGCCGCTTTTTAAACTTGACGCCTTTATTATGCATTTGAAGGGGACCTATTATGCCCCTTTTCACAAGACGTAAAATAAGTCTCTGATGTCCCTAGAGTGTGTATGTGAAGTTTCAGCTCAAAATACCCCATAAATAATATTTTATAACTCCTTGACACTGCCCCTTTTAGGCTTTGATACCAATTGTGCCATTTTGGTGACTGTCGCTTTAAATTCAAATGAGATTGTGCTCTTTTCAAAAGAGGGCGAAGCTACAAAAGCCTGTGTCAGCATAGGCCGCAGATTCAAAAACAAGACTAATGTCCTATGCTAATGAGCAAGAGATCATCACGAATGGGCGGGTCTTTCCCCCTCTGATGACACGTGCAAAGGGAGAATGTCAATCAAAGTGTTTCTACAGACAGTTTTTATCATGTCTGATTATAAATAATATATATTTTTTTACATTTTTACCATTATTTTGATAATTTCAATAATAATAATAATAATAATAATAATAATAATAATAAATAATTATCATAATATACATTGAAAATTTAGTTTTTTTCTTCAAAGATTGGTCAGATGGCCCAGGCTGTTTTGATTGGTCTAATGGTTACAGTGGATTTCAGAAACAAAACACCCATTATCATATATCTGACCGGACATTCCTTCCCTCAGTGATATTAAACACTGAACACTTGGGATTGCATTGATTTTAAGATTGATTTAAATTCAAGCTTGCGTCCTATTATGAAATTTTGGAAGAACTAGTTGATCAACCCCAACCACCATCACAGGCATAACATGAGCAGGACATTCCCACTGGTAGGTTTGTGCTCCATTATGAGACCTTATTGCTGTGAAATAGGCGTTTCATAGATGTAATGAAAGGAGTTCATATGTATGCACAAATTCAGAAATGCAAGAGCTTAAGTCTGTATGACCATTTCGTAGATGTGACAAAAGTTTTTATGTATATGCTAGCATTTCAAAGATGCATTTAATTGAAAAGTCTGCATGTCTGTGCAATACACATTAGATTAATCTACATCATTATTACGGAAATGAAACTGGAATTCCTGACTGCTTGTTTCAGCCATTCAGTATTAATATTTTTAAAGACAATAACATTATTCGTCATGCACCTAAATTCTTTAAAACTTTGCAGACCTTTTACATTCACAGACAGCTATACTGCATGAAAGGTAATATTTGAAAAAGCATGCTTTTGAGATATGATTATATTACAGTCTAACCCATGGATCACGATAACAAATAGTTGCTTGAAAGTATTGCAAATATGCTCACAGAGAGACCAGAGTGACAGAGTCTTTGCTCATGCTTCCTCTTTCACTGTAAGGACACTTTTAATCACATGTTTCTGGTGGCGTGGACAGCATCATCATTAAAAATTTCACACACATATAATTATTATTTTTTGAGATCCTAAAACCCTAATGTTTGTTCATTTATTGCAACATCAGCAGCTTGTGGATATTTCATGGCAAGATTAATATAGTAATATTACATAATAATAATAATAATAACAACAACAACAACTTCAAAATTCAAGAGGAGATGACCCTAATGACTGAATATCCGATTTGAATGAATCATGAAGTATTCTTCTTCTCCTCTTGTGTATTCCTGAGTATCTGGCTTTGCCACAAAAACAAACATATCCAGTGTTACTTTAAGGCCAAATCTTTTTTTTTTAATAAATAAATAAAAAAAGAAAAAAAATTTCTATTTAAGGCACTCTTGGAATTTTAAGTAAATATAAAAAAAAAATTATACAACTCACCAATGACAAAATATGAAATAGTAGAATAAAAGCTTAGATGTTTTTAATGGATCCTACTATTCTGCCTTCATTATTATTAGAATATCTACATTTATTACTACATTAATTAGCTGTATGTAATACTCGATTCTAATTAGTCAGCCGTGACATTCCAAGATATGTTATTGTTATTCCAAAATATCAATGTTATTCGCTAAATATCACCGGCTCATTCGAGATCTTCGAATCATCTTGACTATCAGTGAATATCTTCAAATACATATACCTACATTCATATGTATCTGCTTGTCTGTCACGTTGCGGTTTTTGACCATTTTACTCTATCTTGTGACTGAATAATGCACAGGTTAGTGTATACTCCACCAGCTGTTTTCGCTTCTGTCAGCTTTGCATTTAAATCAAAGAATTAATAAGGTATTACGGCTTAGAACAATGTTTTGTGGAAAGTAGCCGTGTAATAAGCAGGATAAAGTACACCCAGGATGGTTGTTTTTCGCAAAATAAAGCCCTTCAGTCTTATACAACTGCCGATAAGCCTCTCGGGCTATATTCTGCAATAATAACCTCCTTTATCCATAACATTGCATATTAAATACACATCACCTAGACGCTATAAAACAGCAGGTTAACTATGTTTATACAGTACATAATAACTTTAACTGTTAAAAGCTATTAGTTACTAGTTAATTAGTTAAAGTTATTAGTAACTAATAAAGTTATGGTAACTAATAACCTTCACTTTTCCGAATTTGATTGTAATACAATAACGTGCACCTTTTGTAAAGCTGCTTTGAAACTATAATTATTGTGAAAAGCACAATACAAATAAACTTGAATTGAATTAGATTGAAAATACAGTCACGGCCACCTATTGGAAGAGAGTGAAATTGAATATTTATTCAGCCTGTCTACTATTTTCGTTTTGTACACACTTTTTAATGTAGCATCATTTAACAAAGCCAAAGTCAGATCATTATGTTTATTCACATCATTTAAGTCAATACCTGCACAATTCAGGTACTCTCTTTATTTGGATTCAGATTACAGTTCAGTAGTTTCTTCTACTTTCAAAATCACTGCAATGTTTCTTGACTAAATCACTAAATTGTTTCTCAATTCTGGCTTTAAAAAAAGGAAAATCTGTAACAGAAATGGTCAATAGGTGTTTGTCCTCATATAGAGAGACTGCAAGATATATAACAAGTGCGTTTGTTTACTGTTTTAGTCACACTAACCAGCCCTAGAGAGATGTTGTAATAGAGTATAGTTTAATATTACTCAAAGAAAGCTTATGACCTTGGTTAACAACCTAATAAGCAACCACATACAGTTTTTGCTAAAATACAAGTGGTGTCTGGGAAAAAAGAAAAGCATGGACAGTAGATCATCAGATGTCACATGAAAAACAAGTCATAAATGTAAAAAAACAAAAACAAAGACGTGTACAGACATCATCCAGTCAGATCAGACCATCAGTCCTCAGCTTGCTGGTACATGAATGCAACCATAATAATAAAAAAGTAAATGCTCTGGTGGTCATGTGACAATTTGCACTAACCATGACACATCTGTACATATTTAATTGAGACCCTTTTATTTGATATTTGAAGAAAATGCACCAGTTAGTCACTTTTTTTTTTAGAGCTTTATGAATGAAAAACGTCTTTACAGTCAATATCGTGACCAATGCAATTAAATGGGTTCGTTAATAAACCCAAACAGAATCTTTAATTAATTTATTAGAGCACTAACAAATGTACTTATTTTACATTATACTGGCCACCCTGATCTGCCGTTGAAAACCCAAATGAATAGACATTTAGACAATGTAAAAATAATAATAAAAAATAAAAAAATAAACAAAAACTAGTAAGACTTACCAGAGCATGATCAAAGCTGAAGGTGCTAATATAATACGCTGATATATCACTGTCCGCAAGAGGCTGTGAGATCTGAGCAACTATCCCACATTCATCTGGAAATGGAGACACAAAGAGTCAATAATGGAGATCAATCTGGCTTTCTGATTTAATATGTCTGTTCATCAGTCACTCAGATAAACAGATTTCGCTGCTGTCTGGATTAGTAACTGGATTGGACATTTATCCATTTATACGCACAGGAGTAGAAAGTAACGATGCTTGAGCAAAAAAAAAAAAATTGTTGCAGTTTATTTATAAGGATAGTACCTATTTTAAAATATTTATAATTTCAGAGATTCAGCTCATCGGCAGCCATCAGCCTGTGATATTGAGCAGAGCAAAGAAATTGACGGTTGACGTTCAGCCACAAGATGGCGATCGCATAATAAGTCCTTAGGGGAGAAAAACAACATTTTCTCAGCGTAAATTTCAAATTACAGCTGAACAAATCATTATAAAACAGGTCAGTGACATTCTAAGTCGATCTCTCTCTTTTCTATTTTGTAGTGCTGTATTTATACCATAGTAATCTGCTAGTGTTTGCTTTTTTCGGGGTTAATTTTTGTGACATCCCAATTGCAGCAGAGAAATACTGGGAAATCTCTGTAGACTGATGCGTTTTATGTCGTTCAGCCTTACAATCTTAAAATGTGAGCAAAATCACCCGTTTTGTCATCACTTTAGACATTACGCAAGAGAATTGTTCAAATACTAGCTCTAAAGTGACGCAACGGTTTCTGCTGTTCTGACGTCAGCTGCAGATGTGAATGAATGGCGGAAGTAGTTCCTCGTACAAAAAGATTTTTGAGACTCTCCGTGTTTGATTTTCTTTTTTATATACACGATTATGCCGTCGAACTGTTGTATAAACGCAATATCACACTCGTAGCAGTGCAATATGGCTGTATATCGGCACTGCTGGGGCACTAAGGCACTCGGTCTGCGGCCTCGAGCCAACGCACACCTCCCACCAGTGCCGATATACAGCCATATTGCACTGCTACAGGTGTGATATTGCTCATATATATATATATATATATTAAAAGATAAGTAGGCAAAAATTTGCGATAGATTAATTAATTAATAGTCAACAGAATTGCCAGTAATCATAGAACATTTGCAATTAAAATACACAGCACACACAAACAGTTTCTTTTTTAATTGTTTGAACAAATGGTAACACTTTAGTTTATGTCACAATTTACGCTATAAACAATCCATTAACTAACTCTACTAGCTTAACAAACTACTAATTAGCTGTTTATTAATATTAGGTAATGTAGAAGTTGGGTTTAGGCTTGGAGTAGGATTAGGGACGCAGAATAAGATCATACTTTATAACTACTAATGAAAAGTTAATATCTTAATAATAGGCAGGTAATAAGCCAGTAGTAAATAGCACGAATTGTGACAAACTAAAAGTGTTACTGAACAAATTATTAGAATAGAATTAAATCACAATTAAAAACAGATTTCTGAATCGCAAATATGTTTATTTTTTTTTTTATTTTTTTTTTAACTCATTCAGTTCATGGCGCATTCATTTGCAATGCGTTACGGGATTGCTGTAGGATACCCATGTTTAATTTAATCACAGGAAATGAACTCCTACTGCTTCGGAACAAGTGCAGGATGAGTAAATAATGACAGGTCTTTCATTTATGGGTGACCTGTAAATGTGATTTCTGACCCCGACAGACATCCCAACTGATTCACTTAAAGATCCTACAAAATATGCATCACCGTTTCCATAAAAATGACTGATTTTGAAAGCTCTTCATAGTCAGCAACTGTGTGTCATCCAAAAAGTGCTCCATCTTTGAAACTTTTGAGCGACTCAGAAATGACTACGATAGCCCAGGGACTCCCAAAGCTTTGTCATTCTAGCCATTTTGACCTAAAATATATTTACTCAAAGCCTGCCCTGATATTTTAAGTTACTATGTAAATATTTATGGGCGTCACGGTGGCGCAGTGGGTAGCACAATCGCCTCACAGCAAGAAGGTAGCTGGTTCGAGCCTCGGCTGGGTCAGTTGGCATTTCTGTGTGGAGTTTGCATGTTCTCCCCGTATTCGTGTAGGTTTCCTCCGGGTGCTCCGGTTTCTCCCACAAGTCCAAAGACATGCTGTATAGGTGAATTGGGTAAGCTAAATTGTCCGTAGTGTATGTGTGTGAATGGATGTTTCCCAGTGATGGGTTGCAGCTGGAAGGGCATCCGCTGCGTAAAAAACATATGCTGGATAAGTTGGCGGTTCATTCCGCTGTGGCGACCCCAGATTAATAAAGGGACTAAGCCTAAAAGAGAACGAATGAATGAATGTCAATATTTCAAAACACATTCATATTCACAGTTCTCTAATGTTGGATAATAAACTACATGTCTTGTCTTGAAAGGGTTTCATTTTGATTCAAAAAGGTGAACAGCATCAACACTTTTAAAGTGTAATGAAGCTGAATATTAATAATTATAATATTATGACTTTAAGAATCACAATGCAGCATCAAAATGTCATTTTAAAGGAACACTCCACATTTTGTGAAAATATGCTTCATTTTACAACTCCCCTAAACAGCTGAGTTTGACCATTTTTGAACCCATTCGGTCGATCTCTGGGTCTGGCAGGGAGCACTTTTAGCTTAGCATGAATCATTAAATCAGATTAGACCATTAGCGTCTCACTCAAAAATGAGTTTCAATCATTTTCTTATTTAAAGCTGGACTCTTCTGTAGTTTTGTACATATACCACATTTCATTGGGTTTTTTTCTTCTTCAGAAAACAGTGCCTGACGGAGGTCAGAAATATTGCATTAAACATAATTGTTAAAGAGCCCCTATTATGGGTTTTTGAAAATTACCATCCATGCAGTGTGTAACACAGTTCTAAGTGAATGGAAACATCCAGCTGAGATTTAAATCTGAAAGTGCACAGTGTTTAAAACTATTGATTCTTTTGAGTCGACTCAGAGTCAGATGAATGATTTGTCCTTTGTTCAGATCTTTTGCCTGCATGCGTCGACGTCGATATGGGATACGTAAACGTGCCTGCAAGGGATCATGGGATTGATCATGATACCAAGATTACTATCACTGAGAGATGGCCAGACATGTGGCTGTGGGGAATAAAGGGTTAAAGTTAATTTTCACAACAATACCACAGTACAGTGGTCCCTAGTTTATCGCAGGAGTATAGGTGAAATCCACTAAGTAGGCAACTTTATTTTTTACAATTATTATAGATGTTTTAGGCTGTAAAACCCCTCTCTGCACACTTTATACACTTTTCTAAACAGGCATTAACATTTTCACACTTTTCTTTCGTTTAAACACTCAAAGTTCAAACTTGTAGAAAAATAAGTCCAGTGTTATAGAATGAAACCAAAGATCAAAACCTGTTGTCAGGCGCAAACATTCATCGCTTTCAGCAAAAAGGTTTATAAAGCTTTTTAGCTTTTGTGTGGATAATGTTGGCATCCAGCGTAACGTTCTTTTTCCTGCAGTCACTGATCCACAAAGCGAAAGCAGAATCCATCCTTAAGGGGGTCACAGCAGATGCGCCGAGTACATGACAGTTGGAAGCCACCGTACGTGCACATTTGCATGTTATTTAAATAGAAATATGAACAGTGTCCTGAGTCGTAGCTGGGCACCGCAGACAACCACCGACTTGCGGCTCTGGTGTGCGTACCCTGATAGAAACCTATGTTTGCATGGCGCTGCGTGGTGTGGCCCGGTGCATATAGTGCATGACCCCCTTTACGATGGTCTTGCTGCGAACAGTTATAACCCTTTTTGCATCCTTGTTGAAGCTCACACTGCTAGCGATAGAAGATTTGTTAATTTGGTAAGCTGAATGCATTCTGTACTGTACATGAGACACGGAGAAGATTGATTGACAATGGTCTACAGCCAATCAGGACGCAGAACACAATGCGCTGTATAGAAAAAAAAGCATGTCAAATTGCACAAAAAAAAAAAAATTAATTCCACGAAACTGTGAGGCCACTGTATACCATGTGCTGTGTTTGTTCCTGTCATTTTTCTGATGATTGATACAATAACCTACCCTGCAGCGCAGGATTCGCCGGTCGTTTGTTATTAAAGGAAGGAGCAGCAAAGACTACTAATGTATGAGACTTTGTCAGTAACTGTTAAACAGTTTGTATGGACCAGTTTCTTTTTCCTCCAGATCCTGTAAGTGTTTCTCCTTTCTACAGAACGTGCAAGTGTGATTAAAATGGTTGTCTCGTTTTCTGTAGTTTGCAAAATATGTGTTTAATTGTGTGTTGAAACTTGTAATCGCTCCGCGCGGCTTGTAAACACTTATGTATAACAGATCTGTGCTTGTAATGCATCTCTCAGGTTAACTCTGTATGGGGCTATTCACATATTGCGTCCAAAACCACGTTGAAATCACGACGCGTGTGTATTCCTTCACTGATTTAAATGCGTTTCGAGCTCGCGTTCTCCTGCTGTTTGTCGTTGTTATGGCCACCATCAGCTGTTCCTACACACGCGCAGCGCGGTCAATTTTTAAAATAGTTCAACTTTTGCCACTGTGTGCATTAATACTGAATGTGTGTCATAGTTATTACTTGGGGTTAGGGTTAAAAATAGAGTATATGCTGGTGTTTAACTGCATTGCTTTAATGCACTCCTGCATTGGGCTCACACATATACTCTGTGATCTGTGCCCGTGGTGAGCGTTTCTCTCCGTCTCGTGCTGAACGCAGTCGACCAATCACAACAGATTGGGTCATCGGACCAATCAGCGCAGATTAGCCTCATGCAAAGGAGGGGTTTGGGAACAAATGAATCACTGAATGAATCATATGGGAGTCGTTGGGATATTTAGGTAAAAATAAATGCATATTATAAGACAATGAAAGTGTTTTTTGACCTTGCATGCATGTCAGCCTGTTGTTGGAGACCCTCAAAACCAAAATATGACCTTTTATAATGCATAATAGGGGCTCTTTAAAATAAAGGTTTTTCTTTTTTTACTCCAGTAACTTCATCTAACATAACTTATCTTTTCATCAATACAGAAAACCTAACTTTGTAAATCATGGAGTAGGATGACAATGACATTTTTAATTATTAGAATGAAATGACTAAATTTGTAATAAAAAATTTTTTTATTCAAATTTGATCTCTAAATGTGTAATAAAATTAGAATTTTAAAACATTTTGAATATTAGACTAGAATATAATATTAGAAATACTGTTAGGATATTAATAATGGAATTAGAACATTTAATTAAGCATCTCACAAATATTAAAGGGACAGTTCACCCAAAAATTACCGCATCCTTCACTTGTTCCAAACCCATTTGAGGTTGTTTTCCTTCTGTTGAACACAAAAAGAAGATATTCTGAAGAATGTCAGTGGCTGCTTTTTGTCCTCCCAACATTCTTCAGAATATCTTGCTTTGTGTTTGACAGAAAATTTAGACCAACCAGAGTGAGTGTAAAGTTAACAACATTTTCATTTTTGGATGAACTATCCCTTTAAGTGAAATTATTTTTCAATGATTACATATACCTTTGTATTATACAGCCTTTGAATGTAAATCAAATAAAAAAAATCTAATTAAATCGAAAGAAAGGTGAATGTATCTCACCGAATCCGAGAGGCTGCCCTCCTATTCTCACCATCCTCCAGAGCTCACCAGAGGAGCTGGTGAACAGAAGATCAGCTGGGAATCTGACAC
>CAIGQV010016645.1:22834447-22847631 GCA_903798115.1 Danio jaintianensis | reverse complement strand
GCCCTCCACGAACTGAGTTTGATACGTGCTTTAGAGTAAGGTTTGTTAACATTACTACATTAGTTAACATGAAATTCCTGAAGAATTTATTAATATTAATTTAATGTTAAGTTCAGTATTATTGATTATAATTAAGAATTGTATATGCAACATATATTTTAAAATATTACAAAAATAGCCATTTACATATATATTTTTTCAACCAACTGAATTAAAAATGTGTTAAAACATATATATGAGCAATATCACACGAGTAGCAGTCCCACCAGTGCGATAAGGAAAAACGCTAAACACATGCGGGCATTTCTTCTTTCTTTTTGCCAACACAACACACATTACTGATATGCGAGTCCCATCTCACACTCAATACACTACAATTATACGATATAAATACAGCCCTACAACATACAAAAGAGAGAGATCGACTTAGAATATCACTTACCAGTTTAATAATTATTTGAACAGCTGTAGTTAGAAATTATGCTGTTTTAATTTTCTAAGGGCTTATTATGCGGTCCTGTCGCTATCTTGTGGATAGACAACGTCAAACGTCTTTGGTCTGCTCTGTATGGCAGGCTAATGGCCGCCGAAGCGCTGCCTCTCAGAAATTATAAATGTTTTAAAATATTAACTATCCTTATAAATAAACTGCATAGTTGCAATCTAAACAACTACATTCTCGACTAAAAAAGCCTCAAAAGCAGCAATATTTGTCAAACTGTAGAGTGTCCTCAGCTTGTTGCTGTATGTGGGCGTAGTAATACCAAAGACTATAGAATACACAAGACATGTCACTCGTATTTCTTTGAATTGGGAAAAGTGTAATGGTCAATATGGCGAATGAAGCCCCGCCTACTAGTACAGGAGCCAATCATCGATCGCTATATGGCGAATAAAGCCTGCCTTCTAGTACAGGAGCCAATCACCGATCTCTATAGACTGACGATACTCCGGGGGAGGGGCTCAGACCAGACGTGAGTTTCTGCAGATTTTGTGTGATTTGGATGTTTAGAAATGAAACCAAAGGGACAGTTGTTGTTTAATTTCATTGGTGATTCTTAATATGAAATTCAATCGGAAGCTTGGCAAGCAGTTTTGGAGAATTTGATGTTTCCCCATTCAAACAGAATGCCCGAGCATACTGCCCGAGAGGTGTTTTAAAGATGGCCACCGAGTGAAATGACTTGCTTTAAAAGGACTTTGGTAATACACAAGGGTGAAGGGGCGGGTAGAGTGCTGTTACTGGCAGAATATCGCACGGCTATCAGCCAATCAGATTCAAGAACCAGACAGAACTGTTGTATAAATATATATATATATATATATATACACTGTAAAAACATGCTGGGTTTCACACAATCGATTTATGTTAGGACAACATGAAGGAATTAAGTTAAAATATCAGTTTTTAAAATTTAAGTGGACTGAACATAAAACAAGTTGTCACCCATAAAAACTAAAGAATTGTATTGTTTCAGCTTATTTTAAATAAGTAGGTTGAACAAACAGCAAACGTCATTGTTTGAGTGAGTGAGTATGTATGTGTGTTTATATATATATGTACATATACACCCATATATGAACACATTTTATTATTTATTATTTAATTTATTATTTTATTTTGAACATATATGTACATATTTGTAGTTCCAATGGTTGAAAAATCATATATATAATAAAATATTTGTAAATGGTCATTTTTACAATATTTTATCACATTAGATGTATTTTATATATGTGAAATCCAAATATGAACAATGCCGTACATGTAATTTGCATATATTGTCATGACACATCAGATTTCTATATGGATAAAACCAATATTTCTTCAAGATATTCTATAATGAGCTAAACATTATATAACGCACAGAAATCCCTCATGATTTCTTCACACAAATCAAGCATTTTATTAAATTCCACTGTCATTTTTCTAAACCCAATTTTCCTTACACTTCTCCACGTGCACAGCCGATCTCTTCAAAACAATAGATTTCTACAAACAAACACTTTGGAGGCTGATTTATTAAAGCAATTAGAAGAAAATAAACACTTCAGGCGGCTTTTCTGAAGCAAAACGTCGAGAAAGCGCATCATTCATTGCGAGGGAATATTTTTAGCAGTTCCTATCAGATACATTACATGCACAATTTCTCCCAAGGCCTAAACAGTTGAGGTTTTTAGATGGATTGGCTCACATTGAATCTTGTAGAGGTTGCTGGTTTCTTTCTTGGAGAGCAGATTGGAGTGGGCATCTTTCCTGGCATCCACTTTGTGTGCAAACATGGAACTCAACCAGCCTTCGTCACTTTTATTCGCAAAACCTCTGAGGATTCACAAGCAAAACTGTCTCATTTGTAAAAGATGCATCACAAGCTGCAATGCTCACAATATTATAAATAAAAGCTATGTGAATGATGTGACATTTTGAGCAGCGGCGGCATTTTAAATAATTATTAAGCACACAGTTTTAATGACTTAATATTAACTTTTATAGCCTACCAAGCCTCCACCTACAGTTCATAGTTTATGTAGGTCAGAAATGAATGCACAAATGAGATGTGTATTGTTTTTTTCATAAAACTCAATATTTTTTGTCCAATAAAAATAGATTTTTAATGATAATTTAATTGTAATATAGCTACATTTTACATTTTTAAAATTGAGAATATGGGGTCTTATGGAATGTTTCTATTGTAAAATTAGCTTGTAAATAAGCATAAATACACATTTTTATGATTAAAAGCATCTGCTTAAATACAACAACACCAACCTGATTTCACCAAGTAGGACATCTATGTTGATCCTGGAACAACATTCCAATCAGAATTAAGGTATACGTTTACCCAGGGTGCGAATTACAGGGGGGTTTGGGGGAGATTGACCCCCCTAATTAACGCTTGATCCCCCTGAAGGACGTCAAAACAACATGTATAGGGGGGGTCAGCTCTTTAATACTGAGAAAAAATTAGCTCTGCTTTGTATTTTAAATAATAATGGTAATAATTAAAATTAATATAAAAAATCGAATTAATAATATAAATATACATTTGACCACTCCTATAATGGTTCATACCACTGTGACATAATTGCGCCAATCAGTCTGTGAGGAAAAAACTCATTCAACAGTCTGAAACCAGCACATCTAGAGCACTGATAGACAACGTAACTGTTCACAAGACTGTTTTCTCATAAAATAGCTGTTTGTTTCTACATATGGTCTAAAAGTAAAGTCAAATTAGATGCATAGTTTGAGTAGTACTGTAAGTAATTTTAATAAATACATACATTTTATTCACTGAAGGATGTTTTACAAAAGCTAACATTACAGAAAAAGTTGACCCCTCCGATCGTCAATGTAGAATTTGCACCCTGCGTTTACCGTTTATGTCAAGTTTAGGCTTACGATTAGGTGTATGCACTTCTACATGATTGTTATCCAACTATTATTCCCCTCTGATTTTGGGAATAATTTACAGTTATGGTTGGGTTTAGGGGTAGGGAATAAGTATGGATTACATTTTCAAACAAAAATGATGTTGCAGGATCAACATAGATGTTAAACCAGGATCGCATCGTACTTGGCAAAATCATGATGTGCCAACAACAACAATTGTAATAATAATAATAAAACTCTTTTAAAACGTTTTGAATGTTATTAAAAGAAACTGATGAATGTTCTGAATCATGTAGTAGCATTTAAATAGTAAAATAAAAACGTAAAAATACTTTAAACTTAAAAAAATGTACAAATCTTAATCTAATGTTAATTTTGGTATTAACGATTATAATTTATAATCTTATGCAACATAAATTTCAAAATATTGAATGGCCGTTTACATAAAATGACAAATAAATGACTAAACATGAATGACATTTGAAAACATTATAGCATATAGTAACTTTGAGATATTCTTGCCAGAACTTTAACTAAACTACTGTCAAAATATCCTGTTGGTTATGCACAGTTGACCCTTTTTTTTTGCACGTTTAAATAATTATTTATCATTCAGTATAAATATATGCTTTGGGACTAATTCTTCCTTTTTTATTGAGAACATTGCATTTATATTGTAAAATTAGGCTTTAAATAAAAATCATTAAGTGCAATATAAATTGTTATGGTTAAAAGCATCTGCTATCAATAAATAAATAAATAATAGGCCTGTCACAATAATCAACATATCGACTTAGTATATTTTCATGTGGCTGTCTGACAACTGAAAATAGATCTGGTAGCAGATATCGCAGCCTCTGTTACTTTTTACCTTGCACCTTTTTTTTTTACATTTATTATTATTTATTTAGGATTCACATTCTGATTCCAATGCCTAATTATTAAAACGACTATAATTAAACGAAATATTCTTAAGAATAAAATATTACGTGTTCTTTGGAAGAGTGTACTTGCATTATGATGCTATTATAGTGTCATTCTAGCATTATATAATGAGTGGCATAAAATGGTCTTGAAAGGACAATAATATTGTTTATTGCAGTATATTTTGGTGCAATATATTGTACAACAAAAAATACATATTGTGACAGGCCTAATAAATAACATCTATTTTAAAACGTTTTTAAGAAATTATGTAGCAACGTTTAAATATTAGAAGAAAAAATACAATTTAAGAACATTATATAATATACAATAACTTTGAGATATTCTTACCAGAACTTTGACCAAACTTCTGTCAACATTTCCTGTTGGTTATGCACAGCTGACATTTATTTATTCATTCATTCATTTTCTTTTCAGCTTAGTCCCTTTATTAATCTGGGGTAGCCACAGCGGGATGAACCGCCAACTTATCCAGCATCTGTTTTACGCAGCGGATACCCTTCCAGCAGCAACCCATGACTGGGAAACATTCATACACACTCATACATTACGGACAATTTAGCTTACCCAATTCACCTATAGCGCATGTCTTTGGACTTGTGGGGGAAACCGGAGCACCCGGAGGAAACCCACGCAAACACGGGGAGAACATGCAAACTCCACACAGAAATGCCAACTGACCCAGCTGAGGCTTGAACCAGCGACCTTCTTGCTGTGAGGCGATTGTGCTACCCACTGCGCCACCGCGTCGCCCACATTTATTTATTTATTTATTTATTTATTTTTTATCAATTTTTGCACTATTTCTTCTTTTTTTTTTATCAAATCAACAAACTTTCACTTTCCATAATGCATTCACACTTATCTTAACTTAAAACCCCATAAAATACGTGACTGAATGGACTCTTGGGCACTTTACATCTGCACTTTTACTCAGTAAGTAGCCTATTGCTGACTGAATGTGAACAGATAGCGACTCGTTCTTCTCTCATTTGCACATTACCTGGCCAGCCACGCTGAATGCACCTTGTTGAGGAAATGCTGCTGTGTGTTGAGGATCTGCAGAGGTCGTGCGGTCGCCATTATCGTCGCCTGTTGTTTGTAGTTTTGCGTCTTTATGAAGCTGCAGGAGTTTCGTCATTTCTGCTCCTCAGAGTTAATGTTTGACGCGCGTGAACTGTTGGACTTCAGCTACATGTGCTCCTTTGATTCACCAAAGTTTAGAAAGTCGTTAAACACGATGATTAATCTGTTGCTTTGACCGCTGACGTGATTAAAATACCGCCAAACAAACAAAGAAGAAACACACTCAAAGATTAAACCAGAATAAGCTGGTCTTGTCGGTTGACTCCATTTTTAGGGTTCTGAAAAATAATAACACAGAGTGAGTGATGATGTTATTTTAATAAATGAAATCGCACCAAATCAAGTAATGAACCACATTTGCACTACATATAGTTGAAGACAAAATTATTAGCCCTCCTTTGAGATTTGAATTATTTTACAAATATTTCCCAAGTGATGTTTATGAGAGCAAGGAATTTTCTTAATATTTTCTTAATAATTCATATATATATATATATTTTTTTTTTATATATTTATTATTTTTTAACTGCTAAGGTCAATAGCCTATAACCCCCTTTAAAAAACTTTGATTGGCTACAAAACAAATTACTGTTATCCATTGATATGCTTACCTAATTATATTTAAGCCTTCAATTCAACTTTAATCTGAATACTGTATCTTGCAAAATAGATAGTGAAATATTTTTAAAATAGAATGAATTGTCAAATACATTTTAAAAAAAGGATTACAATTTCACATGGAGGGCTAATAATTTTGTTTTCAAATGTAGATACAAAACCACTGTACATTCTGAAAATGTTCTTTTATTTTTCTCAGCAGGATGTAGCCTATATATAGAAAATACATTATGATTTTACTAATAGCTTAGACTACCTTAATACATGTTTCTTGAACATCAAGTAAGCATATTAGAATGATTTATTAAGGATCATGTGCACACAAAAAATTAATTACAAAAACATTGTAGAACAAAGTATATTTTTTAATATATTCAAATAGAAAATACAATTTAAATTGTAATCATATTTGTGACCCTGGACCACAAAACCATTCATAAGTGTAAAATGTTTTAATTGATCTAAATTGATTAAACTAATTGATTATACATCTAAAAGCTGAATAAATAAGCTTTCTATTGATATGGCTTGTTAGGACCAGTGTTAGGACAAGTAACGCGAGTTACGAAATAATATTACTTTTCTCAGTAATGAGTAAAGTAACGCATTACTGAAAAAAATTAAGTAATAATATTTGAGTTACTTTTTTAAAAATGTAACTCGAGTTACTTTTTAGATTAATTAATTCGCTTTTAAAAAATAATTTGCTGAATTAAAATTTGTGTAATCACGTTGAATCACACTCAATGAGAGAATGAGCTCCCCATGGGAGCAGACAGAAACCAAGATGGCAGAGCCTTACACTTCTGTGATGGAAGTATTCTAACTAGTATAGTATAAGTAAAACTAAGTAAAGCAACTAGTTACTTTTTGGGGGAGTAACTCAACATTGTAATGCATTACTTTCAAAAGTAACTTTTCTCAACACTGGTTAGGACAATATTTTGTCAAGATACAACTACTTGAATAGTTTGTAAATTTTCTACTGTAAATATATCACAACTCAATTTCTGATATGTATTGCTAAGAGCATAATAAGAGCTTAACTTTCAAGGCAATTTTCTCAACATTTAGATGTTTTGTGCCCTCAGATTCCAGATCTTCAAGGAAGATGATCTTTACTTAATATTCTAATGATCTCTGGCATAAAAGATCATAAAAGAAAATCAATAATTCATTAATTGTCCTTCAGTTTAGTCCTTTATTTATCAGGGGGCGCCACAGCGGAATGAACCGCTAACTATTCCAGCATATGTTTTATGCAGCGAATGCTCTTCCAGCCACAACCCAGTACTGGGAAACACCCATACACTCTCGCATTCACACACACACTCATACAATACGGCCAATTTAGTTAATCCAATTCACCTATAGCGCATATCTTGACTGTGGGGGAAACCGGAGCACCTCGAGGAAACCCACACAAACACGGGGAGAACATGCAAACTCCACACAGAAATGCCAACTGGCCCAGCCGGGACTCGAACCAGCGACCTTCTAGCTGTGAGACGACAGTGTTAACCACTGAGACACCGTGCCGCCCAAAATCAATCATTTTGACCCATATTTTGGCTATTTCCAAAAATGTACCCATGCAACACAAGACTAAAGGTTTTGTGGTCCAGGATCACATTTATAGCAATTTGAACAAACCAATGCAGCTTTGATGATCATTAGATAACAATTTCAAATCCATTAAACTTTTAAAAGGTATAAACATATTAGTTCAATCCTTTTAAAACACAAATCTTGTCATTGCTCCACAAGTTATGTTTTGAAGTCTACGGTCACTAATGCCATCAAATCTTGTTCAAAACCTTTTACTGAAAAACTGTTCGCTTAACATCGGAAACCACAGTCCATCAACAATGACTTGATCCAATTTTCAAAAAAAGAGTGTGGAGCTAGATTCAGATCACTTTAGAGTCTCAGCTTTATGCAAGTTCAGAAATATAGATATAGATGAAGTCAGAATTATTAGCCCCCCTGTATATTTTTGCTTAATTTCTGCTTAATGGAGAGAAGATTTTTTTAAACACATTTCTAAACATAATAGTTTTAATAACTAGTTTCTAATAACTGATTTCTTTTATCTTTGCCATGATGACAGTGCATAATATTTTACTACATATTTTTCGAGATACTAGTATTCAGCTTAAAGTGACATTTAAAGGCTTAATTAGGTTAATTAGGCAAGTTAGGGTAATTAGGCAAATCATTGTATAACAGTGGTTTGTTCTGTAGACAGTCGAAAAAAAAAATGCTTAAGGAGGCTAATAATATTAACCTTAAAATGGTTTTTAAACTGCTTTTATTCTAGCCGAAATTAAACAAATAAGACTTTCTCCAGAAGAAAAAATATTATAGGAAATACTGTGAAAAATTCCTTCCTTGGGAAATTTTTGAAAGAGAAAAAAAAATTCACAGGAGGGCTAATAATTTTGACTTCAACTGTATATATTATTACAGATTGATTGTCCAGATTGTGTTTTTTGAGTAACTTTTAGCTCTTTTTAAATGGAGCATTCATTTTCCCGCCATGTTTCACTTGGAGTTTTGGGAAAGTTTCTTTGGTGCTGTTGAACAAGTCTTCAAATTCTTGGTCCACGCAAATGTCCTGCAAGAAAATTGATATAAGAGATTCAGGAGAATAATAAATATCATGGGAAATGGGAAAGAAACACTCACAGAAAAGTCTAAGAACTCAGCTGCAGATTCTGGGTTGGCTTGAACTGATTTTAGAATGGCGAAGCATCCGGCTGACTGGATTGGGTTTCTAGACATCTGGATCACACCAGAAACCAATAGAATTAGTCATAACAAAGACAAAAAAATGCCATAAATCTCTTCTAACAAAGGATTTAGGCTCAAAAATCACTTGCTTCAGTCATAAAGTCACTCAAGTATGCTGTATTACATGTTTTTAGTTTTGTTTTGGAGGTCCCCTACATTGTTTACATTTTCAAGGTCAAAAAATAGGTCATAATATCCATTACAGCATCTTACAATGTCTGAAACAGTCTGTTCAAGAATACAGTCTCTCTAAAGCCCACCTTTCTGAGAGCTTACTCTGCTCTGATTGGTCAGATTGTTTGGCCCAGTCTGCTGAGATTGGTTGAGCCATAGTATAATTATAAATAAACCATCGACATTCTCACCTAAAAACTCTTACATTATGTGGCACAAAAATAAATGATGTATTTTAATATAGCTAATTCTGATAAATTAGCTATAACCTTTCACTGCGTTTTCCTTTTTTTTATGCTGCTATGCGCGCATTATAAGGTGACTGAAATTGAAATTAAAACACAAAAGATACTGGGCCATTAATAGTTTAAAAAGTAAAAACAAAAACAATTATAATTTGAAGGAGAACATTGACGTTTTGAAAAGAAAAACTGAACTGAAACTAAATTATTAAAAATAAACTTGAGGGAGTTAATTTATGTCCTTAAATTATTTTTATTATAATTTTAGTGATCTGCTTGAGGTAGGTCAATTTATTTTTATGCTTTTGATGAAGTAGCATTCAACTTAAGAGCCCTTTAGACCATGCGCCGGACCATTTCTCTGTGTTTCACTGGTAATGTCTTTAAATAAATAATTACTTAGGCCTATTTAATTATTCATTTATTATTTATGTACAATAATTAAGACGTAAAAAGAAAAAGTAAAATATAATCTACAAGGAAAGTGTAAATGAAAACGTAAATGAAAAAGCTTATTTATTGGCTGTCTTAGTCCTATCACTGTAAAATAACAAACATTGTACATCTCTCTATATTTAGGCTAAAACACTGCTTTATTTATTTATTGATTTATTTATGTATGTGTGTATGTATGTTTGTACTTTAATTTTAGTTGTCTTTTATTTCTTTAGTTTTAATTCCCAAAATGAATCCTCATTGCACTTAACAAGTTTACAATGATAATAAAGCTTGTTAACAGGTTTTTAATGATTTAAGAAGGAATTATAATGCTTTGTTTTGTTATTTCATCTTCATTTACAAGTAGCAGGGTATTTACAGCTACTGTATATTCCTGTTAGTTCGCATCCCGCCACTTTGTGCCCCCTGGTGGCATAGTCGCAAACTGCTGTTAGACCTAAAAACATTTTCTCAATCCCTAAGTCCTGCGGTGGTGCCACACGCGGCGGTAGTGGTCATATTGAACTGTCACCCACTGTATAGTTGTAAAATGATGACGCACTTCATCATGACGCACACTTTGATAAATTCCACAGGCGGAGTGATACATCCAGTGAAGCAATTCTAGTGCTATGGGTATAATATATGGGAACATGGCTAAGAACTGCAGTTTGATTTTTAAAACTTTGCAGATTTTGCTAATCTTTAAACAGGGACATTTCACATTGTATTAGCTTTAACACTTTTCTTACTTTGAGAATTCGTAGAGTTGTGTTCACTTTGAGGCCTAGCGCTAAATGGACGGCTCCTTCAAATGGTATGCGATTATTGCTGCAGACAAAGAAAAAAAAAACACAATACCGAAGCAATCTAGGCAGTAAAAATAAATGTGCACTTCTATTCTTGATTTCAGTGTATTGAATGTTTGCTAAATGTGGTGTTTGCTGATTTAGCTACTGCAAATAAATCACGAATAACTGTGCATTGTGAACATCCAGACTAATTCAGTAGACAAACACTGAACAGTTTGTATAATTACAGCAATAAATCAAGGACAACTGTCTGTGTACACATTTTTTTAAAAACAGGCGCCTTGAAAACATTGACTCATTGGTTTGAATGACCCACCGTTATGATAAATAACCGTACTGTGACGACTGTACCTGATGTTCAGATCCTCCAGTGTATTGTTCTGTTTGAGAGCTTCCTCTAAAGCTACGGCTCCGTCTTTGCCCAGTCCATTGTATGATAAATCCACGCTCCGTAAGAAGATATTTCCCTTAAAAAAATCAAAGCAACAGACTAACTGCAGTTACTATATATATATATATTAGTAGAGATTAAATGCTTTTTTTGGTTTATTTCTTTTTAAAAATGCAAAATATTTATTATTAGTTAATAGTATTATTATTTAAAATATACAATTGAAGTCAGAATTATTAGCCTTCCTGAATTATTAGCCCCCCTGTATATTTTTTCCCCAATTTCTGTTTAAAGGAAAGAAGATTCTAACACATTTCTAATCATAATAGTTTTAATAACTCATCTCTAATAACTGATTTATTTTATCTTTGCCATGATGACAGTAAATAATATTTTACTAGATATTTTTCCAGATACTAGTATTCAGCTTAAAGTGTCATTTAAAGGCTTAATTAGGTTAATTAGGCAAGTTAGGGTAATTAGGCAAGTCATTGTATAACGATGGTTTGTTCTGTAGACAATAGGAAAAAAAAATATTGCTTAAGAGGGCTAATAATATTGACCTTAAATGGTTTTTAAAAATTAAAAACTGCTTTTATTCTAGCTGAAATAAAACAAATAAGACTTTCTCCAGAAGCAAAAATAATATAGGAAATACTGTGAAAAATTCCTTGCTCTGTTAAACATCATTTGGGAAATATTTGAAAAAGAAAGAGTATATTCTTATTTTAGAAATATTATAAAATCACATTTATTGCACACCATTTCTTTGAGCCTTTTTACAAATACAATACATAATCTATAGATGTATATACTACAGTGTATAGAGTATGTCTACAGTTCTTACATATACAGTTTTTACATGTATACAGTATGTATAATATACATACATAATTTTTTTAATAACCATATAACTTTACTTTTAAGAAAAAATTTTTAAGAATATACACGTGTGTATTGTTTTAAATTCGTTTTTAATTTTTAATTAGCATATGCTAAAATAACTTTTAATAAAATGTTTTTTGCAACTTAAATATTTAGTTCTATAAATGCTCAAGGGAGAAAGTTTAATGTTCTTAAGGATACATTATTATTCATAGGTAAAGGAACTATTTTAGGTGGCACGGTGGCTCAGTGGTTAGCATTGTCGCCTCACAGCAAGAAGGTCGCTGGTTCGAGTCCTGGCTGGGCCAGTTGGCATTTCTGTGTGGAATTTGCATGTTCTCCCCGTGCTTGCGTGGGTTTCCTCCGGGTGCTCCGGTTTCCCCCACAGTCCAAAGACATGCGCTATAGGTGAATTGAGTAAACAAAAATTGGCCGTAGTGTATGACTGTGTGTGTGAATGCGAGAGTGTGGGTGTTTCCCAGTACTGGGTTGCGGCATGGAAGGGCATCTACTGCGTTAAACATATGCTGGACTAGTTGGCGGTTCATTCCGCTGTGGCTACCTCTGATAAATAAGGGACTAAGCCGAAGGAAAATGAATGAATGAATGAACTTTTTTCTCATCAGATACTATGTCTGAATTGTTCAGTCTTGACATAAACGTTGGATATTCAGCCAAAGTTATTATTTTTTTTGCTTAAATGACTGACTCTGGCAGAGGATGGACTTTATTTCTCTCTTACCTCCAGGCCTTTAGCAAATGCAATGGCTCCTTTTCCTCGAATGCAGTTCCAAGCCAGATTGAGTGTCTTCAGTCCTGTGTTTTCGGCAATAGCAGCACCCAGGATTTCCCCTGAGGGAGGAGAAACATGGAGAACAGCAACACTGAGGAGTTTTTCATTCTGGGAATTTTTGTATCTTCTACTTATAGTTTAATATCTGTAAAATCAAACTGACTACTAATTACGATCCTCTTATATAATATAATATAATATAATATAATATAATATAATATAATATAATATAATATAATTCATTCATTTTCTTTTCGGCTTAGTCCCTTTTATTAATCTGGGGTCGCCACAGTGGAATGAACCGCCAACTTAAACCGCCAACTTATCCAGCATATGCTTTACGCAGCGGATGCCCTTCCAGCTGCAACCCATCACTGGGAAACACCCATACACTCCCATTCACACACATACACTACGGACAATTTAGCTTACCCAATTGACCTATAGCGCATGTCTTTGGACAGTGGGGGATACTGGAGAACATGCAAACTCCACACAAAAATGCCAACTGACCCAGCCGAGGCTCGAACCAGCGACCTTCTTGCTGTGACCTTCGCCGCACTGCCATATAATATAATATAATATAATATAATATAATATAATATAATATAAT
>CAIGQV010016645.1:22814639-22826911 GCA_903798115.1 Danio jaintianensis | reverse complement strand
GATAGATAGATAGATAGATAGATAGATAGATAGATAGATAGATAGATTTTGACAAAAGAAGTTGCGGTGACGGGGCTGCACGGTGGCGCAGTGGGTAACACGTTCGCCTCACAGCAAGAAGGTCGCTGGTTTGAGGCTCGGCTGGGTCAATTGTCGTTTCTGTGTGGAGTTTGCATGTTCTCCCCGTGTTCGCATGGGTTTCCTCCGGGTGCTCCAGTTTCCCCCACAAGTCCAAAGACATGTGGTATAGGTGAATTGGGTATGTGTATGTGTGTGAATGAGTGTGTATGGATGTTTCCCAATGATGGGTTGCAGCTGGAAGGGCATCCGCTGCATAAAACATATGCTGGATAAGTTGGCGGTTCATTCCACTGTGGCGACCCCAGATTGATAAAGGGGCTAAGCCGAAAAGAAAATGAATGAATGAATGAAGTTGCGGTGACATAAAAATACATGTCTTTCTTAGGTTATTAAAGGTGTTTCTGTCACTACTTGTTTAGCCTGCATTAAGACATTCAGTGTATAGCTGCACAATTAATCATTAAAAGATCGGCATAATATTACATACCACTAATATAAATACACATCAACTGTGTGGTCACTTAGTAACCAAATACCACATCTTTAAAACCAAAGTAATCAAGAGACATTGATGACATCAAAACATACTTTTGGGTGCATACGCACGCAGAGACTAGAGTTTGGCATTTGTCTGAGTTCGTTTATATGTGTATGTTTTAAGTTTTAAGTGTTTGTGGAAGTCCCACTGTTGTTTTAATAAGGAAACTCATTGTGTTGATAGAAGATTATTATTATTATTATTACTATTAGTATTATCATTTTTAACTTGGTTTTTCTGTGGGAACCTGTGTGTCTGTGATGATGTGAGTTGATTTGATTGTTGTAATTATTTGCATCAAATGCCAAACATTGCTGCAAAAACAAAATCTACGGGTACTAATAAAGTCATTTGAATTGAACTTAAAGTAATGACGCCCTGCAGTGATGACGTGTACGCTGAAGAAGTGAACATTTCTCCTGTCTCACCTGCTGTATCTGTGAGTGTGTTGTGACTCAGGTCGAGGTGCTGCAGTTTTTGGTTGGATATCAGAGCTTGAGACAGGTGTTTGGCCGCTCGCTCGTCCAGATGGTTTCCGGAGAGGTTGACAGAGAATAAGGTGCCGTTGTCCAACAGCATGCTGGACAAAGCCCTGGCTCCGTATTCACCCATCCGGTTTTCTGACAAATCAATTTCTGGAAGGGAAAAAGCATAGGCTTAACAGTCAATATCTTAAGGGAGCCATACACAGTCAACTGCACAATCACAAAAGATTTATGCATTCATTCAATTCAAAGTGTGTAAAGCATTTTGTAATCAGTGTGAACAGCGATTGCTTGGATCTGAACACAAAACTTTACAAAACAAGAAATATTTGCATGTTATTCATATTCATATTATTATTCATATTATTATTATTAACTATTATTAATTATTAATATTAGTTTTTAAATTTGTGGCCTAAGACCAGGCCATTTTATTATATTATTAAAATATCATTCATTCGGCTTAGTCCCTTATTTATCAGGGGTCGCCACAGCGGAATGAACTGCCAACTATTCCGGCATATGTTTAACGCAGCGGATGCCCTACCAGCCGCAACCCAGTACTGGGAAACATACTCTCGCATTCACACACACTCATACACTACGGCCAATTTGGTTTACCCAATTCATCTATAGCGCATGTCTTTGGACTGTGGGGGGAAATTGGAGCACCCAGAGGAAACCCAAGTCAACACGGGGAGAACCTGCAAACTCCATACAGAAATACCAACTGACCCAGCCAGGACTTGAACCAGCGACCTTCTTGCTGTGAGGCGACAGTGCTAACCACTGAGCCACCATGCCGCCTATTTTGTAGAAAAACAGTATTGGGTAATTTGTTTAAATGAATATAGTTGTTTTGTTACCATAGCAACTATAAAATTACCAAAAGAAATTAATTCAAGTATTTACCGTAGTATTGTTCAAAAACACTCTGGTATTTACTATAAATTTCTATAGTATTGTTTTCATGTTATATTTAATCAATTTAGAGCAGTTATTGATAGTGTGTGAGATTGTTTGCATTTTCATACTTTGATGCTGTGAAAATACACAAAAAATCTTGCAATTTTTTTTAATCTCAAGAAACATTTGGACTAGAAAATTCTGAAGGGACTGGTTAAAGTAAACATCCTACAATTAAACATGTCAATTTTCTGCTAGTAAATTTCACAAAAAAAAATAAATAAACAGCAAGTAGCATTGAATTGAATATGAAAATAAATACAGTACAATAAAGTACAACAATTATATATACAGTCAAGCCTAAAATTATTGATACCCCTGGCAAATCCTGACTTGAAGTTTTTGTTCGGGGCGGCACGGTGGCTGAGTGGTTAGCAGCCTCACAGCAAGAAGGTCACAGCAAGAAGGTCGCTGGTTCGAGTCCCAGCTGGGCCAGTTGGCATTTCTGTGTGGAGTTTGCATGTTCTCTCCGTGTTGGCGTGGGTTTCCTCCGGGTGCTCCGGTTTCCCCCACAGTCCAAAGACATGCATAGAATCGAATAAGCTAAATTGGCCGTAGTGTATGTGTGTGAATGAGTGTGTATGGGTGTTTCCCAGTACTGGGTTGCAGCTGGAAGGGCATCCGCTGCGTAAAACATATGCTGGATAAGTTGGCGGTTTATTCCGCTGTGGCGACCCCAGATTGATAAAGGGACTAAGCCGAAAAGAACATGAATGAATGAAGGAAATTGGCCGTAGTGTGTGTGTGAATGAGTGTGTATGGATGTTTCCCAGTACTGGGTTGCAGCTGGAAGGGCATCCGCTGCGTAAAACATATGCTGGATAAATTGCCAGTTCCTTCTGCTGTGGCGACCCCTGATAAATAAGAGACTAAGCCAAAGGAAAATGTTACTTTTAGTGCTAGTTCTATCAGCAAGACCTAATGTCACGTCACTCATAAAAGACAGTTCCTACCAATAGCCACTCGACACAAGGAATATATAAGTAGTTCATTCATTTATTCATTTGGACGCAGACGTTCATCCACCATCCTCCCCATCACCACCAGGTTGGCCCTGTCCAGAGGGATAGGCTTCGCCCCTGCCTTTGTCCTCAGCAGTCATAGCTAGATCTTCAATCTACGGACGGGGCCTCCGCCAAATAAATCCTATGTTTTGTTAAATAATACTTTGTCAAATAATACTCATCAAATAAATGTACTTCAATATCATATTTATTTCGCTGGTCTTTCTGGTAGAAATATTTTTCTTGTACATCGTCTTATTATCCTTTGGGAGAAGTGTGTGTCATTTCCGGCCCAAGAAAAGAAAAAAAAACTTGCTGGTTGAATAAAAGTCACTTTAAGTCAGAATTTGCCAGAGGTATGAATAATTTCAGGCTTAACTGTACATATATAAATATTGTAACAATCAATATCCACTAGCAGTCTTCTCAGACATCTGAACCCTATTTTATGTGCTCAGAAATCACAATGTAGAACAATAAAACTGCTTGCAAAACATTGGTTTAAAGTTTCCCTGTCCCCCATGTTGCTCTACAAAAAAAACATGACAAGTCAGAGATCAAACTGATCTTAAGTCAATCCCAAACTCAAGCCTGGGAGTGTGGAGTTGTGTGTGGGATGGTACAGTAGTGGCGTGTCTGCTGAAAGTTACCTGTGATGTAGCAATTCTCTTTCAGCATGTCAGCAATGGCAGCCGCTCCTGCTCCCTCCATCCAGTTGTCTCGCAGATTCAGCTTCAGGATGGAGGTGTTGGTTACTAAAGAAATCGCCAGAGCTTTGGTGCCCTACAGAGGAGACTTGATAAAATACTCAACTCAAAGAGTGCAAACCCACATGTAAAAACACTATAGTAATTCATTGTAAATATTTTAACCATTGTTATTAGTTATCGATAAGCAGATATAATTATTATTAATATTTAATTATAAGAGTTCATTTATATGAATTCATTTTGTTTGATTTGTGTCAGGTTTGTGATTGTGACAGTGGTGTGAAAAAGTGTTTGCACCTTTCTGGTTTCTTATTTATTTATTTTTTTTGCATGCTTGTCACACTTTAATGTTTTAGATCATCAAGCTAATTTAAATACTAGTCAAAGATAGCACAAATAAACACATCATTCAGTTTTTAAATGGAGGTTTTAATTATTAAGGGAAAGCAAAATACAAAACTAAATAGCCCTGTGTGAAAAAGTGTTTGCACCCCTGTTAAAACAGGTTCAATTTCTCTAGCCACACCTGTTCGCAATCAAGAAATCACTTAAATAGGACCTGCCTGACAAAGTAAAGTAGACCAAAAGATCCTCAAATGCTAGACATCATGCCGGGATCCAAAGAAATTCAAAAACAAATTAGAAAGTTACTTTTTACTTCTTTTGTTTATTATTTCTGCACAGAATTTTGTACAAAAAAAGGGTTCTCTGCAGAATGATTTTGAGTGTATAGGAGCTAAAATATTTTTTTTTAAGTATAATTTTTAAAAAAAATCAAGGTTTAAAATGCAAATTCAATCAATTAATTTGATTACTTTTTGGTAATCAAAGCTACAGTAGGTCTCTCATATAATACATCCACTAAAAGTGAAACATCTAAACATCTAAAGATTTACATGCATTTAATAGATGGAATGACAGGGTCAACAATCTGCAAACGATTCCATGTGGGCTTACCCATAAGCGATAGCTTCTTACCATTATGATTTTACGACACTAATGAATGCTTAATTCCTAAAGAAAACTAGCTTAATATTTTAGTTTTTAAACACTTTAAAATAATGGTCCATTATTTAATGCTAGTTATTGTATTTACTAACATGAACAAACAATTAATAATACATTTATTATATCTTTGTTAACGTTAGTTAACATTAAGCTAAATAGCGTTAGTTCATGTTAACTCATGGTGCATTAACTAATGTTTACAAGCACAACTTTGGATTTTAATAATGCGTTAGTTAATGTTGAACTATGATTAATAAATGCTTTACAAGATTATTCAGACTTAGTTCATTCATTCATTTTTTCTTCGGCTTTGTCCCTTTATTTATCAGGGGTCACCACAGCGGAATGAAACGCCAACTTATCCAGCATATGTTTTACACAGCGGATGCCCCTCCAGCTGCAACCCAGTACTGGGAAACATCCATACACACTCATTCACACACATACACTACGGCCAATTTAGTTTATTTAATTCACCTGTACTGCATCTCTTTGGACTGTGGGGGAAACCGGAGCATCAGGAGGAAACCCACGCCAACACGGGAAGAACATGCAAACTCCACACAGAAATGCCAACTGATCCAGCCGGAACTCGAACCAGCAACCTTCTTGCTGTGAGGCGACAGTACTAACCTCTGAGCCACCGTGTCGCCCTCAAACTTAGTTAATGTTAGTAAATACGTACATTAACTTTAACTAATAAACCATTATTCTTTTTACTTTCTATTTTATTTATTGTAATAATAATATTAATAATAATAATAATAATAATGTGATGTAATCAGCACTGCTAAACAAATAGCCATTATTGTGCAATATTATTTCTGTTTTTAATTCTGACGTGTAAATGTGTTTCTTTGCTCTCACCTGCGCACCGAGCCCACAGTGCATCATGTTGACTTTGCTCTGGTTGATATTTCGCAGGAAGCAGGAGACTGGAATTACATTCAGCATCTTACAAGCCTCTCTGTAGCGAGACTGGCCTGTGTGGTCATATGCTTGCTTTTTATCTATAACACAGAGAAAAAAACAAACATGTCAAGTATAAATTGCATACTTTAGTATAAATTAAGTAAATGTCTAAAATGCAGCTGCAATGAAGATGCAAGGTAATAACTTGCATGCAAGGCTGGAAAAACACTGCAATATTTCGTTTTTTTCTGCAATATGTACTGAATAGCTCTAGGAAAGAATGAATCATTCAAGAGTAAGTGGGATGATATTGTTTGGGAGTTCATCTGCATAAAGAAACATTTTAAAAAGTCATAAAAAAGTTGAAGTTGAAAACAAAACATTTATTTACTTATGCATGAGAGGAAAACACTATTTTAGTCTCCTTTTCTTATTTTTATTTTATTAAATTTTTAGATTTGTTTTGTAACTACTTATGAAATGTACCTGCAGTTTCTTAATGAAAATAGATTTAAATGAAATCTTACACCAAATTAATATTATAATATCCAAATTACAATATACAGTTAAAGGTAAAATGATTAGCCCTGTTGTGAATTTTTAATTCACAATATATATATATATAGCATATGCAATATACATATCGCAGATATGTGTGAAATTAATTTTATGCATTGGTTGTTTAATTAATTGGACCAATTGGATGAGGCCTTACTATTTATCCACACCTAAATAAATAAATAAATAAATAAATAAATAAATAAATAAATAAATAAATAAATAAATACTAATCAACAGGGTAGAGACAAAAGAGGAAAATGACAACAGCCAATCAGAATCAGAATATCTGATGAGGTTTTTACTCATTCATAGTGTTTTAAAGACTCAGGGCCCTATCATACACCTGGCAGGTGCAAGGTGTGTATGGCGTGATTTGTTGCTATCTTCAGACCAGCGCAACTGTAATTTTTCACGTGGTTTAAATAGCAAATAGCATTTGCGGCACTTTGTGGACTCATGGGTGTGCTGGTCTAAAAGTTGGTGTGTTAAGGGGCATTGTTGGCGTGTTGCTATTTTGAGAAACTAAAATAGGCCGCGCCATTGACCAACTAAGAGCTGGTCTAAAGTCCAGCACAAAGCGCGTTAGTTATGCGCCTATGCCAGTCCAAACGCTTACACATTGCTTAATACACACAGGATGTACAGCAATACACAAATATATTTACATATGAAAAAAACTAAAGGATTAAAATGTTACAAAAATTATTATTTTCTACATAAATATAAAAACCACTGCCTCCATGTCTTCATGTTGGGGGGCTTTTTTCACTTTATTCATGACAATTTGCATTTGTATAATGTTATTATTATTATTAGTATTATTTATTATATGCATATTTATATTTGTTTTAATAAAAACAAGTTTAGACTTGTCTAGACGTACGCATCACCATATGGGGCATAAGAATAGGAGGTGTGTTTGGATATAACTCAGTTTTTTTACCACACTTCGTTATTATTGTTCATTTAATCATTTGCTGGAAACTAGAACTGAATTTAGAAATAGTTTAGAAACAAATCTTTGCACTTAACAAATGAAATTAAATACGTAGGCTAATGGATGGAGCGAGTTTCCACCATTTCCTTATCCACGAAAGTAAAAGAGTAAAGTAAAAAGTAAAAGTGAAGTAAAGAGAAAGTGAAGAGGCCGAATGGAGGAGGCTCGTTCTTTATCCTCATGCAGATGGTCTGTTTAACTGTTTTCTCGCTAGTTAAGTGTTCAGTTTTTTCCACTTACAAAATGTAAACCATTGTAAATAGCAAATGCGCCATGGCGCGACGCAACTGACTCTTAAAGGGAATGGAAGATGAGACTCGTTTAATGCACGTTATGCTCAAAACACACCCAGAACTCATTAAGAGAATAAACACAACCCTGTTAGACCATGTGCCAGGGTGCAGACCGTATTTTTCCGTCCTTAAAATAGCAAAAGTGGATTCAGACAAGCCTTTAATGATTTTGCATCATGCGCTTTAGACTTTGCGCTTAGATCGTTAAAATTGAGCCCAAAATGTTTGCACCTTGACACCGTTTTGTTTTTTTTCACTATGAATTAGAAAAAATCTGAAAAACATCTTTTACCTGTTTGTTTTAAAGGGCACATATTATGCAAAAATGACTTTTAAGAGGGGTTTAAACAGTTGTGTGACAAAACATTTATGAAAAAATATTTATAAAAAAGTATTTTAGTTTTTTATAAACAAACACTTTGATTGACATTCTCCCTTTGTACGTGTCAGAGCGGGAAAGCCCGGCCCATTAGTGACGATCTCTCCCTCATTAGTATATGAGGTTGATCTTGTTTTTGAATCTGCCACTATGCTGACACATAGGCCTTTGTAGCTCCGCCCACTTTTGAAAAGAGCACAGTCTCTTTGAATTCAAAGCGACAGTCACTAAAACGCCACAATTAGGATCAAAGCTTATAAGGGGCAGCTTCAAAGAGTTATAAAAGATTATTCGTGTGGTATTTTGCACTGAAACTTCACATACACACTCTAGGGACATCTGAGACTTATTTTATGTCTTGTAAAAAGGGACATAATAGGTCCCCTTTAATATCATAAAAAAAAAAAAAAGATTTAAAACATAACTAATAAAAAGAGCATTTTTCTAGGGAGATGTTATATCGTAAGAAACATCGTTATCGCAATACTCAACAACAACAACGTTGCATATTTTTCCAGTATCGTGCAGCCCTAGTTTAAAACTAGCAAAAAACAGCAATGCTTTCCTTAACCTAAGCGCCATTAATAAACAGTGTTGCATATGCAGCTCAATGGACATGAACTGGTCTGACTTTGTAAACCGAATACGACGACAGTTTATCATTGTTTCTCATTGAGATGCGCAATTATCATGAACGTGGAAAATTCCCCAGCCATTCATTAAGCTATGCGGAGGCACACAGCAGTCATCTAGCTAGCAGATGGCTATCTCTAATAAGCTGAATAAACAGCCATCAGAGAGATAGTGAGAGATGACGGAGCCCTGATTTATGTATATGTAGAGGAGTGTGTAGGTGTTTCGCTATCTGCAGAACAAGCAGGTGAAAATCAGAGAGAGAGAGAGAGAGAGAGAGAGAGAGAGAGACAGAGAGATTATCTGCATGAGTGTTAGTATATTAGTCTTTTCTGTGTATGGGTTTTTTGTATGTACAGTTGAAGTCAGAATTATTAGCTGTCCTGTTATATTTTAATTCTTTTATATGTTCCCCCCAATTTCTGTTTAACAGAGAGAAGATTTTTTTTTCTTGTTTAGAACACATTTCTAAACATAATTCATTCATTCATTCATTTTCAACCGCTTTTCCCAGTTCTAGTTCCCAGGCCAGCCGAAAGACATAGTCCCTCGAGCGTGTCCTGGGTCTTCCCCGAGGCCTCCTCCCGGTGGGACATGCCTGGAACACCTCCCTAGGTAGGCGTACAGGAGGCATCCGAAACAGGTGCCCAAGCCACCTCAGCTGACTTCTCTCGATGTGGAGGAGCAGCGGCTCTACTCCAAGCTCCTCCCGGATGACAGAGCTCCTCACCATCTATAAGGGTGCGCCCTGCCAGCCTGCGAAGGAAACTCATTTTGGCCGCTTGTGTCCGAGATCTTGTCCTTTCGGTCATGACCCAAAGCTCATGACCATAGGTGAGAGTAGGAACGTAGATTGACCGGTAAATCGAGAGCTTTGCCTTTCGGCTCAGCTCTTTCTTTCGACCGCATTACTGCTGCAGCTGCACCGATCCGCCTGTCAATCTCACGTTCCATCCTTCCCTCACTCGTGAACAAAACCCCAAGATACTTGAACTCCACCTGGGGTAAGGACTTTCCTCCAACCTGGAGATGGCAAACCACCTTTTTCCGGTGGAGCACCATGGCCTCGGACTTGGAGGTGCTGATTCTCATTCCAGCCGCGTCACACTCGGCAGCAAACCGCCTCAGTGCATGCTGAAGGTCCATGTTCGATGAAGTCAACAGAACAACATCATCTGCGAATAACAGAGATGAGATCCTGTGGTCCCTGAACCGGACCCCCTCCAGCCCAAGGCTGCGCTTTGAAATTCTGTCCACAAGTTTGACTTATTGCCGGCAATGCGAACCAAACTCCTACTCTGTTCATGCAGGGACGAGACAGCCCTTAATAGAGGGCCTCTGACCCCATACTCCCAGAGCACCCTCCACAGAATGCCACGAGGGACACGGTCGAATGCCTTCTCCAAGTCCACAAAACATAATAACTAAACATAATAGTTTTAATAACTCATTTCTAATAACTGATTTCTTTTATCTTTGCCATGATGACAGTAAATAATATGTTACTAGATATTTTTCAAGATACTAGTATTCACCTTAAAGTGACATTTAAAGGCTTAACTAAGGTAATTAGGTTAATTAGGCAAGTTAGGGTAATTAGGCAAATCATTGTATAACGATGGTTTGTTCTGTAGACAGTCGAAAAACAAATTGCTTAAGGGGGCTAATAATATTGACCTTAAAATAATAAAAAAAAAAAAATTAAAAACTGCTTTTATTCTAGACGAAATAAAACAAATAAGACTTTCTCCAGAAGAAAGAACATTATAGGAAATACTGTGAAAAATGCCTTGCTCTGTTAAACATAATTTAGGAAATATTTGAAAAAATATATTTTATAACCAACAATTATTTAACAATTAATTTTATGATCAAACCAATTTACTATAAAATTGTAATTAAATGTGTTTTCCATCCCTCTATTTCATTTTTTTTCTTGTAATATACTGTAGAATGCTGATTTAGCTTGACCAATAATGAAATGTATTAACTGACATTTATGTCTGTAAATGTTGTATTTAAAACCCAACATTGTTTCGTAAAATAAAAACCAGACTAACGAAAATAAGAGAGAAGTCAGTTATGTACTGTATTTAATTTTATTTATATCATTATTAATAACAATAGTTTGTATTTTTCAATTTTTTCTCTAATTGTGTGTGTTTTTTTGTGAGAGTATGTATATATGTATTATATAGTAACTTTACTATTTTATTCATTGTTTATGTAATCTGCAATGCTTTGGCAATACTTGTCAAGTCCTGCCAATAAAACTCTTTTGAACTGAATTGAATTGAATTGGATTGAATTGAGAGACTTTTGACTTTTCACAACACCCTAAACATACATCCTAAAAATAATAAACATTACATACTTAAAAACACATAAAAATCACTAATAAAAACATTATTCAATGTTTGAGAGAGAGAGAGAGAGAGAGAGAACGAGAGAGAGAGAGTTCTGTAGGAACATCCTAAGGGTACAGAGGAACACACCCAGCAATGCATGCAGGGCAGAATTACGCCAGTATCCTCTACTCATGCGCATTGAGAAACAAGCCGTTAAATTTTTGGAAACACATAAAAATGAGTGACCCCAACTCTTATCATTTTAAAGTCCTCAAAAATCAAGATGGATATTGAAAAAAGCCCCCTGATTCAGATGGTCCTGAAGCTACAAACACAAACCAACACAACGAATATGACTAACAGCAGGCTGCATCAGGACACGGACATACTCATCCACAGAATTAAGCCCAATCGCATTATAAATGCACGAAAAGAAGAGTATCTGATTTACTGGAAGGAAGCAGCAGATATACAATGTTATTTAGACTTAAATAGAGATTATACAACAACAACATATCTGAGTGCAGTAAAGGACAGTAAATTGAGAACAACAATGACCAAATACAGGCTGAGTGCTCACAGTCTGACTGTAGAAAGGGGCCGATACAGACAGAACTGGCAACCCAGAGAGAGCCGCATCTGCCCACACTGTGACTAACCTTAACCAGGCAGAGACGGAGGAACACCTGCTGCACAAACTATCAGCACATCAGAGAAACATTCTACCCCAAACTCCAGAGCATTTATATAGACAATAAAACACAACTTCAATATTTACTAGGGGAAAAACTGATTGTATCCTTCTAGCGGCACAATACATTAATGCCTGTCACAAAAAGAGAGAGGAGACCAATAGAAACATCAGTGATGCACTTGCAAACACACACACATACACAAACACCTAGATTATTATAAATGAATCATTGTAAATATACTGATTATTATTGTTTTTATTACTGTTTTATCCTAAAATGTTGATTGTTAAATGTACAGTATATTGTGATCTATTATGATTTTTTATTGATATATATGAATAATATGATATATTGAATTATGTGATATATTGAGTAATAATATGATATATATAGTATAATATGATATATTATTTATATTTTTATTTAATTAATATATATATATGTCCTTTTTTTTTTACTACTACTACTACTAGTAAAAGTAGAAGTAGTACTACTTTTATTATATGTGTATGTTCTTTTTTATGTAAACTTTATAAATGCTTTGGCAATACATTTGTAACATTTGTCATGCCAATAAAGCAATTATTGAATTGAATTGAAGTCAAAGAAAGAGAGAGAGAGAGAGAGAGAGAGAGAGAGAGAGAGAGAGAGAGAGAGAAGGG
>CAIGQV010016645.1:22802885-22814018 GCA_903798115.1 Danio jaintianensis | reverse complement strand
CTATCTATCTATCTATCTATCTATCTATCTATCTATCTATCTATCTATCTATCTATCTATCTATCTATCTATCTATCTATCTATCTATCTATCTATCTATCTAGTTTTGGATTGTGTGTAAAGTAGTCTAATACTCCCGCATGAAGGCAGATGGTTTGTACTGTACTGCACTGCATGCGCCCACTGGTGCTGAGATGAGCAGGCGTTTACAATTCATCCTCTATGGGAGCTGTACGACAGACTCATGCGGGGGATTGTAGGATTGACAGCAAAAAGAGTAAGAGCACCAAAAATCTGAGAAAACTTTGTACAAGGAAGTGTGGGAAAATAATTTCAATCATTTGTTAAAAACAAGCTGATGTCCTGAGTTTCTGGTGGATTTTGTGCTTAAATTACATACTCATGTACACTACCATCCAAGAGATTGGGGTCAGCAGTATATTTTGATATACAGTATATTTGCTTTTGAAAGATGTATCTTGTCTTCGTTAAATAACAAATGTCAAACAGTAATATTGTGAAATATTATTTCAATATCAGGTACATTTTTAAAAACATGCTTCTAAATGTAAAATGTGAAGAGGTAGAGTTTCACTATAATTGTGTCAAACGGATTCTACTGCATATGCCAATTAGTACTCAACATTTATTTATTTTTTAGTTGTAGCATCAACATTGAAACCATTGTACCGTTTCATATTTATTTTCAAAATTATTTGAAGAATACAAAGTTTAAAATAATTGCATTTATCTGTAAATAGAAATTGTTTAACATTTTACATGATTTGATCATTTTAATAATAATAATTCCTTACATTTATATAGTGCTTTTCTGGACACTCAAAGCGCTTTACACATTGGGGGGAATCTCCTCATCCACCTGGATGACGTGACGGCAGCCATATTGCGCCAGACCGCACACCACGCACCAGCTGATTGGTGGAGAGGAGACAGAGAGGAGTGATTGAGCCAATTATGATATGGGGAGGTTTAGGAGGCCATTATGGACAGATGCCAGGGTTAAACCCTTACTCATTTCGAAGGACATCCTGGGATTTTTAACGACCACAGAGAGTCAGGACCTCGGTTAAAGTCTCATCAGAAAGAAACCGCTCACTGAGCAGTATAGAGTTCCCTTCACTATACTGGGGTGTTAGGACCCACACAGACCACAGGTTGAGCCCCTGCTGCCTCACTAAAACCACTTCCGGCAGCAACCTAGATTTCCCATGTGGTCTCCCACCCAGGTACTGACCGGGTGCAGCCCTGCTTAGATTCAGTGGGCAACCATGTGAGAGTTGCAGAGAGCTAGCTGCCGGCTAATGCATCATTGAGGAATAAAATGATTCATTTATTTTTTTAAATATATATGAAACCAAAATTTTAAACAGCACACTGTCCCTGTCAAATAAAATAAACTTAGTTTTATTCATTTTTTTTATGCTTTTTTAATATTTTATTGTTATTTTTTTAAGTCTATAAAACTGACAGTCTGTGTTTGGTAGTCAGAAACCAAGTTTACATATTTCCAACTACAATAATGAATATTTGAATAATATAAAATTTTTCAGGTTCTTCCGCTCACGTGGAGAAGCAGTGCTGTTTTATCGTACAATGTAAAAACTTCCACACAATCGATTTGTGTTGGGACAACATGAAGGAATTCATTCATTTCCTTCGGCTTAGTTCCTTATTTATCAGGGGTCGCCACAGCGGAATGAACCGCCAACTATTCCGGCATATGTTTTACGCAGCGGATGCCCAGTACTGGGAAACACCCATACACTCTCACATTCACACACATACACACTCATACACTACGGCCAATTTAATTTACCCAATTCACCTATAGCGCATGTCTTTGGACTGTGGGGGAAACCGGAGCACCCAAGCCAACACAGGGAGAACATGCAAACTCCACACAGAAATGCCAACTGGTCCAGCTGGGACTCGAAGCGACCTTCTTGCTGTGATAATAACTGTTAATAACTTATTAATTTTTACAAATTTAAGTGGACTGAACATAAAACAATAAGTTAGAAAGAATTATGTTCTTTCAGCTTATTTTAAATAAGTAGTTTAAAGAAACCTCAAACATCATTTTTTGAGTGTATTAAATACATTTTAGGGTTCTGTTATAATGCTGTTCTGTGCAGTCTAATAAAACACACATAATAAAACAACATATTAAAGCATCTTTGGTGTTTCACTGTTTTCACCAAACCGAAAATCGAGAATATGTGACGTCATTATCATGGCCACACAGCACACACTATTGCTTATTTCTCTGCATTTGAACATTCTTCAAAACATTTGGTGTAATGTAATAACATACAGTAAGTCAGTAAAATATATAACACGATTACAGTATTTTTTGAATATTTATGATAAAAAAATAGAGCCTTACAATTTTTAAGTTGAATCAAATTAACTTTACAAGTCACTTGAACTTACATCAATGAAATAGACTTAAAACATCAAGTCAATATTTGCTTAACTTTAAAAATACAGTTGAAGCCTGATCAAAGACTATAGAACACAAAAGACGTGTCACTCGTATAGTTTTGAATGGGGAAAAATGTAAGTCAATATGGCGAAATCTGTTCTTTTAAACGAAGCAACTGCACTTGAAAACAAAAATTTATCGGTTTCGTAATCTGTATGAAACGAACGTGAGGTACAGTCTGTCCTGTCAAACGTACATCACATGACAGCAACGTTACTCAGACGCCCACTTGTAAACAAAGAGTCGCTGTCATTTCTGGAGGAGATTCACCATCAAGACCAAGTTGTGAATTACTTTAGAAGACCAGTGCGATCTGGCGAAGCATTATCCAGAGGATGATAATGTGTAAAATGGCCATAAATTAGGTTTGTGTTATGATCTCGTTCCTTTCGAGTGCGCATGCGCATTAGCTTGGGCAACCTGAAAGAAAAATGCCGATTTTGTTTGATTAGAAAGTTTAGAAATGAAACTTATGAGACAGTTGTTTAATTTTACTGGTGTAAAAATATGTAATGTACTCATAAGCTTGGCAAACAGTTTTGGAGAATTTGATGTTTCTTGCCTTAAAGGGACTTTGGCCTGATTCACTTATTTAAATTAATATGATGTCATGACGTTTCGATCATCTTTTTTTACAGTTTTAAACTTCTGGGTTCCACACTATTCCGTCATGTTGTGGCAACACAAATCGATTAAGTTAACTTGCGTTTTTACAAATTTACGTGGATTGAACATAGAACAATTAAGTTGTCCCCAAAAATACTTAAGAATTGTGTTGTTCCAGCTCATTTTAAATAAGTAGTTTGAAAAAGCAGCAAAAGTAATTTTTCTGAATAAACATTTCAGGGAAAGTTTTTATATATATATATATATCTATATATATATATATATATCTATATATATATATAGATATATATATATATATAAAAATAACTCTTTAAAGCCCAAATTTTTTGGATGAAGGGCCAAAAACCAAATATCATTGATAGCTGTGGGCTGAACATAAATATACCAAACTATTTTACATTAAAGTTGCCATGGGTAATTGCCTAATTCCTTTCATTCATTCATTCATTTTCTTTTCGGCTTAGTCCCTTTATTAATCCGGGGTCGCCACAGCGGAATGAACCGCCAACTTATCCAGCATATGTTTTACGCAGCGGATGCCCTTCCAGCTGCAACCCATCACTGGGAAACATCCACACACACTCATTCACACACATACACTACGGACAATTTAGCCTACCCAATTTACCTACATGTTTTTGGACTTGTGGGGGAAACCGGAGCACCCGGAGGAAACCCACGCGAACACGGGGAGAACATGCAAACTCCACACAGAAACGCCAACTGACCCAGCCGAGGCTCGAACCAGCGACCTTCTTGCTGTGAGGCGAACGTGCTACCCACTGCGCCACCGTGACGCCCCCTAATTCCTTTCATAATATAAAAAAAAAAGGAAAACATTACTTTGAATCGTAGTATAACCTTTTTTTTATTATAACTTATTGCGATAAAAACATAAACAATCACATTTATAACACAATGGAGTTCAATGCTGAATACACTAGTCAAGCAGAAGCTGCCTTTGCCTTGATTCACTCACCTAAGTCTGTGCATTGTCTATGGAACAAAATCAATGCCAAAAGTATTGAATTAAAAAGCTTGTTGAATAGCACAAACTGAAAAAAATAATACACCGAATTAACAAGTGCTTGCTTTTTAATGACTTGAATTCCAGAGTTTGAATTTTTAGGTCCTGAAATTTGACAAAACTGTTTATTTAAGCTGTGAATATTTCAACTAAAAATATTTGAAACATGTTTTCATACTTCAAATTCAATAATTCATATTCAATTTCCAGATTTGACTTACAAAATATTCAGTACTCTTTAAAAATACGATGTATAATATTCAAAAGGCAATTTTCAGTTCATTTGATTTCAGTTCAAATGTTCGCTTCCATAAATTCAGTGGTTCAAATTCGACTGTTAAAATTCGACATTACATCCGGGAACTGCAGGAAAAGCAATAGATTGCAGAATGAAGATCGCCAGCTGCTTTTTCGCCAGCAGATGGAGATGGAATAATTGAAGATTTTTAACCCAGTAAATAGGCCAGAAAAAAAGCTAATAAAGGCACAAAAGTAGCATTTAATATAAAATCTATGTTTTGGACATTATACGTAATAAAATGAGTATGAGTAAAATGAGTAAATGATGTTTTGGACATTTATATTTGCCCTTATGTAACGGAAGCCAGCTGGTGATCGCGTAAACCGTAAACCTCACTCCTCAGATCTCAAGGTGATCCAGCGACAAACGTTGTTCTGCAATCTTTAGCCTCCTCCTTAGAGCATTTGTCTCCCATGAACACCGGTATCGCTGGTTCGCGCCCTGCTCGGACCGGTGGGGTTACATGCACATAAACCGTCTTTTGACGAATATGATGTCACACATTCTCTATCTTTATTAACTCTTTCTTCCATAGACGTAAAGTATTATTATTATTGACTGCTAAAGAATATATTAACGTAAGAGAAACAGGATTAATATAATAATACAAAATAGATAAACATAATTGCCAGGGCTAAGGACAATTAAGAACAAAGATATTAGTTACAAAAACCAGAGAAATTTTATGAGAATGCCACACAAAGCAGTTTACTTGGAGTTGTTAGAAATGGAGTGTTCAGGTTTGATTTAAGGTTGGGTATGGATGGGACGTGTAATTGAAAATAATTTAACATAAGGTGCGAATGCATTAAAGGAGCGTCTTCAGTTATTCATACAGACCCGTCTAATATGGCATAACCATTATGGGGTTATTAGACTATGAAGTGTTTTGTTTATGTCAGGATTGGGGTAGGCTATATTTTTATTATCTAAATTATTATTGTTTTTATTATTATTATTATTATTATTATTGGACATTTATTTAGGATATTGTGCTTAAAGTCATCCGTGATTCTTAATCAATATTTCTATTTATCCTCATAGCTATCACTCTGCCTGCCTTTCTCTTCTATTTTTCTAATTTTTGGGGTTCTGCCACGGTTAAACGTTTGCAAAATGTCTTTAGTTTGTCCAGATTAATTGTTTTTATTGTTATGTAGGCTAGGCTTGCTGCACACAAATCTCTAAACCATTCTCAGATGGGATGGTGGGCCAATTCAAAGGTTACCATAGGCCAACTTTGGCCCGCGGGCCCTAGTTTGGGCATCTCTGCTTTAAAGAAAACTTTTTTTTTTTTAAATGTAAAGAACTTTTTTCCCCACTATAAAAAAATAACTACTTGCCATGAATCCCCCCCAACATCCCCTTTCTCTACCCCCGTAAGTTTTATTTATTTATTTTTTTAGTTTGATTTATTTAATACATTTCTTTTTCATATTCATTTTTTATTATGTTCATTTGTTTCTGTCTTGCTCATGACCATAGGTGAGAGTAGGAACGCAGATTGACCGGTAAATCGAGAGCTTTGCCTTTCGGCTCAGCTCCTTTTTTATGGTCATGAGCTTTGGGTCATGACCGAAAGGACAAGATCTCGGATATAAGCGGCCGAAATGAGTTTCCTTCGCAGGGTGGCAGGACGCACCCTTAAAGATAGGGTGAGGAGCTCTGTCACCCGGGAGAAGCTCGGAGTAGAGCCGCTGCTCCTCCACATTGAGAGAAGTCAGCTGAGGTGGCTCAGGCATCTGTTTCGGATGCCTCCTAGATGCCTACCTAGGGAGGTGTTCCAGGCATGTCCCACCAGGAGGAGGCCTCGGGGAAGACCCAGGACACGCTGGAGGGACTATGTCTCTCGGCTGGCCTGGGAACACCTCGGGATCCCCCTGGAGGAGCTGGAGGAAGTGTCTGGGGAGAGGGAAGTCTGGGGTTCTCTCCTGAGACGGCTGCCCCCGCGACCCGGCCCCAGAAAAGCGGATGAAAATGAATGAATGAATGAATGAATGTTTCTGTCTTAAGTTAGTTTGCGGTTAAAAAAAGGAAAACAAAACAAAAAGAAAATATCTTGTGTTACTGAATACCTGCACTGTAATGTATCTTGTTTTGTCAAAAACATAATAAAAAAATAAAAATAAATACTTGAAAGGAAAGATAAAGCCTTTATTTTTAAGAACACACACACAAAAAATGTGATTAAATCTGAGCATGGACACTCACTTGACCATCCACACTTCCTCTGCTGTAGAGACTCCTCGGTCTGCTCACGGGCCTGCTTGTGATTCCTCCCAAATCCTCTTCTTGTCCACCTTCATCTCCATCTTCACACACTGCCGGAAGGACACTTTCTTTTGCCAGCTTTTTGCCTGCTACCATTCTATTTAGGTTTTTGTGACTTTCTGACTGCTTGCAAATTAATCCAGAGACAGTTACCCTCAAAACTAAATCACATTTGATTCACTTCGGCTTCCCGGACCAGACAGGGTCGATGTCTTAAATCAATCAGGATCTACGAGAAAGCAAATCAGTGCAGTTGTGTCTCCTGCTGCCCCAGACTGACCTGCTCTGTGGGAGGGTCATGTTTTGACTGACAGCTGCTGTTGACTAATCGCAGAGCTGTGTTCCTGGAGGGTTCTTCCAATCAGCAGGGAGCCTGAACGGCGAGAGCGGGCTGCTGCTCAACTCATTTTGTTTTGTTGACTGGTTGCCATGGTGTCATTTCTCCTCTTATGAAGCTGCACTTAATCTGTTTCTGCAGTGAGCGGTGAGAGAAACAAACAATCACATACAACAAAGAACATGATTCTCTTTCCATTGTACATATCAGACACTCACTACACATTATTTAAATATAATTTGGGGATTTGTAGATATTATTTATACAGTGTACATACACTTTTGGTCAAAATGTTGGCTTGGATTATTTTTTTAAAGGAATTATGCATTTTCAGGAATTAAGACTGCATTCATATGACATATACACACATACACATGCATAATAATAATAATTCATTCATTTTCTTTTCGGCTTAGTCTCTTTATTAATCTGGGGTCGCCACAGCGGAATGAACCGCCAACTTATCCAGCATATGTTTTATGCAGCGGATGCCCTTCCAGCTGCAACCCATCACTGGGAAACATCCATGCACACTCATTCACACACATACACTATGGACAATTTAGCCTACCCAATTCACCTATAGCGCATGTCTTTGGACTTGTGGTTGAAACCGGAGCACCAGAAGGAAACCCACGCCAACACGGGGAGAACATGCAAACTCCACACAGAAACGCCAACTGACCCAGCCGAGGCTCGAACCAGCGACCTTCTTGCTGTGAGGCGAACGTGCTACCCACTGCGCCACCGTGCAGCCCAATAATAATAATAATAATTATTATTATATTTATATATATACAACCCCAAATCAAACATTATTTAATGTGTTCCTCATGATTTTTATTGTTGTTGTTTTCTTTTCCAAAATAAACACATTCCAATTTTGGTTCTTGCAACACATTTCAAAAAAAGTTGTAACAGTAAACCATTTACCACTTTGTAATGTTGCCATTCCTTTCAGCAACACTTAAAAGACGTTTAGGGACTGAAGACACCAAGTGATGAAGTGTTTCAGGTGTAATTTTGTCCCATCCTTCCTGCAACCAAGTCTTAAGCTGGGCAACAGTACGGGGTCTTCGTTATCGCATTTTGTGTTTCAAAATGCGCCACACATTTTCTATTAGGGTTGGGTATCGTTTGGGGTTATTTCGATACCGGTGCTAAATCGATACTTTTAAAACAGTACTGGTGCCAAAACGGTGCCTGAACCGATACATTTGAGCCGCAAAATGATGGTGGACGACTTTAGAAAAAAAAATTATTTGACCAAAAAATATATATATTTGAATGATTTTAATTGAACAATATAATTAAAGTATACATCAATTCATATTTTATATATTTGAATTGCATTAATATATTTCTTTGATCATTTGTTTGTTAGAATGAATGCAAAATTTGCATTATGCAATTAACACTACAGTAGCTCACTGTGGAAAGGCTGTCATCAAAATCAGGGAATACCTTTTTTTCTAGGGTTGAGGTTTGTGACTAAGTTTACATGGACATCAGTAATCTAATGATTTGCCTTAATATGAATAAGACAATAATATGATTAAGGTGTATACACGAGTTACTTTTTGAATGTTCCTTTTATGATCCCGTTTTACATGTTATGGTACATAGATTGATTAACGTCTGTGATCCTTTAAGGTAATCAAAAATCGCTGTTTACATGGTAGACTCTTAATCAGAGTATTGTCTTAATCATATTAAAATCGGAGTATTGGTGTCCATGTGAACGTACTCAATGAAAGTGCTAGATGATGTCACAAGCTGTCACAAACAGTGCATTCCTCTGTCTTTAAGTTGATTCCATGCGCCCTCAAATGTTTCATTAAGTTTGACGTGTTTCCCCCCTTACAACCAACTTTTGTAAAGCATCTGCTGCACGTTGCTGTGTCAGAATCCTTGCTTGTAAAATATAGCCATACTTTAGAATGCTTAGTTTAAGTAAATTTGATGAACGCGATCATACGTGTTGATTAATCTGAAGGGAGTCGCTCGCTGGATGCACTATACTGCGACCGTTGCCTACGTGCGTGTGTTCTCTAAGCAACAAGAACAACCGCTTAAAGTCCCCCAGAAATCAAAACTAACCATATGAATTTGTTAGCTCACATTGCTACTTTTGTGGTGAACAATTCATCTGTGCAGGTTATTAATAAAAAAAAAAATGGTTTGCCCTTCTAATCTTTAATTGAAACCTGAAAATGCACTTCCTGTTTGTTTTCAGTTAATTTATTAGATTACGTGATTTTGAGGTAATGGGCGTGGCTAACGCTGCTCCAACTGTCAGTTTTGACAACAAACAGTAAATGGTGAGCAGGAGTCTGTTAGGTTGTAATAACTCTTCTAAAACCCCTTTCCCGATCTTCCTGAATTTATTACGTCCATTCAGCCCGCGGTAGAAAAAACAAGCCACGCCCACTGTTTGCTCATTTAAAATTCAGTTTCTCTAGGAACTGCATCACATTACGAAAAGAATAACGATCGCAGCTTCCGCTTCACGGGGGCTTTAACAACACCGCCGGTGTCCGTATCCTTCAAAGTTGCGTAGAATGAAATGTTTAGAGATGGAGTAACAACGCATATCTATGTGTGCCTTTGATGTACCCCTTGATGCTTCTTACGTCCTTGTCGCAGCACCAGTAGCACCGAAATTAGGCACCGAAATTCATATACTGATTCAGTCCAGTCCATACCGGTTACATGGGTATGGCACCGGGTTTCAGTACCCAACCCTGTTCTCTATTCAGGTCAGGACTGCAGGCAGGCCAGTCAAGTACCTGTATCCTCTTCCTCCGCAGCCAGGACTTTGTAATGTGTGCAGAATGTGGTTTTGCATTGTGTTGTTGAAATATGCATGGGCGTCCATAGAAAAGGCAGCATATTGTGCTCCAAAATCTCTATGTACTTTTCAGCATTAATGGTGCAATCACAGAAGTGCAAGTAACCTTTGCCAAGGGCACTTACACAACCCCATACTATGACCCTGGCTTTTGAACTTGTTGCTGGTAACAGTCTGGATGGTCCTTTTCTTCTTTGGTCCAGAACACGGAGTGTCCATTTCTCCCCCAAAATACCTGAAATACTGATTCATCTGACCACAGTACACATTTCCACTGTGTGATGCTCCATCCCAGATGCCTCCGAGCCCAGAGAAGTCGACAGAGCTTCTGAACACTGTTAACATAGGGCTTCCTTTTGGCACAGTAGTTTTCACTCGAATTTGTGGATGTAACTATGTATTGTGGTACTTGCCAAAGGTTTGCCAAAGTAGTCCTGAGCCCCAGTGGTGATTTCGCTTATAGATTCTTGATGTAGTGCTGCCTGAGCGATCGGAGATCATGGTTGTTCAGCTTAGGCTTGTGCCCTTGTCCTTTAAATTCCTCCAGATTCCTTGAATCTTTTAATAATTTTATGCACTGTTGAGGATGAAATATCCAAATGTCTTCCTATCTTTCATTGAGGAACTTTGTTTTTAAACATTTCAATCATTTTCTCACATATTTGTTGGCAAAGTGGCGATCCTCGGCCCATCTTTGCTCCTAAAGAGCTAGACCATTTTTGAATGCTGATTTTGTACCAAATTATAAATACAATCACCTGTTGACATCACCTGTTTCAAATCACATCATTTAACCAATTTACCTGGTTACTAGCCCTAAACTGCTCCTGTCCCAACTTTTAAAATAATTTGCTGCAGGAAAAAACAAAAAAAACAATAAAAATCATTAAATAATGTTTGTTGTATTATCTGAAATTAAATACAAGTCAAAGTAAATTTGGAAATCACTACTTAATTTTTTTATTAGCATTTTCTATACGGTCACAACTTTTTCTGATTTGGGGTTGTGTGTATATATATATATATAGTGGTGTGAAAAAGTGTTTGCATGATGTGTTTACTTGTATCATCTTTGACTAATATTTAAACTAGCTTGATCTGAAGCAATAAAGTGTGACAAACAGAAAAGAAACTGAGGTGGCAAACACTTTTTCACACCACTGTATACTCACTCACTCACTCACTCACTCACTCACTCACTCACTCACTCACT
>CAIGQV010016645.1:22792688-22802875 GCA_903798115.1 Danio jaintianensis | reverse complement strand
ACTCACTCACTCACTCACTCACTCACTCACTCACTCACTCACTCACTCACAGTATATATGTACATTTAAATTAAATTTGCAGTAAATTTATGGGACCTTGACCTTCACTCCAACAAACTTTGATGTTAAAAACAAAAAATAGTTTGAAAAAGTGACTTTTGTCTATTGGTGTTTTGGTGTTGTAAATTACGGTACAAAAAACAGGTAATAAACTGCCAGTACTTTGCCATTATATTTTTAATCATAAATGTTGAATATTTGTGAACACCCTACTTTGTTTTACTTAAAAAAAAAAAAAAAGCATTATAAAATGCCTTGAACATCACAGGGCATGCGCTTTAAGAAAGGACTTCAAGTCTTGACATACAAATGTTTTTTATTATTAAGTAGATGCAAAGTTCTTGCAGTATATGCATTAAAATGGTGAATGTTTCAACGTTCCACGATAGAAGATTCACAGCGGAAATTGATTGGAACAGTTTGTTGTTGTTGTTTTCTTTTAGCAGCAGCAGCAGCAGCAAAGAACAAACACAAAAAAGAGAAAAATCAAATCCCGTAAGCTTCTCCTCCGTCCGGGACGTGATCACAACAGTTAAACGGACACAGTGCAGGTTAAGAGAAAAAAACAGGAATCATGCATTCAGAATAATGTTGCAGCTTCCCCCAAACTAATATTTCAAGTCATAATAATACAAGCAACTCACCAAATCAATACCCATAATCAAAATACATTCTTAAAAAAAGTCTCATACATATTATATACTGTACTTTTTAATATATGCACGTGTCTGTGTGTGTGTATTTTTTTTTATTATTTTTTTTTGCCCGACTATTGTGTGTAATCACAGAGTTTCAACGGTGCAAAATCCAAACGCAGGAAGGGGAACATTCAGTTTTAACAGCATACAAAGAACGAGAATATTCTCCTACAGAAAGACGACAGAAAAGCAAAGTCCCTCAAAAATCTAATTACCTCACATAATATTTTTCATGCCGAAGGCCACTCATAACTCAAAAGTTTCAAAGCAAATCCGAAAAAGAAAAGGAAAAGAAAAGGCGAGCCAAGATCTAACCGAACGCACATATCAGAAAGCAAAACAGTGACTTTTCTTAAAGGATTCATGGGCAGAAAACTGTCCTTTCAGAGCCATCGAAAAAGGCATTGCATGCAAAAATGAACTATGCGCTGCAGTGGTTTTCTGCTCTTTGTTGCAAGCGTTTACCCTTTAATATGAAACAACAACTACGACGGCTGATGTTCAGTCTAAAGATGAAATCCAGGTCTCTGCTTCAATTCAAAGGGTCATCTGAGCCAAGTCTCAGAAATAAAAAAACTAAAAAAACTGGGAGAAAGGGACATAGAGGAAGTTAAATAAAAGCAAAACAGGTGCATCGCCTTGTTCAATTTCACCGATTCACTCCGTAAACTGAAGATCAGAGTTTCAAGGATGTTTATTTATATAAATGAACCAAAGCTGAGAGATTTTTCTGAGACTCCAAAGAAATCCTTTCTTAAGGTTGGCTTGAGATAAATGCACACTGAAGGATGTTTAAAAGTCATCTGAAAAACTCATTCTTCTTTTCCCACTGAATTCATTCAAAGTCAGATGTGTTTAGATTATCAGGGAATTAAAAACAACAAATTTTTTTTTCTGAAATTACATTATAGTTCCTTTGAAATCTGACAAACCTTTGGAGGGATTTCGGTAACTACTTGAAGGGGGTGTTCATAAGACTGTCATGAAACCTTTATAAACATTACGTGACTTGTCATGAATATGAATGGGATTTTTTGCATGCTTACGGTAAATGTTTCGACGTTCCACAATAGAAGATTCATAGCAGAAAATTATTGGAACAAAGAAAATCAAATCAAAAATCCAAAGAACAGTTCTTAAGCTGCCATTAAGTGTCATTGGCTCAGTTACGTAATTTTAAATGCAAATGTGACATTGTTTGGGATGTCAGTGTTATGGCAACTTGACATAAATACTTCATAACCTGTCTTTGTCATGAGACTATTATAATTGTGTCATGAATTTTATATATTGTGTCATTAATATTACTAATATTACTACATTAATATAACTACTGTGGTAGAAATGGATTTTGTCATTAAAACGTGATTGACACTTAAAATGTCATTAAATATTGATAAACACCGTTATAAAATAATTTGAGTGAGTATTAACACTATTAATGACAAATTTTTTATACCAAACCAACACATTTTGTTCCACTGAAAAAAAAAAGTGATCAGAAAAATATTTATGACAATTATAATAACAATCATGTTTATGGCAGATTTATGACAAGTTATGTTGTCTTGGGAATGTCAAGTTGTGATGACAAAGACAGGTAGTGATGTATTTATGTCAAGTTGTCATAAAGACATCTCAAACAATGTCAACTTTGCATTAAAAAAGACATTAAACTGAGCTAATGAGACTCACTGACAGTTGACATAAGCATGCATAAAATCTCATTCATATTCATGACATGTTACATCCTAATTATGACAGTCTTATGAAAACCCCCTTTAAGTAAAGTGTTACCAGGATTTCTAACCACATCTCACAACACTTCAGCACATACAGATCGTGTTTGCTAACCAGTGTGCCTTTATTAAGGGATAATAAATAAAGTGTGTTGTTTGTACAGGTCTAATAAGAGCAGTCTTTGCAAATGACTTCCCAATTAAACCAAATGACCACCAAGTGAAAGATATGGGCCAAAAAAATATCGCTGTTTAAGCTTATTTTAACATTTAGAAGAGGATATAGTTTCCCAGTGATGGGTTGCAGCTGGAAGGGCATCCGCTGCGTGAAACATATGCTGGATAAGTTGGCGGTCCATCCCGCTGTGGCGACCCCAGATTAATAAAGGGACTAAGCCGAAAAGAAAATGAATGAATGAATGAAGAGGATATAGGTAAGGAATAGAAGCGTCTTGCCTTCCCAAATATCAACGCAATTAAAAATGTGATATTGATATTATGCAAAAAGTGATTAGTTGACTTTACTTAAAAAAAGTGAGTAATCCCATTGCCTTAAAATCTGTAAGTAAATTAGATGTGCATAATTCCAAAAATTAAGTCAACTTAACAGTCCCAAAATACAATGGTTTTATTCATAATAATTTCTTATTACAGTGCAGTTTAATAAACAGTAATGCTGGGTTCACACAAAAAGTCCCGTGTGTCCACTTTACTGTAGATATTTTTTGTAGGATGTTATTCACATCGAGTCGAATTTTGTAAACGTATATTTTAGAAATTCTGCGCATTTGCAGCAAATGGCGGAAAATCTAGATTTGCATTGACTGCATGTAATCAACTCCCGCGAACACTTACATTTATATTTAAAATGTCGATTTGCATTTTAGAATGTTTGATTATTGTGTTTTTGAAATACATTTATATTTTGTAACTGTATTTTACATTATTTTAATAATAATAATAATAATAATAATAATAAATTGTTATCAAATTGAATATTAAACAATACATACAATGCTATTAATATTAAACTGAATAAGCGTTTTTAAAATGTGGATCAATTTAATATTAATAAAAATTTACCTTATATTATTATAATTATTTAATAAATTATTATTATTATTATTATTATTATTATTAATAATAAATGTTACATTGAATTTAAGACAATATATTATTATAAGTGGTTTTAGCAGAAGAAGAAAATGAAAGATGACAAATTAATATTTGTTGACTTTTGTTTCACAACAAAAATGACCTGAGGCCACTTTTAGGGCCAAGGACAGTGTGAAATCAGTGAGAATTGTGCAATTTTCCCATCAGTTCATTTATCTGTCTGTGTTAGGTTCTTTTAGACGACTTTTAGACCTGTAAATACTAACATTTCCGCTGTTTTTAGCATCAAAAGAGACTTGGACCTTAATCGAAACGGATCATAATGTTCACAATAACCCCCAAACTCACAAGCCAAACTCTCTTAATAGTGTAGTCAATATATCTATGCATGTCTGCACATCAGGAAAAAGCAACTGATCTTGCTTACACATTAAAAAGGCAGGCCAAGACTGAGTGCAATCGAGGACAAAAGCATAAAGACACATTTAAAAAAGTGCATTCAGAAATTCAAGTGAAAGGTACTTGTGTTAATGTAGATTCTGATAATAGAGATGCACATCAAACAAGACCCAGCAAAGAAAAAAAAAATTCAAATAAAGAAAAGAAGAAACTGCTTTTAAACAGACAAACTTGGCACAGTTTTCGCAAATCGTGGTTAGCGTCCCATCATGCTTCAGGTTGGCTGACCAGAGCAAAAATCAGAGGTGTGGACTGAAAATGATGACTATGAGCAAAACACCCTGTAAAAAAACAGAAAAGAAAAAGACAGTATTATTAATAATAATAATAATAATAATTCCTTACATTTATATAGCGCTTTTATAGATACTCAAAGCGCTTTACACAATAGGGGGAATCTCCTCATCCACCACCAGTGTGCAGCATCCACCTGGATGACGCGACGGCAGCCATATTGCGCCAGACCGCACACCACACACCAGCTGATTGGTGGAGAGGAGACAGAGTGATGAAGCCAATTATGATATGGGGATGGTTAGAAGGCCATGATGGACAGAGGCCAGTATGCCGGGGTTAAACCCCTACTCTTTTTCGAAGGACATCCTGGGATTTTTAACGACCACAGAGAGTCAGGACCTCGGTTTAACGTCTCATGCGAAAGACGGAAAATATTATTCAAACAGAGAGGGTATACAATGACTATGATTTTTTTATATAGCACAATTCTAACTTTATATACCTTTCCAACAAATAATAGAAAGGAGACAGACAACAACAAACATGTTAAGAAATGTCACAGTAATATTTCATTCATTCATTCATTCATTTTCCTTCGGCTTAGTCCCTTTATTTATCAGGGGTTGCCACAGCGGAATGAACCGCCAACTCATCCAGCATATGTTTTAAGCACCGGATGCCCTTCCAGCTGCAACCCAGTACTGGGAAACATCCATACACACTCATTCACACACATACACTATGGCCAATTTAGTTTATTCAATTCACCTATAGCGCATGTCTTTGGACTTGTGGGGGAAACCGGAGCACCCGGAGGAAACCCACGCGAACATGGGGAAAACATGCAAACTTCACACAGAAATTCCAACTGGCCGAGCCGGGACTCAAACCAGCGACCTTCTTGCTGCGAGGCGACAGTGCTAACCACTGAGCCACCATGTCACCACAGTAATAATTCTAAAGCTAAAACATAATTATTGATCTTATCCATACATTTTCTAATATACTGTTTTATAAGAAAAGTAGAAAATATAGTAAAGGTAAAGTATGTGACGACTCCTTGTGGTCGTTTTCTGCTGGGGTGTGGGTGTGGGTGTTTGTGCGCGCCTGCGTGCGTGTATCTGTTTACAGGTTCAGCTGATTGCGCCGGGATAGGAAACACTGGTGTATGTTCGGTTCTCCCTGTTATAAGCAGCGTGTCTTTCTTGGACGAGTGGGGCTGGGGTCGAGTGGGTACTTCCTGAGTCGGGCCATGGTCTGGAGAGAGCTAATAATGTTTTGTTTAGCAAAATGAGTTAAAATAAATGTATTTTTCTACCGCAAATGCACTCATCTTCTCTTTATTTGTGGTGATTAGGGGTCACAACAAGTATATAATTAAAATATTTATAATTAATTGACCAAAAATAAAATTGAATTGATCCATTTTACCATGATGTTCTTATTTTTTTATAAAATTTTCTGTTAATGCATAATTATTTGTATTTATTTATACACTACAATTTTAAAATATTTTTCTTTCATTATTAAAAGAAATAAGTAATTTTATTCAACAAAGAAGCATCAAATTATTTAAAAGTGGCAGATTGCAAAGAATAAAGAAACAAAAATTCCGCAAAAACAAAATTACACATTAGCAGATCTGATTTCTGTATTAAAAACAACAATCATCCTTTTCTGGACTATATCAAAGGCCTGCCTATTACACCTAGTGCTGACAACCTGTAACTTTAGTCATTTTATCATGTAAGTTTTGTCATTTTAATTTTTTTTTAATTAAATTTATTTTCATTATTATTAATTAGTTAATTTGTTTAATTTTTTCAATCTGCACGCAGTTATTCTCTGATGCTATGTACTTATGTATCTAATGTACTTCATTTGGTATTTATACATTTACTTTTCTTGTTTTGTTAATTGAGTTATTGAACGAGGGGTTAGAACAGGGGTGCCCAAACTCCCAAAAGTTTAGTTCCAACCCCAATCAGACACACCTGGGCTAGCTAATCAAGCTCCTGCTAGGATTTCGAGAAAGATCCGTGCAGGTGTGTTGAGGCAAGTTGGAGCTAAAATCTGCAGGACACCGGACCTCCAGGACTGAGTTTTGGCACCCCTTGGTTAGGGGATGGGATTAACAATGGACACTATATTACTGTTTACCTCTCTCAATATTTAATTTGTTTTCTCATACAAAAGACCAATAAAAAAGATTGAAAATACAAAAAACAGTAAATATATTTGAGCATATTGATATGATTTATAAAGGACCATGTAATGCTGAATATTGGAGTAACCATGCTGCAGATTCAGCTTTGCATTACTGGAATAAATGACATTTTTTAATATATTCAAATGATTTAAAATCATATATAATCATAATAATAGTTTAACAATTTTCCTGTATCTCCAATCAAATAAATGCAGCTTTTGACAAGCCTAAAATGATCTTTCACAACGTTTTAAATAGTTCTGTATTTCATGCCATTTTTATCATTCCACATAAACAAATGTGGGCTGTAATTATGATTAATTTGATTAATTAATCTGCATATCACATCCATTAACAAACGAAGCAACCAACAGCTTAAAAATAACCACCTTTTGTGCTTCGCTAATTGAATAACACTCAGGTTTCATCATGAGCGTACCTTTCATGACAATATTTACGCTGTAATATATTTATTTACTCGATATTTCCAGCCTGCAAAGAACCTCTCGTCCTCCAGCACAAGGACTGTCATCATAAAACACGAAAAGAAGTGACACCTCTCACAGGAGCGCCGGCCAGTTTATGGTGTGCTACGGTTAAAGCACTTGTCGCTCTCATGGCGAGTGTGTTATGAACAAGCTCTTATCTGTGAAAGCGCAAACACAGAAGCGCAGCCGCTCTCCTCACACTAATCCTGTTACTCTGCAGACTCTTCTCTGTGTCTCCGTGTTTCCTGCTGGTGTTCACTCAGGCTGTATCTACTGTCATCTACACAAGGCCCTCCTACAGACTTTATTTTGACAGCAAATTTGGATTTTGTTTTAGTCTTTGTCTTAGGGCTTGGGGCTTAGGGCTTGTTTAATAAATCTGTTTTAATCAAATGCACCAAAATATATTACCTATATTCACTGAAAAATGGATCAAAATATTGATTTTCAAAATGGCGTGTACTCATTTACAGCGGGGAAAATAAGTATTGAACACGTCACCATTTTTCACAGAAAACATATTTCTAAAGGTGCTGCTGACTTGAAATTTTCACCGGATGCTGATGACAACCAAAGAAATCCACATATTCAAAGAAAAAAAATCTAATTAGTTTACAAATTAAATTATGCGTAGTAAAATGAAACGACGCAGGGAAAAAGTATTGAACACATGAAGAAAGGGAGGTATAGAAAGGCAGTGAAAGCCCAGACAGCAGCAACCAGCAACCCTCTGCCCTTGGTCATTGTAAATGAATATTAGCCGATTCAGTCCAACATCTACATTAGCAGGATGATGAAGATGAAACCAGAGTGGACATTTCAGCAAGACAATGATCCAAAACACAGCCAAGGAAACTCTAAAATTGTTTCAGAGAAAGAAAATCAAGCTGTAGATTGGCCCAGCCAATCACCTGATTGAATCCAATAGAAAATACAAATTAAAGATCAGATTTGATAGACGAGACCCACAGAGCCATCAAGATTTTTACACTCTGTTGAAGTCTGTGAAAAACTCACACCTGAGCAATGCATGTGACTTCATTCTCCATATGAGAGGCATCTTTAAGCTGCCATCACCAAAAAAACCTTTATATAAAGTATTAAATACATTTCAGTAGTTCAGAACTTTCTCCTTGTGTCATTCCATTGTTATTACACAACTCATTTTTTTTGTTTTTGTTTTATTTTTATGTTTGTATTGCTTGGGTTTTTACCAAAATCTGGTTCAATTCCATGTCAACAGCTCCTTTTCCCAGGAAAAAAACATGACATGCTCAATACTTATTTTCCCCGCTGTATGTTGAGCACTGTTTGCATGCAGCAATAGCCCAATATATATACTGTATAATTATTTTCAAATGAACTTTTAAAACAAAATCGGGAATCAAATCTTATCGTGAGTACAGTGGATCAAGTTTATATTATAAAAATTAATCTTGCACTTGCACTGTTATACCTGTTCATTTTTAAACTCAAACAAACAACTAACAATGGCTGAAGGGATGCCACAGTAAGATCAAATATTTGCACCTTACCTCCTTGACACGCAGGAGATTCGTTCTGACTGGATCTTTTCCCAATTTGTCTCTAATCTTTTTTTTGTTGTTGAATAAACTGTCAATTTTTGTCATTCAACAGTTTTTGTCATCATCTAATTTCACACGTTTGTAAATGTTCTAAAAGAAAGATAAAAATGTAATTAACACTACTAGGATGCCACAATAGTCAATAATATTGAACTGTTCTGTACAATATATACCATGGTTCAATAAACTGGATTGTTTTGATTCTGCATTTAAATTCCATAAATTCTCCATTCCTTTAATTGCTCTTTGGCTCTGTGCATATTTGAATGTGTGTCCACGCGCTACATCCAATCAGAGATCGCTAAAGTTAGTTATGCTTTCACGTGAAAGTGATGTGTGCGGCATGTCATTCCCACTGTCATCATTAAATTGGTTTTGAAAGCGCTAGAGCCATTTCTGTTTAAACTAAATTCATAACCTTTTGTTTTTTAAACACTCAAGATTTGAGATGTGCCTCATCTGAACATGTCAATGTTATGACGCGCAAAAGTCTTGCTTGTGAATGGTAAATCAGTTATGTCCAATAATTATGTCAACGTGCCCTTTATGAATATTCAATCAGTTATGTCTTAGAACATAAACATGTAGTCTGTAACTTTCTCAGTGCTGGATCTGTGGATTGTCTTAAAGTAAAAACCTGCTGTCTGTGTTTTTAATTTTAATCAAATAACAAAAGATATTGAAATCACTCACTGCTCTGGACTGAATAGCTATATAGCTCAATAATGTTTAACCTTTATATAATTTATTCTGTGAAGTATATGTTCAGTATGCAGTGATAGGGGAATCAATGCACTACTTTTCGATTGTTTTTCAATGTAAAGACGATCTTTACAGACAGACGTGTGTGACCGATACACTCCTTTTGAAGCACCGCACACGTGAGCATCATGTCTTTAAGACAATATATGAAGTTGAAAGAATTCAACTTTCACAAGCAGCGCGGCTCATAACTGTCAGTTCTACCGTAGTTGACCAATCAAAAGAGCTCGGAGGCGGGGCAACCTTTGCAAGTTTCTATTTACAGGCGCTTTGTGGTTGTGACCGGATACCCACATGCTTGATGCTGCAATGTTAATGATTTTCGTAAATTACACAGTATTTAAATGTAATATGAACTGTATTTTGCTGTAGGACAGTTATGGAATATGCTACTGTATTGTAAAGTTGCATTGTGTAAATGACTGTATATTTTACAGTGAAGATCTATACAATAAGATGCCAGTAAGTTACTGTAGATTCTACAGAAAATTGTTAACAGTGTGTGTGGTTTTTTTTTCAAACCATTCCTGAATGTGGATTATTATTCATTCATTCATTTTCTTTTCCGCTTAGTCCCTTTATTAATCAGGGGTCGCCACAGCGGAATGAACCGCCAACTTATCCAGCATATGTTTTACGCAGCGGATGCCCTTCCAGCTGCAACCCATCACTGGGAAACATCCATACACACTCATTCACTACGGACAATTTAGCCTACCCAATTCACCTATAGCGTATGTCTTTGGACTTGTGGGGAAACCGGAGCACCCAGGAGGAAACCCACGCGAACACGGGGAGAACATGCAAACTCCACACAGAAATGCCAACTGACC
>CAIGQV010016645.1:22771430-22792678 GCA_903798115.1 Danio jaintianensis | reverse complement strand
TGACCCAGCCGAGGCTCGAACCAGCGACCTTCTTGCTGTGAGGCGAACGTGCTACCCACTGCGCCACCGCGTCGCCCATATTTTATTATATTATATATTATATTATATATTGGATTATATGTTTCAGTTTTTGTGCCTGAAAACTCCTGTTAGATACCTGAAAAGCACTGCTTATTTAAGTAGTATCTTTACTATATTTTATTCAGTTGTGCTTTTGCTTATAGTTTTTTTTCTTATTTATTTGATAGCATCCTGTTTTGTTATTTTACTGAACATATCATCTTCTGAACTGTGCCAAAAGCGTGACCCTAAACACTGCCCTTCTACATACACACATGGATCCCCCATGGCAGGTGGAGGAGAGAGGAGGGCAGGACTTACTCATCTATATCTTTCTTACTCTCCTCGATGTACGCGATGGACTCTGACCTCAGACGGTTGGTGACCTCGTAAGTGCGCAGGGTTACACCGAAAATGTCCTCGTGGTATCGATTCTCATCCTGCAATGAGAAAAAGTCGCTTCTTAGATCACCACGTATTTGATTTGCCAGTAACACTTTAGTTAATGTGAAGTAATGATATACAATTCGTCTACAGCATTACACAAATACATCTTAGTTAAAAAGTACAATTTAAATGTTACTGTTTGAGCATGAAAACGTTTTTTTTTTTTTACCCCAAAGGATATAAAGTAGTCAACATTTTTTTTTAAATAGTCCTAACACAAGAATGGGTGTTCTTCAATAGTTGATGACAACTTTCATAAACTTTTTTTGATTCACTTCACATGGTGACTACTCACTACCTAACAAAAGTCTTGTCACCTATCCAAGTTTTAAGAACAACAAATAATAACTTGACTTCTAGTTGACCATTTGGTATCAGAAGTGGCTTATATGAAAGGCAAAGGCCTCTAGATTACGCTTATTTTACCAAAATAAAATATGATCATGCCTTGATTTTTAATTATTTAATTAGGACAGTAAGGTCTGACTTTGCTTAGACAAAAGTCTTGTCACTTAACAGAAATAATGTAAAGTATAGAATTTAAAGTCATGGTGCAGTGGAAAAAGTATTCATATTGTGTATGACTCCTATGAGCTTGGACGACTGCATCCATACATCTCTGCAATGACTCAAATAACTTATTAATAAAGTCATCTGGAATGGCAAAGAAAGGGTTCTTGCAGGACTCCCAGAATTCATCAAGATTTTTTGGATTCATCTTCAATACCTCCTCCTTTATCTTACCCCAGTCTGGTGACTGGGCTGGCCAATCATGGAGCACCTTGACCATCTTTGCTTTTGGGAACTTTGATGTGGAGGCTGAAGTATGAGAAGGAGTGCTATCCCGCTGAAGAATTTGACCTCTCCTGTGGTTTGTAATGTAATGGGCAGCACAAATGTCTTGAAACCTCAGGCTGTTGATGTTGCCATCCACTCTGCAGATCTCTCGCACGCCCCATACTGAATGTAACCCCAAACCATGATTTTTCATTCACCAAACTTGACTGATTTCTGTGAGAATCTTGGGTCCATGCGGGTTCCAATAGGTCTTCTGCAGTATTTGTGATGACTGGGATGCAGTTCAACAGATGATTCATCAGAAAAATCTACCTTCTGACACTTTTCCAAATGATCAACTAGAAGTCAAGTTATTATTTGTTGCTCTTACAACTGGGATCAACGACAAGACTTTTGTCAGGTAGTGTACATCAATAAACAAAACTATGTATTTTTAAATATGCCTCTATTGTGGTGCAGTTTTTTTCTGGCAACATATGTCATAATATCATGAATTTACTGAAAACAAATTCTACAAACTAAACTAACCAAGCATGGCAAAGCATTTAATTTTACATCTAAAATGGGTCTGTGTATCATCCGTTCATTCGATTATTCTGGAAAATTTATTCCATATTTTCCATAAATTATCCCTAAATGTCCCTTGTATATGTAGATGACATTTCATTCGTAGATGGTATTTCATCATTCAAATTTATTTACTGAATAAATGTAGCAAACATCTATCATGTTCAGTTTTGTTTTCTCAAGTTTAATAGATTTAAAGTGTATGTAAATGACATTGGCATTTCTGGACAGAGTTTTTGTTTGTGTCTGGATGATAAAAGTTTGAAAGTAGTCATTGCCAAAGAAATGTTATAAATCTGCAGTTTAATCATTTTAAAATAATCTGCATATAGGACTTTTTGTGCTAAAAGGGAGAGTTCGCCCCCCAAAAAAGTTCAATTCTGTCATCATTTATTCTCCCTCCACTTCTTCAAACCTTAAGATTTCTTTTTTCCCTTTGTAAAGCTGCATTGAAACAGAAATTATTGTGAATTGAATTGAATAAACACAAAAGAAAATATTTCAAAGAATGTTGGAAACCAGTAGCCTTCTATATTTTATATTATGGTTCTATATTATACTTCTATATTATGGTCAATGGCTACCAGTTTTCAACATTCTTCAAAATATCTTCTTTTTATGTTCAACAGACTCCCAAACTCCCAAAGTGTAAAAAAGCATAATACCGTACGACTTCTTTAAATAAATGGCCAAACAGCATCACTAGCTATGTTTTCCATCCATAAAAAATCGTTTGATGGAAACGTCATAATGCGTATACATTTTGAAAATGCACATAATAAAACATATGCACATAATTAAGTAGAATAAACTTCTTACTCGATAAGAAAAGATGCACAAACTATTTTGATTTGTGATTTTGTTAACAGAGATCATGTGATGATAAAAATGTGTGTAAATGGACAAAGCAGCATGCTGAGCACATTGTAAAACATCTGAAATGTTGTTTTGGTCATTCCAAAACGCTGTAATCATTTCAGTATTAGTGTTATTATATTATAAATTACCTCCAGAACTTTTAAGAGCGTCTGCGCTCTGTCTCATGGCTTCAAACGCCACCATGCGTTAATTGCGTGTTGGCATCATCTTCTGAGATGCAAGTCATTTATTAAATAAAGAAAAGATTCACGCAGCTTATTCAACCACAGCAAATTCCGTTTTTACTTTTAATATTTGGTGCCAGTTAATCAGGAAGTGACGATTTTGTTCTCTTTGACCCATTGGATGGAAACGCTGCATTATTTGCACGTCTTTTATGCCATATTCTAGTTTTGCGCATAAATTTAATTCGCATTTTTGGATGGAAACATAGCTACTGACTTTAGTATCAAGTTGAAAATACTATAATCTAACCCGTAGTTTGCTGATATAGAAGCCGGCATCCTCCAGAGACATGTTTCCGTGCAGTTTAAAGATCTGCTGGACGGTTTTCAGGACGTCTCCAGCCATGGTGACGTCCCCGCAGACGTAGATGTGTCCTCCTTCTTCTCTTAGACACTTGTACACTGTTTCAGACAGCTGCTCGCGGAGCACATCCTGGACGTATTTCTGAAAACACACCAACCACACCTTTAAACATCCACACCAAACACTGAAATAAAGTTTGTAAATGTTTTACAAAATTCTGTTATTTAGAGGACAAAAAAAAGCAAAAGGGTATAACGTGCATGGTGCAAAGACAAATTTCTTATTTTTATTCAGAGTTCACAATCTAAGATAAAAATATAAAATTCTTTTCCCTGACTTTCACAGACTAAAAATCTGGATTTTCATGACCTATAGCGAACGGAAAAACAGGTCACTGTTGTGCTTTGCATAATATTAAAGTGGTAATATTAAAGCTTGAATATCAATTATCAATTTGCAGGACTTTAAAAGTCACTATGAGAACAACAAAGGAAAATTTACCTTAAGATTTGTTTAAAAAAAACAAACAAATCTGAGGTACTTAATGGTTGCATGGCTGTGAAGTGCTGAATCTCCCATATCTGACAGGTCTACAGTACTTTACATTATTTTTCAGCCTTTGAAGTGGTCATTTTGAAGCCAAAGCTACTAAAACGTATATTTTCCTGGCATGTTAGCCTTAATTAACAGGTACAGTCTGCATTTGACTTAAGTGATTGCCAATTGATGACTGTGAAAGAAATACAATGGAGCTGAAAAATAACCTGGTATGAAACAATGAGAGAAAAAAAAAAAAAGACTTTTTGATAAATGGAAAGAAAAATTTTACGCAACAAACAAAAATTATATTCCTGATTTTCCATGACTTGGACAAATAAAACAAAATAAAATAATTCCCTGACTTAGACCTTTTAAAATGGCATGACATCCCAGAAATTCCATGAAAAACCCTGTTCTTAATTATATACACACACACACACGCACATGCACACACACACATATATATATATACATTTTTTTTTTTTTAATTTACTTTATCATTAGTATTATATTAACTGATATTAACTTGCTACTGAGGTTGAACAAATTTGTACTTTTTTTTGTATCTGCCCCCAACTTTTTGCACTCAGAATTGAAAAACTAATAATAAATCGAGAGATAAGGGATTAAATAGAACCAAATGGCATGATATGTGAAGTTTTCATTTGTTCCACTACTATTTGATCAGTCAGAAATGCTTTGCTTCTTGAATTACAAAATTAAAAAAGTTAAAAAAAAAATTTGTTTTAAGAAAAAGCCAATTTTTCTGTCTGATATGGGGAATCCAGCTAAACCCTGACTAACGCTGGAGTTGAAATGGATTTGAGACACAACCTCAGTGATATTTGCCTAGGCATCATGTACTAACCTTTGGTCTTCCGGGCTCTCTGGAGTATGCGGTGTAAAGCTCTTTAAACACTTCCTTGTTCTTGGCCTGGATGGTCTGTTCCTTGTAAATGTGGTCAATCTGAGACTGCCGACAACCGAAAACCAGGATCATGGGGCAAGCCTTGATTCCTGATTGGAAATTTCAATGTTTTAATGCAAAATGACAAAGTATGTCTGTGCAAATATATTCATATACTTGTATATATAAAGTTGTGCAATAAAAATTTAATCAGAAAAATAAAGATAATGTAAATTTACAATTTCATAAATTCAAAAAAGTATATTTAATTTACTTATACATTGAGATTAACATATTAATTTATTTAACAAAGTGTATTTTATTGATGATTTATTTTATTAAAATTTTGTTTTATTGAAAACAATGTACAATAATAAACAAATATAACATTTTGCTTACTTTTATACTACAAAAGTGTGGCGAAAAATAACAAAAATGCACTAAATAAACAAATAATTAATATTAATTAAGATAAAACGTTGCATTAATGAACAAATATAACATTGTTTAATTTTATACAACAAAAGTGTGGCAAAAAAAAAGTTAATTCATAAAATTGAATGTCACTGATACTTCCCTTTATCAATAATTTTAGGACTATTAATGAAAAGTAAATATTTCATAAACAGATAAACAAACAAATGTGTTTAGTTTGAAATAAATAAATAAATAAATAAATAAATAAATGTATACCTTTATTCAGAGCAAGAAGCAATTAAAACAAATAATATAAATACTTCAAAAACAATTTTTTTTATTTTTTTATTTTTTTATTTGAAGACACGTGCTTAACAACAAATTAATCTTTCTCAGAACTGTAAACTGAAACCGTTTTGATTTAGAAGTAATCAAACCCTACCTTTATTTTCAACATCGTACTGTCTCTGTTGCCAGAAGGCTCTGAATGGAGCAATTCCCGTGCCCGGACCAATCAGAATGCATGGAACCTGGCTGTCTTTTGGCATACGGAAGGATGGAGCCCTAAAACACAAAACACTGAATCCATCAAATCCACAAGAAAACTCTGAGTGGACATATTTGAGAAGTGTATTTATCTTATTATATATTTTTTTACTTGTATTTTGCCCTAAACATTGTTTTTGATGCAAGAATATATAATTGTACTGTTTGATTCAACAAATTTTGTTTTCTGCTGATAGATTTGAACAATTGATGTCTTGTGATTATTTATATTTGACACTGTATAACTCTTTGACTAATATGCATCAATAAAAACAGAATTACACTAAATGCTCTCTAATATCTGATATCGTCATCAAATTCAAAACATATATACTCAGGAGATGTGTGGCTTTTGACCTTTTACTTTTCTGGATGGCTCCAGGACTAGTTTCACATATTTGTTTATGAAATAGTAAAATTTTCAGTGCGGTGCAATTTTTTTCCATCCTGTATCACTTAAGCGTCTATAACTTTTTTACGTTTTGAGCATTATAAACTCTAGATCAGTGTTTCTCAACCACGTTCCTGGAGGACCACCAGCTCTGCACTTGTCTCCTTAACCAAACACACCTGATTCAGATCATCAGCTCATTAGCAGAAACTAGCTATGTTTCCATCCAAAGATGCAAATTAAATTTATGCGCAAAACTGGACTATGGCATAAAAGACGTGCGAATAAAGCAGCGTTTCCATCCAATGAGTCAAAGTGAACAAAATCGTCACTTCCTGATTAACTGGCGCCAAAAAAGCAAGAACGGAAATTACTGTGGTAGGAGAAGCTGCGTGAATCTTTTCCTTATTTAATAAATTACTTGTGCCTCAGAAGACAATGCCGGCACGCAGTGAACGCGTGGTGACGTTTGAAGGTGTGAGACGCGGAGCACAGACGCTCTTGACTATTCTGGAGGTAATTAATAATATAATAACACTAATACTGAAACGGTTACAGCATTTTAGAATGACCAAAACAACATTTCAGATGTTTTATAATGTGCTCAGCCTGCTGGTTTATCCATTCACACACATATTTATCATCACATGATCTCTGTTAACAAAATCACATGACTTTTTTAATGCACACACTGAAATTTGTTGGGTAAAAGTGTTTCCATCGTAGATTATGCACATTTTTTCTTATCAAATAAAAAGTTTATCCTACTCAGTTACGCGCATACACTTTTATGCGCATTTTCAAAATTTATGCACATCCATCAACTGTTCATATCTAAAATGAGCATAAAAAATTGTTGGATGGAAACATGTGAAAGACCTAATGGGTGTGACAGACAAAGGAGACATCCAAAACATGCATGTTGGTGGTCCTCCAGGAACGTGGTTGAGAAACACTGCTCCAGATGATGGATAGTAAAGCCCAAAGTGTCTTCTTTACTAAGATACCTAAACTGAGAATGTAGACACAATTATTCAGCAACTGTTACTGTTTTAATTTGGGAAGGTCGTTTTTGAGAAAGTGCGTCTGACGTTGGGGGAAAGAAGGACATAGTCTCAGAAAACTTTACGATACGATATAGTCTCAGAAAACTTTTTACAGAAATCTTATTTTGCATGCTATATTCATCAAATTTGAAATATAAACTCACAAGACACTTTGCTTTCAAGACATATTTTTTCTAGGTGTTACGTTCCCCTGCAGAACATACTTTGGTGTGATGTGTGTGCGTTTCTGTTTGTATGTGGGTGTGTCGTTTTACGTGTGTTTCAGGTACGAATGGCATTGGAGGATCCGCATTTCGTGCTGATGACATTGGCCGCTGACGCTGGGATTGTGCCACCTATCGCTGGTCGGCGTAGCGGTTAAAAAGCCGGCCCAAACCGCAATGGCGATCTCTCGCTCTCTCTCTTTCTTTGACTTTGTGGTGAATGGGTCTCTATGAGGACAGTCTCTCTTGCGAGGGCTAGTCTGAGAGAACGGTTTTGTTTGGTTTGTGATAAATGCTCTTGTCTAAAATCTATTGAGCTTGCAATGTGTTATTTGTGAACTCATCCAGTTAACTAATACTCTTGAGTAATACCTCGGAGAGGGTGTAGAAGAGTCACGCGATATACATTTACAACACCCAGATTCATTTTTGTATCATTCAATTAGGTACAGGAGAGTGTGCTGTTTTGTGTATGTTTTGTTTTTTAGTTAGAGTAGTTTAGTTAAGACGTTTGATACGTTATAGATGTTTCTTTTCATGCTTTTCTTTGGCTATTTAGTTTAGTTTGTTTAATACAGTTAGTATGTTTTGTTATATTTATTTCTTTGATTTAAGCACCTCTAACTACCTCTTCTCCAACAGGTAAATTATCATTTATTTATTGTAAATATTTTTCTTTTACTGTACAATATTTTCACTTGTTTTCACTGATAGTATGGGCAATAAATAATCAATAGCAGTTATATTTGGTCTACAGTTGTTTCATTCTCCATTCACTGGTACACACACACACAAAACTATTACATGTTATGTCAAAAATGCCCTTAGTTTATAAATAACATCTAAAGGAAGTAACATAGGTTATTACAAGAATGTCTTCCTGTGTTTGTACATGAAAAAAACAAATATTGAACTGAGTACAATGTTTCTTTCTCATTACTTCAGCATGTATAACTTTTTATATTTTTTAGCATGGACGTTTAGCTCAACGTGTCTTCTTTTCAAATGATACCTAGTTTTTGTTTGTAGCTCACTGGGGTCAAGAACTGTTACTATTTTAAGTTAGGTAGCTGTAAATACCCATAAGTGGGTGCTGGCTAACTTAACTTAAATTTGAGAAGTGTACTAAGTGCGCTTTACCCTCTGACAAAGCACGGCACCGTGTCATCTTCATCCAAGCTGTTGAGCCACGAGGAACAAACTCCATGATGAACGGGACCTTCTCCGTCTAACCAGAATAAAACACACAATCTTTTAACACCAAAACTTCTGACACAGTACCTGACAACCGAAAAACTGCGGTAGGCTGAAATCAAATGGACTAAAATTGCTATATTTTAACAGACAATTATGCCATTATGCACATAATTACATGTTTGCAGTGAATTTAAAATGCGGAAGAGAGATTAAATTACGATTTCTCTTTCACGCATGTTAAGTAAAAAGGCTTAACAGCAAGGCAAGCAGCAAGCAGATCTGATAATTTTTGTTTTAATGCAATCCCTATCTTTAAAATAAATGAGCAGCCATTAGATGAACAGTCAAAATTAGACTCGCTTTCTTCTCTGACAATACCGATTATTCATAGTTCATTAGGCACTTCAGTCGAATTGCTAATTAAGCTCATAGTCTCTTATTAAGCACCCAATTATTCATCCTGTAGCGCTGTCGGGGAAAATTGGAGTTTTCAGGCTGTATGTCATGCTAAGTGTTGAAAGTGAGAGGCTGTTTAGTGTGACACTCGCAGTTTGATACAGAAGCACTGCAAACATTTTAACCGCTGCCAAGCGGGTTGAATTTGTTAAGCATAACATCAGGCAATGTTTACACCTGCTCAAACATCTGGCGTTCAAGTGATCAGCTGAGACATGTTATTATTATTACAAAATGTGTCTCCGGTGACCATCGCCGGTGATTAGTTTTCATCAAAGACCGCATACTTCACTTAGTACATCTCTATCTCTGCATACTGATAAAAGACGAAAAAAAAAAAGTAAATACTACACTCTTAGAAACATTCTGTGTTCCGTGATGCAATATTCATGGCACAATAACAGCTGAATCTTTTATTTCATAAAACATACTCCACATAAAAATACATATAACACAGTGTTAAACCATTTAAAGTTTTTCACTCTATTTGACAAGGTAATTTACATCTAACCACGTAAAATAACTTTCCTAGAATTTTTTTACGCGGCTGATATAAAGCTAAAATCTAAATGAAATTCAACAAAGAACTCAATTAAGCCTGAGCTAAGTTTAAGGTGCCATGGGATAGATGGATAAACAAAGGGAACAAATAAATAAATAAATAAACAAACAAACAAACAAACAAACAAACAAACAAACAAATAAAAAAATAGCATTCTGATTTTTTCTTTAGTATTTGAAAGTTTTTATGTCAGAAGTCAGACTTTTCTTTGCAGAATTGTTTATATCTTAAAGTTTCAAATTACAAACTCACAACTGTGAGTTATCTCAAACTCAAACTAAATAAGTCAGAAATAAATCTTCAGATTTATGACCTTTTTTGTGCAATTCCAAGTTTACATCCTGTAATTCAAAATTATACCATGCAATACTGAGCTAAAGATAAGGTGCCAAAGGATAAGAAAATAAATTACAAATGAATTAATAAAAAAAACATAATAGCAACTTACAGATTTTTCCAAATATAAACTCACAATTGCTTATCAAAAAATCATCATCTCTGTCAGAAATTGAAATCCAAGTTTACATGTTGAAATTCAAAATTCTATCATGCAATTAAGCCTAATCTAAGGATACGGAGCCAAAAAATAAATTAAAAGATTTAATAAAAAAAAAAAAAAAAAAAAAAGATAATAGCAACTTTCAGATTTTTCCAGTTATAAACTCACAATTGCTTATCATCTCAGTCAGAAATAAATCCAAAATCTGAGCTATAATCTTCAGACTTCTGACCTACTTTGTGCAATTCCAAGTTTACATTTTGAAATGTACAATTTTATCATGCAATTTAGCCTGAGCTATGGACAAGATGGCAAAGATTAAAAAAAGACATAATAGCAACTTTCCAATTTTTTTCAAATTATTAACTTACAATTGCTTATCAAACCTTATCATCTCAGTCAGAAATAAATCCAAAATCTGAGTTATAATCTTCAGACTTCTGACCTATTTTGTGCAAATCCATGTTTGCATCTTGAAATTCAAAATTACATCATGCAATTAAGCCTGAGCTTTGGTGGCAAAAAAAAAAAAAAAAAAAAAAAAAAATCAAGATAATAGCAACTTTCTGATTTTTCAGATTATAAACTCACACTTGCTTATCAAAACGTATCATCTAAATAAAACCACTTAAATTTTTTTTTTTACAAAATTAATAAATTACATTGTAAACAAGTGCCTGTAGAATCTACTGCAACTTACTGGCAGCAGTTCGCAAGTAACTTACTGTAAATCAATTACAGCAAAAATATAGTATTTACATTTACAGCACCGTTTATCTTGCTCTATATGTATTTACAGAATTGTATGTATATCTTTACTGTAAAATATACAATAATTTTCACACTGTAACTTTAAAATAGAAACTGTCCTACAGTAAAATACGGTTCACATTACTGTTAAATACTGTGTAATTTACAACAATCATTAACAGTGTATATCATGCAATTCTGACTTATTTCTTTTGAATTACAAGAACAAAATGTATCGTGAACTAAACACTTGCTTTTTTTAATCCTGTAGCAGAAGCCCTTTCATTAAAAGCAATTGTCTAGCAACCCTCTCTGTTTTCTTACCTCTGGGTCGATAGGACACCACGGCCACAGTGAGGTGGATCTCTCCTGGATGGAGGTCTGAAGAGGAGCTGATAGAGTAGTAGCGTGCCTGTAGGAGAGGCAGCTGTGTCAGGAGCAGGGTGGAGGGGATCTGGAGGGACGGAAACTCCTCCAACACCTCCACAATGGTGGGGTTATTGTACCACTTCCACTCCTCGTACTCCTGCAAACCCTGAGGAGACACAAAAATGAAGGCCAGAACATCAACATGACGTTCTCAATAGCCCTGCTTTGGCACATTAATGGGAGTGAATGGCAGACTTTCAAAACATTCAGCAAGCACCTTGTGCTGTGGACTGATGGTATAAAGCAAGTACAAAAAAAAAAAAAACTGTCAGCGGTGTAATTTGCGTAAAAGTGTTAGTCATGTTAGGCTGAAAAGGTTCTTTTCAGATCTCTTTTTAAAAGATGAAATTCTGTCAGCGTGAACTCCCCATCACATCAATCCAAACCCATGCGTTTTTATGAACATGAAAGGTTATTTAGCACAATATTCTGGCTGTTCTTTTTTATAAGACAAACAGAGATTTGCTACAGCTGTCAAGTATATGAAAGGCACCGTAATCTGTACTTTACACAAAATGAGTGCTTGTACATCACACTTTTTGTATATCACAGATTTTGGAGCACTGCATATTAGAATAACACCGTGTGACGAGGGAATAATGATGCTGAAAATTCTAGATTTTACTGTATATGGTAAAACAGAAAATTGTGATTTTAGAAATGCAGTTTTTAATCAAATAAATGCACAGAGCATAATAGACTTCTATAAAAATACATTTAAAATGGAATATTATGCCCCCACCCAACCAAATAAAAGAGAAACACACATAAACAAACAAACAAAAAACTGTCAGCGGTGTAATTTGCGTGTTAGTCATGTTAAGCTGCAAAGGTTCTTTTCAGACCTCTTTTTTAAAGATGAAATTCTGTCAGTGTGCACTTCCCATCACAACAATCCAAACCCATGCGTTTTTATGAACATGAAAGGTTATTTAGCACAATGTTCTGGCTGTTCTTTTTTAAAAGGCAAACCGAGATTTGCTACAGCTGTCAAGTAAATGAAAGGCACCAAAATCTGTACTTTACACAAAATGTGTGCTTGTATATCACATTGAGATTTCATATGGTTGCAATATACCGTACAGTGATGCACTAATTATACTACATTGTCCTTTTTGTGACCTTTTATACTTGAACAGAAAAAAAATAGCATTATTGGCTTATCGTTGCTGACAATAAAAGTGTTTCCATCTTAGCTAATGCATATTTTTTCTTATCGATTAAAATTTATGCACATCTTGGTGTTTCCATCAACTGTTTTTTTTTATGCGCATATCCAAAATGCGCATACAATAAGTGGATGGGAACATAGCTAGTCTGAATTGTCAAATCATAATAATCTGATTTGATTGTCTTGAAACAAGTAAGCGCTGAACATTGTGATTATAAATAATATGATGAAAATATACAAAATCGCAAAACTGTGGGTTTGTTTGGTACTGTTAATGAAAAGAGTACTTTTACTCAGCAAAGGGGTGTTGAATTGGTCAACAGTGACATTTATAATGTTATAGAATTTATATCTATTCATCAAACAATTCTGAACTTAAATGTATCACAATTCGTGCATATTAAGGATTTATGTTAATATTAAGGATACATTTTTGGAGTGACAAATCAGCATAATTAAATAATACTGGAAGGACCATGTGACATAAAAAAATAGGAATAATAGTTACTGAAAATTCAACATTTGGTTCAAACTATACAATTTAAATGTAAGCTAAATAAAAAAATATTTATTGTGGTCAAGAAAAAAAAAGTACATTCACACAAAGTAAATATAGAGACACAAAATATATATATTTTAAAGTTTGCATAGGGTGTTAGTTTTTTTGCTTTAAGCTAATTGAGTAAAACAGGTATAATTAAATAAAATCGGAAACCATAATTTAATAATTTCACCCTATTTAAACGTACTTTAAATGAAAGACACAGTAGTTTCACAAAAACAAGAAAAAATTGAACTTGATACAATTGTTTTAATGAGTTTTGGAAGCAGTGTGTAAATGTGATTAATACAATGTGAGGTCAAATGTATTTTCTACTGTTAAAAAAACTTAATACAGTTTTTGGAGCACTGCATATTAGAATAACACCGTGTGATGCTGGAATAATGGAGCTGAAAATTCAGGATTTTACTGTGTATGGTAAAACAGAAAATCGTGATTTTAAAAATATTTGTAAAAATTCAGTTTTTAATCAATTAAATGCACACAGCATAATAGACGTCTATAAAAATACATTTAGAATGGAAGATTATCCTCACCCAATCAAATAAGAGAGAAAGCACACGTAAACAAACAAAAAACTGAAAGCGGTGTAATTTGCGTGTTAGTCATGTTAAGCTGCAAAGGTTCTTTTCAGATCTCTTTTTTAAAGATGAAATTCTGTCAGCGTGCACTCCCCATCACATCAATCCAAACCCATGCGTTTTTATGAACATGAAAAGTTATTTAGCACAATATTCTGGCTGTTCTTTTTTTATAAGACAAACAGAGATTTGCTACAGCAGTCAAGTATATGAAAGGCACCAAAATCTGTACTTTACACAAAATGAGTGCTTGTATAACACACTTTTTGCATATATATATATATATATATAGCATAATAGACTTCTATATAATTACATTTAAAATGGAAGATTATAGCCCTACCCAACCAAAAAAAGAGAAAAAACAAACTTAAAATATACTAAAATAAACTCTACGCTAATCAAGCTGAGGCACACTGTGGAAAGTCGCCATCCTCAATAACATGAAGTCAGCTGAAAGAACGTCTGCTGCAATCTGTCGATGTCCCTCTGTCTTTCTCCTCTGGTTCCCTCCATCCCTTCGTCAGAATCATTTGAACCAGACACAATGACTCACTAACTAAGAAACCGTTTTAGCAACATTACGAAAAAATTGCACAGAGCGTTTCGGTGGGAGTCAATGAAAAGAGAAATATTTCTGTGTCTTGGTGTTGACGCTCGTGCGACAGAGCAAAACAGTCACAGAAAAAAAAAAGGAAGCAGAAAGAAGGGGGTTGATTTCCGGAGCTAATAAGTTATCAAACTGAGAAAATTACTGCCGATTTGAAGCGGAAAAGCCAGAGACGCGTGCTGTGAAGGTGTAGAAAAATGAATCTTAGATCGTTAACGGCTTGTATTGATGCAAATAATGTCTTCCTATAATTGGCCAAATACACGTGTGCAGGCGTTTTGTTGTGTTTCTTACCTTGCTGAGCACCTCTAGTCTCTTTCTCTGTTTCTCGTTAGTCGCTAGAGGAGCAAACTGCTGCAACAGTACAGGACTAGGAGGGGTAGTTATGTCCAGAAAGTATTTGAAGGCCTGATAGATGGTGCACGGTGGAATACGACTCTCATCCGTCCAGTTGCTTATCACTCCTGTAGAAGATAAAGAGGTTGGATTTGTTAAGAATGATTGGTCTGTGCAAGAAATTGAAGATTATTTGCTATATTTTAAGCTTTGGGTTTAAAGCTTAAGTGTTGGGTTAAAACGTTTATATAAATATTTTTATTTTTCTATTCGTATAGTTAAAGTCGACAATGCACATATTGCACATAAACCATCTAGATGTGTATATATATATAACTTCATAATTTTTATTGTTTACTTTATTTTCCAGTAATTTAAACGTCCTTCTGTGTGCTTGTGTTGCTATGCATGTATGTATGCACAGTTGAAGTCAAAATTATTAGTCCTCTTATGAAATATTTATTATTTTTCAAATATTTAATAGAGTGATATTTAAATGGAGCAAAGAAATTTTCACAGTATTTCCTATAATATTTTTTCTTCTGGAGAAAGTCTCATTTGTTTTATTTCGGCTAGCATAATATTATTATATTATTAGCTTAAGCAATATTTTTTTCAATTGTCTACAGAACAAACCACTGTTATACAATGATTTGCCTAATTACCCTAACTTTCCTAATTAACCTAGTTAAGACTTTAAATGTCACTTACTAGCTGAATACTAGTATCTTGAAAAATATCTAGTAAAATATTCTGTACTGTCATCATGGCAAAAATAAAAGGAAAATCAGTTATTAGAAATGAGTTATTAAAACTATTATGTTTAGAAATGTGTTAAAAAAATCTTTCCGTTAAAAAAAATTGGGGAAAAAATATACAGGGGGCTAATAATTCAGGAAGGCTAATAATTCTGACTTCAACTGTATGTATCTATTGTATTTTGGTCATAGCATGTTTATGTAAGGACAACATTACTGTTTCAGTGGTTAATTACCTCAAAATCTCCCAATCTCTGCTGTTACTCTCAAATCTAATTTGAAGTTCTACATATTATATTTTTTATATAGTGTTAGTGTTATGATCACCAGCGATCGAGCAGTTGCAGATTGCTGGAGAACTACAATTTGGCCACTGAACCAAACTACAACTCCCAGAACTCTTTGCACTAATCAACTCCTGCCACAGCTGACAAAAATCTGGACAGACACACACAGCTAAAGATCGTTATTGACTGATTACTAGGACTATAAAAGACACCTCTCATTTTCACACACATTGCTGAGTCTTGTTTACCCCGTGTAGCATTACAAAGCATTTTTACTTGTTTTTCTTGCCTTGTTTTTGACCCTTTGCTTAGTTTATTGTTTCCGTTGTCTTGTCGCCTGTCCTGACCATTCGCCTGTTTTGACTACGTATTTTGGATTACCTATATGCTCCTGTTTGCTACCTGTAGTGGTGGGCAAAGCGAGACTTCATGAAACACTGAAACAGTCAAAGCAAATGTGTCGAAACCCACCATTTTTATGTATTGCTCTGGAACAGCTTCAGAAAAACAGTTAAGCAAATTGAGGTATTAGAGCCCACATTGTACAGTTGAAGTTTCAAGTAATTTAGTGAAGCGGTGAGAGTTCCTGACTTGCAGAGATAATGGGTTCGAATCCAGGGTGAGGCAGCTATAGATGTTAGCTTTTAAATGCTGTTCTTGTAACGTGTTTTGTTTTAACATTGGTCTGACATCCGAATGAACACTTTGTGAATAAATATGTCTTGTTTTGGTCATAAAAAATTACATTATTAAATACATAAAGTCATAATTTCAGAGTATTTGTACGAGTCGGAATTTGAACTCGGGACTTGCAGCACAGTTACTCTGTGCACAAGCACGGTCCACTAGGCTACATGAGATAGAGGTTTTTTTTTCCCGACCCTGTCGGTCAAACGCAGATTTGCCAGGTCTCGAAACGCTTCTGATATGACCAATGCTTTGAATCGCTTTAGTCACGTGACCTGGGTGTTTCAGATCATGCTTCGGGGCAGTGCTTCGAAACACCTGCGATTCGAGATCTTGACACTGTGTCGAAACGTCAGTTTCATGTCAGCCACCCCTAGCTACCTGTTTGACCGTTGCATGCCTAACTACTCTGGTTAATAAACTGCACGTGGATCTTTATCTCCGTTGTCCAGCATCCCTCCGTTACAGTTAGACTGCTTTCATGTTGCTTTATGTTTTTTTTAAGCCCATATCACTTTTCCATTTCTAAGATACGACCTAAAGATGAGTACATGATGACTGTTTTCATTTCTGTGTCAACTGTATCCATAAAATATGCCTTCTTTTGTTAAAATCCCTCTTTTTTAGCTCAATAATGGAGGATTGCATGAAACCACATCTGTGCTGATTGTCAGGTAAAGGAGAAAGAGCTGCAGCAACCTCATTTTCCCTCGGTAAAGGTCACAAGCTGGTTTTCAGTCATCCTGACATATTTCTCAACAAGGAAAGGTGAGAAATCTCACTTAAGATAACCTTTTTAAAAGAGACTGAAGTGTAGGCCCTATCATTAAAACTGACTTAACATTGTACATTTCCTGTCAGCATCACCAGAAATTTATGTAATACTGCTTTAACAATATTTAAAAAGATAGCAAAAATCATATTCAAGTCTAAATGCAGGATCAGTTTGCGTTGGAATCATTGTAATCCAGGAAAGAGATATTAAGATTAAACAGAACATTTTGGCAACCAAACATTCACCCACAGAGACAGACTGTTTGATGCTGCTACACTGTTGTTTGATTCTATGGTAATTCTGACTAAACTAAAAGCATTTTTGATGTTAAATGATGTGCTTTCAATTACACGTGTATGAGGTTTTGATCTCATGTTTGAGGCATGCTCCCATAATCCAATTTAAGCCATTTCATTCTGTTTGTTCTCTGTTGAGGATTTTTCCTCAATTACATAATGTTATTTATCTTGTTTCTCAGCTCTTGTACTTGAACTCTTTGCCTTTCGCCTTCATTTATGTATTTATTATTTGTTCTTCATTCAAGTCATCGAAGAACAAACAAGTTTTTTAGGAATATCTCTGGATATTACATTACATGAAGCAATCACAAAAGCAATGTTTTACAACTGCAAATGCAAACACAAATGCAACTGTTTGCACATATTACAGTGAATGTTTACAAGCATACCATAGTGATAACTTTCGAGGCTTAGCGTATTATAAATACCTAACAATGAAAGATAATTGGATTTAAATGGGATTTAAATAGACTTTGTAACATGCAGACACATTGTCAACAGAATGCTCAATTTCAAATTTAAGCGAAATCCTTTTGATCATGTAATGTTTTCCTTGTAAAGTATCTGTTTGTGGATGAGATCTGAAAACTGCTAAGTCTTCCACAAAAGGGATTTATTACATCTAACAGAGAAAACATGTTCCAGACCTGCCTAAAATGGTCAATCCAAGTCCAGATATTACTTCCAAAAACATAGCAATTGGAAATATTAGCATAAATCTGCATAAAGGAAAAAGCAGTCAAGGCTTGAGTGAACTGTAGTGTTGTCATCATGTCTTAGATAAGCTGTGTGTTTCCAGAGAGCAACAAAATAAAAACTTTGAACTGTAAAATTAGTATAGGGACCAATTCTCACTATTAATTAGTGGTTTGTTACCTGCCTATTATTAGGATATTGGTTGTTTATTAGTACTTAAAAAGTACATATTCTGCATGATCTTATTCTACATTCCTAATCCTACCTAATACCTAAACCTAACTACTACCTTAATAACTATTAAAAAAGCAGTTTATTAAACCTTTTAGGGTCATTTAGGTTTCCGAACGATACCCATATTATGATATACATGCCATAATCAGCTGGTATAGTAGTCAACATTTGATGGGGATCAAAAAAGTGAATCAAAGTTGTCTAAGACAAGAATGGATATTGTTTTGATAATAGGTCAACTTTGATGAAAAGTTTTGATCCACTTCAAATATTGACTACCGTATACCAGCTAGCATGTACATCATAAATTGGGTGGTCAGAGTGGTTTTAAATGAAGTCATTTTAGTATGCCAAAGTCAAATTTAAGCATTTAAAACAGATTTCCCAACAACAAAATTGTGTGAAAATTCTGAGTGGCTAATAACTTCGGAAAACTACTTGCCATGATGGCTGATGAGCAAATAAGTTTGTTAATCCCTGGCTACAACCAATATACATTATAATGATGTAATAATGAAAAAAAGCATCATATTGAAACTTAAATTCATTAAAACACATACATATTTAAAAAGCCCTAAAAGGATGTAAATTATCGAATGCATTTGTTTTTATTGCAAGCCATGTCATTTTCCCCAAGAAGGTCCATATAGATTCCAAAGGCATATGTGCTGATAAAGATCAGGGACTGGCTAAGATGTGTGTGGACTTTGGGGGTTTTACAATGTGGTCACATATTGATAGAGCTCTGGATTTGTCAGACTGTCTCAGTATTTGGGCTTTGGTCACATGGTCAAGGAAGAGACAAAAGTATATTGTAACTTTTGCTCTTTTTCTTTCCTGCTCTGCTCTGCTCTTCTCCTACTCTGGTCTTTTCTGGTCTGGAGCCTTTCTTCTCTGGCTCTACTGCTATCTGGTTCTCTCTTTGGGCAACTTAGGTAACTTTATTTTACATTTAAGCTGGGTACATGTAATATTAGGCGACACGGTGGCTCAGTGGTTAGCACTGTTGCCTCACAGCAAGATGGTCACTGGTTCGAGTCTCGGCTGGGTCAGTTGGCATTTCTGTGTGGAGATTGCATGTTCTCCGTGTTCGCGTAGGTTTCCTCCATTTGCTCCGGTTTCCCCCACAGTCCAAAGACATGCACTATAAGTGAACTGGATGAACTAAATTGGCCGTAGTGTAGGAGTGTATGTGTGAATGTGAGAGTGTATGGGTGTTTCACAGTACTGGGTTGCGGCTGGAAGGGCATCCGCTTTGTAAAAGATATGCTGGAATTGTTGGCGGTTCATTCCGCTGTGGTGACCCCTGATAAATAAGGGACTAAGCCGAAGGAAAATTAATGAATGTTTTTATTATTTCATGTTTTATCATTTTATACAGTTATTTTGTAACTAATTCAGTTGTAACCATAGCAAATTATTGTCATTAAATAATTTAATTTTCAAGTATTTTGTGAATTATGTTTGATTTAACTTTAACACTTAATTGTTCCATATTGCAATACAATACAACCACATCACAGCAACGTTCTCCCACATATTTTTAGCTATTATAACTGCCCTTATTTCCGTTTGTGGTATAAGATTGCAGAAGTATGGTTTGACTAGAAATGTACAATTTTTCACCATCATACTGATACTATTTTTAGTCATTCGGCAGAACTACAGTTCGAACCGCTGTAGTTAAATCCCATTCTTACAGTTATTATGGTCATTTTTAGTAAGTGTTATGAGTGAACGCTAGCTCAGTTTCCAGTAAATGTGACCTGCTCATCACTGTGGACCAGGTTACCCTGATCTTTAGCTCATCACGAACACCAGAACACCTGATGAACAGACTGTTCGGCAGAAAATTGCATACAGAGAAAACCTCTCATCGGTGTTCACAGGCGTGAATTCAAAATAATGTTTTATGGGGTTTGCCAGACTTATACGGACATAGTATAAGAAGCATCACATCTCTCTTATTCTCATTTCATCTGGTTTGTCATTTTGTTCATTTTATGTCAATGCTGTCTTTTCCATTAAGATACCATAGCATATTTTTGAATAGCAAATCTTCAATTTGGATTCGTTTCAGATATGTGTATATTTTTTTTAAAATAAGAAGAAAGAAATATTTGCAAGTTTCTGACAGTTACCTAGAGCTGTGTTTCTTTCCTCCAAGAACTCCACTTTCACAATTTGATTGACAGGCGGCGCGTCCTCCAGTTTCTCAATAAGAGTGGTTACAAGATCTTCATTGTTGCCAGGGAAAACGCCTAAATGGTCTCCAGGCAAGTATTTTAGGCTCTCGTGGTTGTTTGCATCAAGACGCACAAATATCGTCAATCGGCTGATAGACAGGAAGACAGAAAACATATCAATGTTAAACAGATGAAGATTACAAAAAAAAACACTTCTACAAAAGTAACAGGATAATTATTCAGAAAGATAAGCATCAATACAAAACTATTATTTCCCCGCCAACCCTACCAAGTAGGACATGTTTTAACATCTAACATGATTAACATCTATGTTGATCCTGGAACAACATTCAAATCAGCCAATCAGAATTAAGGGATCCGTTTACCATTTATGTTAAGTTCAGGCTTACGGTTAGGTGTATGCACTTCTACATGATTGTTATCCAACTATTATTCCCCTCTGATTTTGGGAATAATTTACAGTTATGGTTGGGTTTAGGGGTAGGGAATAGGTATGGATTACATTTTCCAACAAAAAATGATGTTCCAGGATCAACATAGATGTTAATCCAGGAACACATCGTACTTGGCAAAATCATGACGTGCATTATTTCCCACCCTTCCCCCATCAGACAACCTAAAAATTCCCAAGTAAATAAAATAAATAAATTAAAAAGAAAAAGGGGGGAGGGGGAAGATATACTTATAAATCAGAATATTATACCACCACATCAGTCAAACCAAGCAGTACACCTATTCAATTCACAGAAAATCTTCAAAAATCTCATTGTATTATAAAACCTATAATATATATATATATATA
>CAIGQV010016645.1:22748652-22758875 GCA_903798115.1 Danio jaintianensis | reverse complement strand
TCTCTCTCTCTCTCTCTCTCTCTCTCTCTCTCTCTCTCTCTCTCTCTCACTGTGGCCCTTTGACCTGCTGGCGTGACTTTTCCTCTCTTCTCGGCTGTTATAGCGATACTTGTGGATTCAGACACAAGCGTGTCTGCAGAGCGAGTTTTCGCTACCGCGTCTATCATGGATCAGCTGTGATCGCCGCTGCTGTTTATCAGTGTCACTCATCGGTGAACAGCGCCAGAGTGTTAGAGCCAATCACAGCCCTTTCTGTTGAGCGCAATCATAGGGGTGTAAGAACTCGCTCGACAAGGCTCATAAACCGAGCGGGATATTTACATTTGTTTATTTGCTATAAATGCTCATCTTGTTCTGTGCATGTACTTGAGTTTTTAAAGGTACAGTTCTGACAGTTTGCATTAAAGGACAAAATTGTATTACAAATAATATATAAACATATTTATACATTTTAATACAAGAATTCTTGTGCTGTGAATAATTTTATAAATAAATAAAACTTTTGTCTTAAATATTTTAAAATGGAAAACACAAATCCAAAAGAAAATTCTGCTTTTTTTTTAAACATTTTTTTTTTTTACATTAAATTATCATTTTTTATTACAGTTTTAGTAAATGTTTGGTTGTGTGTTTGAGTCAGTAGTTCATATATATATATATATATATATATATATAGATGGAAAATAAGTATTGAACATGTCATGTTTTTTCCTGGGAATAATATTTCTAAAGGAGCTGTTGACATGGAATTGAACCAGATTTTGGTAAAAACCCAAACAATACAAACATAAAAATAAAACAAAACAAAAAAATCTGAAAAATGAGTTTTGTGTAATAACAATGGAATGACACAAAGATAATGTACTGAACTACTGAAATGTATTTAATACTGTATATAAAAGGCTTTTTTGGTGATGGCAGCTTAAAGACGCCTCTCATATGGAGAATGAAGTCACGTGCATTGCTCAGGTGTGAGTTTTTCACAGACTTCATCAAAGTGTAAAAACAACTTGCTGAAGAACTACTGAGAGATTTCAGCTGCTGTCTGGGCTTTCACTGCCTTTCTACACCTCCCTTTCTTCATGTGTTCAACACTTTTTCTCTGTGTCATTTTATTTTATTACACAACTTCATTTGTAATCTTGTAATCTTTGTAATCTTTTTCTGTGAATTTGTGCTTGTTTCTTTATAATAGATGCAATCCTGTTTGACACAATCATACTTTACATAATTACATCCATGTGTTTTAAGTATTGATTTAAAATTTCTAATACTTTTTCTGGTTCACACAAATTTTAAGCTACATGTACTTGCCAGTTAAAATGGAAGCCTTAAATGCCTCGGAAACATGGATAATAAATTGGACACAAAACGTGCGAGTAAAATTTCACTCTTAATTAAAAGAAGTCATTATTACTTCATTCTAAAGTAGAGAAAAGCCATACCTGGTACTCAAAAGATGGTGTGAGGCGATAGTTGAGCATTTCCTGATGGAAAACAGGTGTGATGCTGCCAGACATGGGCGGCACTATCCAAACCCAGTCACCCGGACAGCCTCCTCTCACTCGGTACTCATTCTCCATGTGCTTCATGAAGGACTCAGTGGCCGAGTGATGGTCTACTATGGTAACCTTTGACATCTGCAAATGGAAAATGAGAAAAAGTTAAATTTAAAAAATAAAACTCTATTAAAAAAAAACTAAATTATTGTAATATTTCTGATGAAGCTATTTGAGCTTGTCACTACCAAAAATTATTCAATTGCTTTTTATCTAAACATCCCTAGCTAAATGAAATGAGAAATTCAATCTAGTTTTCTAGAACTAAGACTGCAACTAAGCATGTTTATACATAAAACAATGAAAGGATCTTTTAGAAATCTAAGTCAAAGTGAAATCAAGATTTTTTTTTCTGAGCTAATGGCAGATTTTGATTTTGTAAACAAAAATGTGTTTGATTTTATTGTAGATATTGCATTTCATATACTTCCTCTAATCAAAACAAATATACACATCAGGTAGTTTACTGTAAAAAAAACCCTCAAAATACAGTTATTTACTGTAATCAGATAATATTTTAGTCAAATGCGGATATATTATTTAAAAATTAAAGACCTGCTGCCAATATTTTACTGTTAAATGTACATTTGCAGTAAATCTACTTTGATTTAAGAATATTTAGATGTATGTACTGGAGAAACAAGGCAAGGATACGAAAGGCAGAATTTTTAAAAATATGTTTATTTTTTGTAATTGGCTCATGCAAAAACTATTTTGACAGGCTACGCTAAAAACTGATTTTTAAATCAAGTAATTGAAGCTCAAGTATTGATTCAGATAAGTATATTTAACTATGCTTTTTCTAACAGAAAAATTTGCTATTAAATTTGACATATTATACCCATTTTTACAAGATCTAAATAAGTCTCTGATGTCCTTGGTGTGTGTGTGTGTGTGTGTGTGTGTGTGTGTGTGTGTGTGTGTGTGTGTGTGTGTGTGTGTGTGTGTGTGTGTGTGTGTGTGTGGAGTTTCAGCTCAAAATACCCCTCAGATCATTTTTTATAACTCTTTGAAACTACCCCTTTTAGGTTTTGATCCAAATTGTGCCGTTTTGGTGACTGTCGCTTTAAATTCAAATGAGATTGTGCTCCCAGGTAGAGGGCAGAGCTACAAACGCCTGTGCCTCAGTGAGATTGTCACTAATGGGCGGGGCTTTTCCCTCTGCAGACTATTTTTATCAAGTATGATTATATAAAAAATAAATAATACATTTTTTACCATTAGACGCTGGCTATATTCACACACTGTTGCCACACAACTGTTTAAACTACTTATAAAAGTGATTTTTGCATAATAGGTCTCCTTTAAATGCAATAAAGCATCAATTAAAGATGCAAAAATGTGAAAAAATGGTTTTATCTGCCACAAATCTAGCATATTTGTCCGAGTCACTAACAACAACAATGGTCATGTATTTGTGCATCCATAGATACTGTTATTTTCAGATGCACGTTGGATAGTCTAATACAGCCTGCAATTAAACCCCCAGATTGGCTTGTACTGCAGCACGTCTAGATTTCCAAGTCGTTTTAATCGTTATCTGTCATTGTTTTGACTCCATCCGCAATTATGAAAGATAAGAAACGCAGCGCAGCTACTTACTAACATCTAATTAGTTTATCAGTGTTGAAAGCGTCGCATAAAAGCCTTTTAGTTTGAAATAAGGTCTTGTGGGTAAACAAACCGCAGGGGGTGTGCAATAAATATCAATAAACATGCTTTCTTTGGTAACATGAGCTTTCAGTTAAACGTTCTAGGTGCTTAACTGTAATAAATAGAACAGAAAGGATTCTGGCTTTGATTTGTGAAAGCCGCTTTATGTTTTGTCTGCATGCACGAGTCTTTATGAATGCCGCATAAAATTTGCTTTCAGACTCTTGGAGAAGCGGTGTAAAGAGATAGAGTGGAAAAAAAAGATATATACTGGCATAAATAAACAAACGTGACTGAAAATAAGACCGAGTGTAAGATTACATGTGGGTGAAGCTCAAAAAGACTAAGAAACATGTCAGGGTTGTGTTTGACAACAAAATCAAAATAAAAGACACATTATTAATTCATATAAAGACAACGGATCCTATTTTTAGGGGCATTTGTTGACATTGTGAAATTATTTACAATTCAGCGTATCGACAAATCCATTTATTATTACTAAAAATAGAAAAACTATATATTTTTAATACGTCAAGTCAGCAAAACCTCAAGTCTATTTATTATTAATGAAAAATTAATAGAGAAATAAATAAATCAAGGGTGTAACTTTGGTTTGAATTTTGTTGTTGATTTACTCCCATTTACTACATTTACCTGCAATTAGAGACTATGGTTATACAAAATTCAGGGGATAAAAATAGTCTGATTAAATGAACTGAATTGCAAACTAACCTAAAATTGTACAAAAAAACTGAACTGAACTATAAACACGTGTGCTGAAATATTTTGTAATATCAATTGCAGACAGACAGCAGCAAAATTAATGTAAGCAAATGATATAAAAATGTTGATCATTATTTTATTATGACATTCGTTATTTATTACAAGGATAAAAAACAACCATATTTAATTAATAAAAAGAAATAAAATATTTGCATTCCTTTTGCTAATTTTCTGTGTAGTACAATTATCTAAACATTAGACTAGCATCAACAGTGTAGACATACAGCTGAAGTAAAAAAAAAATTCCTCAATTTTTATTTAACGGAAAGTTTTTTTTCCACCACATTTCTAAACACAATAGTTTTAATAACTCATTTCTAATAACTGATTTCTTTTATTTTTGCCATGATGACAGTACATAATAGTTTACTAGATATTTTTTAAGATACTATTATTCAGCTTAAAGTGCAATTTAAAGGCTTAACTAGGTTAATTAGGCAAGTTAGGGTAATTAGGAAAGTCATTGTATAACAGTGGTTTGTTCTGTAGACAATAACAAAAATATATTACTTAAGGGGGCTAATAATATTGACCTTAAAATGGTTTAAAAAAAATTATAAACTGCTTTTATTCTAGCTGAAATAATTCAAATAAGACTTTCTCCAGAAGAAAAAAATATTATGGGAAATACTGTGAAAAATTCCTTGCTCTGTTAAACATAATTTGGTAAAAAAAAATAAAAATAAAAAGATTAAAAAAATAAATAAAAATCACCTGGAGGCCGAATAATTTTGACTTCAACTGTATGTCTGACATAAAATACGATTATTCTGACCTGAATTACATTATATAAGGAATCAACCAATATGTATGTTGACATTATATTCATCTAATGCTGCTTGGCATTTTATCACTGTCTGAAATGATTGTTTCAACCGCAATACCTGCTCATAGGAACCTTTACCAAGTTATTTTCAGAGCATGTACGTGACGCTATTGTGTTCTATAATTTTTTTTATTTTTTATTCATTGTCTGTTTTTCAAACAATAATGAAAATATGATGAATGATGGTGAATGATAATCAAAAGCTAATGATGCAGTCATACAGTCCAAATTCGGTTAGGATTCGTCCATGTGCATTCATCCTACCTGGTAGCTATAAAGGACTGCGATGTTGATCTCCACCAGTGCTTGGTCCTTCCACAGGGATGAAGTCTTCCTCGTATCCAGACCCATCATTGTAGCTACTTCCTGAAATCGGGGAATTAATCATACAGTAGAGAGAGACTTTTCATACTGTATTCTCTGTGGATCTGAACTGAGGTTAATAGAACTGCCACTCTAAAGTTCTGGAAGATCTGAAGTGACCAGCAAGACTTTCTAAAAATATACCTCCATATAAAAGTTTAGTTTAAATGGGTTTATCATGTTAAAAACCTTCCAAACTCAAAGCAGATTCTTAAATGTTCTTACTTTTGTTTTGCAGACAGATAAAGCAAGCTACTGTATAAAGTGCTACATAAACAACCGTGACAAAACTGCAGTGCAAAAATGAAGAGATTCTGCAAACGTCCACATCACAACGATCAAATACTTTCTTAAAGAGACAGTACACCCAAAAATGAAAACTCTGCCTCATTTACTCACTCTTCGCTTGCTCAAATCCTATTTGAATTTCTTTATTCTGCTGAACACAAAAGAAGATATTTTGAAGAATGTTGACTTTCATAGTATTTTTATATTTTTTTCCTGATTTGGAAGTTGATGCATCCCGGCAACCAGCATTCTTTAAAATATCCTCTTTTGTGTTCAACAGAAGAAAGAAACACATAAAGATTTAAAACCACGTGAGGGAGAATAATTAATGAGGTAATTTTCATTTGTGGGGAAACCATCACTTTAAATGGTGTTATTCTTCTTGTGTGTTTTTTTTTTTTTTTAATAGAAAATAGAGCATATTTAAATATTCATCTAAACGCCACTTTCAACAACGTGGGCATTGTCAGGATGTTAACATTAAACTTTCAATTTACCCCTAAAAAAGAAAAACAAAAACAAAAGTGTTAAAGTATAATGTGAATTAATACGAGTATATCATGGAGACTTTAGGATGTGTCTTTCAGAAGTCATTTCCAAAGAATTTATTTCATAGTTCAACGAAAATGTGCTGGAGAGATTTATTTTAATACCAAACGATTGTAAAAACATGATCGAAAACAGCATGTTTATGAATTAAAATATGCGTGAATTTAATAGAGCAATTAAAAAAAGACAAACAACGCGTAATATACCGTATAATCAACTTAATGCATTTTAACGAATCATCAAACACAAACTTGTCATTCCTAATTTGCTGTTCTCTCACAATGTCTAATGCATATGCATGGAGATGATGAAAAGTAATGCAGTGTATGCTCAAACTGTGTGACTTTTTGAAAGATTCTCAGTGGAAAAGTGATGATTTGTAGTTTATCTGCTGTAGTTTATCATTTTTAATACACTGATTTGAAATAAACTGAACTTCAACAGTGACATTTATACTAAACCAAGCAGTTTTAATTTACTAAAACTACACCAGTAATCTACACTACCCTCCTGCCTGCATGAATTCCTGGAATATTCCACAATGTGAAATATTATAGCTTTTACTCTCTTTTCTTCATTTATGTTAAGGTTCAAACCAGCTTAACATAGATGAAGAAAAGAGTAAAAGCTACATTGTAAAAAGCGCTATAGAAATAAAGATGAACTGAATTGGTACCTCGAGTATGTTGTATCGAGAGCTGTCGCAGAAGTCTCTGACACCAATTTCTGTCCCCATGTACCAGCCGCTGAAGGGGCACGCAGTGAACTCCAGCCCCCCAATCTCTAAAAGCATGTTTGACACAGCAGGAAGGCCGTACCACTTTAGATTCAGCTCCTTAAACCATTCAAACCTAGACAAACACAGGCAGGAGAACAGTCAATATTAAAGGGTTAGTTCACCCAAAAATGAAAACTAGCCCATGTCTACATGCCTAAATTCATTGAGTTGCTGCCATGGGATGATTACAAATTTGCGTTAACGAGCAGTTGGACCTAATAAAGCGGCCGGTGAGTACATATGGTGTCATGGCTTTGCAATAAAAAAGTCATTATTGAAAAGAGGGCTTAAAATCAAGCAGAGTTTCTCCACAATCTTGTCTGTAGCTTTAAATTGCATGAGCCCTTTATATTTCAATGGATTCTGACTGGCTATCAGTGTTTATTAGCTGGGAAAAAAAATATTCTGAATATCATTTCTCTACAACTTTATCGTTATAGTTGTGGTCTGAACTCCGCTGTTGTTTTACATTCAGAAAGATTTTTACAACGACGTCTTTATAGTTATAATGTGAACAGCCTTTAAATCATGAGCTAATTTTCAATTTTGGAAGGACTAACCCTTTAAAACCAGTGTAGAGAGACATGCTATGCGCCCAAACATGATTTGCGGTTTATTTGCATAACATTATGCAGTCAGTAGAATATCTTGGCATATCCAGATGTACACCATTAGGCTTGAAGAGTTTTCTGTTTACACTTTTCATCATAATTTCTCTGCAAGTAAATGTGCACATAGTAAGCATCGCCAACACTGTCATTATCTCTAAACTGGCACCTGCAGGCATCTCGAGAGCTGCGCTAAGAGGCCAATTTCACCTGTCTTTTATGAATGCTGAAAACACACGTACTCCGGTGGAATTGGCTGATCTATGAATAAGTATTCACATAATTATCGCACAAAATATTGTGGTGACTGCATCCATTATTGACACAGAATAATACCAGCATTTGTTAACAAAAGAAACAATATGTAAATGTATTTAGTCCATTCAGATATGTTTGTTTGGACGGTCAAATTTTTCAGGAAAAATTTGAGTGCTGGAAACTATTTTTTTTTCTGTAGAGCTTATAATGGTTTTATTTCTACAAGTGCCTCAAGGAACATTTGATTTATGTGCAATTTGACTTCATACTGTCAAAATTGTTTACATATTCCCACATGTTTGAAAATCACAGTAATGTTTTAGCCAACCATCAACATCCAATTCAAGGTTTATTCAGAATCCTCGCCGAGTGGTACGCAATATGCATTACTTTTCTTGATTTTCCTGTATGGAAGCTAGCTGCATCATGGTCATTTTCGTTAACGCTAGAAAAGTCTGGCTGTTCACTTTTTTTCAAGTGGGTAACGCATGAACAAATAAGAGCGGTTATGTGAAGGTTTTATAGTGTTATGTTTTTGGGAGTAACTCAATATCGTAATGCATTACTTTCAAAAGTAACTTTCACCATATATACACATGTATGTTAAAGTTTAAATTAAAACAAAGATTTTTGGAGATCATTTAGAAGAAAACACAATTTGAACTTTTTTAAATATAAAATTATTTAAATATAAAATTATAAAAATTATTAGCCCTCCTGTCAATTTCTTTTTTTTTTAATTATTTCCCAAATGATGTTTAACAGAGCAAGGAATTTTTCACAGTATTTCCTATAACATTTTTTTCTTCTGGAAAAAGTCTTATTTGTTTTATTTTGGCTAGAATAAAAGCATTTTAAGGTCAATATTATTAGTACCCTTAAGCAATATTTTTTTTCGATTGTCTATAGAACAAACCACTGTTATACAATGACTTGCCTAATTAACCTAGTTAAGCCTTTAAATGTCATTTTAAGCTGAATACTAGTATCTTGAAAAATATCTAGTAAAATATTATTTACTGTCATCATGGCAAAGATAAAATAAATCAGTTATTAGAAATTAGTTATTAAAACTACTATGTTTAGAAATGTGTTGAAAAAAAAAAAACCTTCTTTCCGTTAAAAAGAAATTGGGGAAAAAAAATATATACAGGGAGGCTAATAACTCAGGAGGGCTAATAATTCTGACTTGCAATTTCTAAATAAAATGTTTTTTTTAATACAAATGCATGATTGGTGAGTCCAATTCATTCAATTATAAACTTACATAATAGAAAGTACCTCAGGACGTAAGTATATAATCATCTCTGAGACACATCAGTGTCAAACTGACAGCATTCAACAAGCAAACCCAGGCAAGATCCGAAAAAAGGGCAAGTTTAATGCCAAATTAGCCCACGTTCCTGATTTTACGTGCATAAGAGGCTCAGCTTGAGTTCTCTGTTGCTATGCATCCTGAAGCTTTGCAAATTACAGCCTCTCTGATATGCGGTTTCCCTTCACCATAAACTGTATGATACTCACTAGGCACGGGCCAGTATAAGATTCTGATGGTATGATAACCTTGGATATCACAGTTTCACGGTATTGTGATTACTGCTCTAAAATAAGTTCCTATTAAATGTCTGGGTGAAAATCAACAACTGTTTGCCCCATTGAACACATTATATTTTATTTTAAGAAACATTTAAAATATTTATAATATATAATTTTATAAATCATTGACTTCTGCTCTGCTAGTTTCAAAAACACAGATTTCTTTACAACTTAAGGCGTCTTTGGATATTTGTCTTTTGATTTGATTTATTTATTCCAAACAGAAAAATCATACATAAAACTATTCTTTAAACAAAATATATGCAATGTCTTTTCTGTGGATACACTCAAAAAACTGTTTGCTGTTTGTTCAAACTACTTATTTAAAATGAGCTGAAACAACACAATTCTTGAGGTTTTATTGGGGATAACTTAAATGTTTTATGTTCAATCAACTTAAATTTGTAAAAACAATCTGGCTAACTTAATTGATTTGTGTTTGGACAACATGAAGGAATTGTGTGGATGTCTTTTCTGTGGATATAAAGTAAAGCCACTGCACTGTTCGGGTCTACAGCATGATTGTATGTAGGTGTATAAGCCATTTGTTTTTCAGATGTTTCAGATTGCCTTAAAAACTAAATAAAATAGCAGTAAAAAAACATTACATATACCATAGGAACGGTATAACAGAAAACTTTAGCAGTTTTAAAGCCTTGACTCTTCCAAACTGCGATAAACCTTAAAAACAGTTATCGTCCCATGTCTATACTCACTATTATTGGTTCTTGGGTGGATGAACATTTTAGGTGCCAAGTATGTTAAGACTTGATTCAATCGAGTTTTTACCCATTCATCAAATTGACTCACCGTCAAAAAACAAATAATACAGTATGTTTGGTGTTTCTTACTTTGGATGTATGATAGGAACCTCAAGTACAAGATCATCAGGGATTTCAAAAAGCTCTGGGTCATTCCCATTGGCTTGGAGAAGAAGGGGTAAAACATCAAACCGGCCTTTT
>CAIGQV010016645.1:22718435-22733652 GCA_903798115.1 Danio jaintianensis | reverse complement strand
ATTTAAGCTTGTTTTTAATTTGACAGAGTATCTTGTACTATTTCGTATTTTTACTGAAGCACTTTGGGTTTAAAAAAAGCACATTACAAATAAAATGCATTATTATCATTAACTTTAAATGTGATTTTCTCATTGTTTTAATTTTTCAATGCAGACTTTCAAATAGCTGCATCTCTGACAAATATTGCCATATCCTAACAAACCATACGTCAATGGAATCTGTTCTTTATTTATTCAGCCAATTTAGGACTGACACTTATGGCTGTTTTTTTGGTCCAGCATCACAATTGGAAAATGTTGCTTACCTGCTGCAAACCATATCCCTTTTAATATATTCTAATCTCATTTAACGTGTGTGAAACAACACACAGTGCTCTGGCATTTATTGTATTTGTGTTTCATGATCATATTGCTTAAAAGCATTAGCTGGAGAAGTGGCAGGCTTCATCAGAGTCTGATTAGGAAAAGCAAAGAGACAAACGGAAGTCGCTCGCTGCCTTAAGGAAAATACTCATATGGTCACTATAATAAGATTAGATTTGAAGTCAACCGTCTCTTTCTGTAGCTGCTAATATGTTCATTGGATTAGTGTTGGAACGGCAAAGACAGAGCTGAAAAATAACAACAAGCCTGTGCAAGCAAGTGCTGTTTAATTAAGGACTGGCTTGTTTTAATACCCCAAATCACTCTTTCAGTCTGGTGAAGCATTTAAACCATGGCTTACCCCAAAACCTCCAACAGTTTCAGAGCAGACCAGCTAAATATAATCAAACTCCCTTTAAGGCCATCTTAGTAACACCCTTGTACATCTACTTACAAAGTTTATGTCAAAAACAAAATAAAGACGCACTCAAACTAAGGATACGTTTACACGACCATGATGACGCCAAACACGAAAAAGGCTTTCCTTGCATTTTTAAATGTAAATGTTTTTAAAAAGCGTTTACACAACAGCATGTTTCAAAACAATCAGCGTTTATACATATCCATGAAAAAGGCCAAAAACACTGTATTAGGTATGCTAGACCTATATTTGGCATTGTCACTTGTTTGTAAACAGTGATGCAATGTCTGCGGTGGTTCGGTGTTCACGACTATTAAGGACTATACTGTTGTTGTGTAAGCAAACAGACGAAACGCATAAAAGTTTCCTGTTTTGGGCTGAAAACTGTTGTGAAAATGCCCCTAAAATGAAGAATGATAAAGTGCAGCAAAAAAAATTGGTGTAGCAATAACGTACCCTCTCTGATACATAATTTATTATAAAGAAATGACAGTTCACATTAAGAACTAACCATGAAATTAAATAGAGAGACTGAAACAGTATTCCTTTGTAAAACAGCATCTAAAAAGATTTGCAATATCAATTAACCATTAATAATATTTAGCATTTTTGCACAAAATTTAGTTTTTGCAGTTTACATTGAGATAATAATGGTGTAGTAATTTTGAATCCAGTTTACTAGTTTTAGCTGAAAATGTTTTGTGAAAAGGCCTTCCTGCCATCGCTTGCATTTAAAGGTGCTGTATGAAAGTTTTTGACTCTTCTAAAGCATAAAAATACCATAATACGTTTGCAGATATTTAAGAAATATGCTAAGTGAACATTCTTGTTTATCTGAAAAGCAATGCTAAAGTCAGTTATTCTGCTTTGAAAATGTGAGTTACGTGCTGGAACACTGTCTTTGTCTAGATGGGAAACTGCGCACTTCATTCATTCATTCATTCATTCATTCATTCATTCAGAAAGGCTCTCATAGCATGACCGAAATGCGAACTCGGCTAGAGCAGAGTCCGAAATGAGATGCAGATTCAGAGTTCCATATGAGGTTATTAATTAGCAAATAATATAAATATTACGATTGTAAACATTAGGTGAGCAGGTTAAATTTTTTTGTTAAAAAAATAAATAAAAGATTTGCAGTGATAAGCCATTTGTCTGTTTGCTCGAGACGAAACATGACAGAAATTTATAAACAGCCATTCAGATGCACAGAATATGCACTCACGAAATGGTAAGGTTTATAATCTAATTAATACATATTAAACCTTTTTAACATTATTAAATGTACATGCTGAATCAATGATATGTGTTGGTTTGCATTATTTCACAGTTCTAAAGTTCAATTTCAAACAGTTTATTTTATTTTCAAGATCTGAGGTGAACTATCTGCTGCTGCTTTCAGTAGTATGGAAATAAATGTCATGTAAACATGCATTCAAACTCAGATTATTAGCATTTAACACTGACAATGATCACCTCAGGTACACCTCATGTGCTTTATTCAGTTTTCTGTTGTTCAGCTGCAAGAAATAGAAGCCGTTTCTAATATATCAATTCGAGGTGTTGGTTAGAACAAAACTCCTTTTAATATGGAAATTATTCCTTCTATCGCGTGCCGTTGCTTTTATATAGAACATAATTTAAATCAGCCTTCAGGCTCGATAGTCACTCGCTCCTGTTGGTCCTCAATCTGGCAACCTGCGCTTGTTTTGAAAGTGCCAATGTGAGCATGCACACCGACACAAAACACCAGGTGTAAAAGTGTCATTAGAAAATGACTCAGGGTTATGTTTTTTTGGGTTGACGCACCACGTTAAAAACTGGACTACCAATGAGATTGGTGCTTTTGTTCATGTGCCTTGAGCTGCTGGATTTACAGTAAAAAGGACTTAGTGGCACTCAAGCACAAAATGGTCTAGCCGAACACACAGGAATTGCAGACCAAATAGGATTTGATGATAGGATTGTTTCATTTCTCTTAACTTTCTTTCATGGCTTGTAACTTCATGCTGTAGTGGAGGAGGATAAAAAAAAGAGGAAAAGCTTATATGATAAATACACAAGGAGTGCTTCTCAATTTTTAATTTGTGCATCCTCATTTCCTTTCTTCGTGTCTTAGCTCCACCCCTTCAGGATTCAAGGAAAGAACGTCAGGAAAAAAAATCAGAGGAGAAATTGAACGGATTTAAATGATATATCTTCGTTTCCTAAAAGCGGCATGTCCACTGGATGTAAATCCTTTCCAGTATGTGGTAAAGTAAATTTGGAAATCAGTACTTTCTTTTTTTTGCGCTTTCCATACTTCCCAACTTTTTCTGATTTTGGGGTTGTATAAGTTTACAGTACTCTAACTATTTGGTTACAAAACTTTTATGGCTTGCCGCAATCGGTTTCCTCAAACAGTTTGAGTTAACTTAATTTATCTGGTTTTATTCAATTAAAAGTAGATTGTGTCAAAGGAGCTTAACACAGAAGTTCTAGTAAATTGAAACTGTGTCAGTCCAGTTTTCAGAGTTCAAGTTAGTTCAGTTCAGTGTGGCTTAATTTTCACTGCTGAAAGTCCAAACACCGAAGAGCAAATACATCGATGCGCAACTCCACAAGTCCCAAACCAAGCAAGCCTGTGGTGACAGTGGCGAGGAACAAAACTTCACCAATTGATGAAAGTGAAGGAAAAAACCTTGAGAGAGACCAGGCTCAGTTGGGCAAGACTATTTCTCCTCTGGCCAAGATTCTTGTGCAGAGCTGCAGTCTAGGCACCGGGGGCTGGAGAACACTGGACATCCATCGTGGAGAAGCTGCAGGTGTGAGTAGGTCAGTAGGTGAGTAGGTGTTCAGGCAGGCCCACAGGACCAATGCAGAGACTTGTCTGTCACTGTGGTCTTTCAGAAATCAGTCTCACGCTCTCCACTCCTCCATGACCACCACAGAATCTGCTCAGGATACGGCCTTGTCCAGGATGTTTTTTTACAGAGTGTACAACAAGCAATTGTCAGAAGTGTAAGGATGCACAGCGCCACCTTTTGTACCGGGACGTTTAAATTTTTCATCAAGTACCATCTAATGTCAGGGAGGAATTTTGCACATTTACTTAGCTCATTGCCATTGGAAACCACTTAAGTATGAACGTCAAATAACACTGACAATAAGCACAATGGAAAAACATTCCAGTGTGCATGTGCCTTTAACATGCCATAAAAAAACACTTTCTGCTATTTCATCCTTGAAGATCATTGCAATCACATGCATTAATTCCTCTTAAAGTGGCACCATAAACATTACTTGCTCATGCAGCACAATCTAACCAACACATGTATCACACCTGTGGCATGTGCTGGGACACCTGTGTGACTTGAACTAACCAAACGGGCATTTACACTGATGGTGCTTAGCACAAGAACGTTAAAAATAAAATAAAGGCTTTTATTAAATTCTTCGCATTCATCCACCGTAAGGGACTGTGAATGCGGTCCTGCAGCTGTCACATTCTGTACAGCTGAAGATGCAACCCAAAAGTCCTTCAGAATGTGATATATTATAAATCATAGCATCTGTAATTAGCATCAATTAGCATGCAAAGCCAGCCTCTCATAAAAAGTGCGCAGAACTTCATAAGCCCCTCTTGGAAGGATGATTCAGATTTAGAGAGATGCCGAGAGTGTTGAAAACATGTTGTTGTATGCATTTGTGTCTACATTGAGAGGCAAAGGCTAATTTTAAACCTCACTTCCTTCATATGGACTCTATAGCAGCGGCTAAATAAAAGTGTTAATTAACAATATTAGGATGATTATGAGTTTTTGATGGCGTCACGGTGGTGCAGTGGGTAGCACGATAGCCTCACCGCAAGAAGGTCGCTGGTTCGAGCCTCGGCTGGGTCAGTTGGCATTTCTGTGTGGAGTTTGCATGTTCTCTCAGTGTTCGCGTGGGTTTCCTCCGGGTGCTCCGGTTTCCCCCCCAGTCCAAAGACATGCGCTATGGGTGAATTGAATACACTAAATTGGCCATAATGTATGTGTGTGAATAAAAGAGTGTATGGGTGCTCCCCAGTATTGGGTTGCGGCTGGAAGGGCATCCGCTGCGTAAAAAACATATGCTGGATAAGTTGGCGGTTCATTCCACTGTGGCGACCCCTGATTAATAAAGGGACTAAGCTGAAAAGAAAATAAATGAATGAATGAATGAGTTTTTGACTTTTCGTAAAAAATGGCCTATATATTTTTTTGTTTTCCTTATTTTTTTTTATTGAAAGATCATGCCAACACTACCGAGATGGTGATATGACATTTAAATACAGCCAGGCTGTTTTACAAGAAGGCAGTGATGAAGAATTGTTTGTTTAGTACCAACAAAGCTCCATTTGGCGTTGTGAGTGTTGCCATAGAAACGATTCATTCCTGTGTCTGTGAGCAGGAGTAAAATTTCAGGGTTGTCATTTTGTAATTACGGTAATTCCGACACAACACGAGCGCTGTATGAACCTTTGACACTCTGCCACTGGTTAGTAGTAATTCTGGTAGCTATCATATTATTGCACAAACACCTGAATAAAGCAATGAAATAGTAATTTTTATGACAGCAAATGTAGTTCACTCTTTGGTTACAGAGACTGAAAAGTGCAGAAAAAATAACAATGGTAAACAGAACAAGGAGATTTTTATTTATAGGATGATTATTAAAATCTGTACAAGTAGTATTTTTATTGTCAGTTTTATTTTAGTTTAATTGGTTTAGTTTAATGGTTTAGTTAAATAGTGTAATTAACTAATCTTAAAAATTGGAGTATTATTAGTGTTAACAATAGCCCTATAAAAACATTTTACATGTTCATATGTTTAATATGAACATTTTAAACATTATGCGCATATCATAGGCCAGATTGACATGAACAATTTTTAGGTTTAAAAATAAATAGCCTATAGTCCTCAAGCATTTGGTGCTGTGATGAACTTTACTATGAATACAGCAATCAGAATATTTTTAAAGAGCATTCGAAAACCTTTAATATTATTCATTCATACATTCATTTTCCTTCAGTTTAGTCCCTAATTTATCAGGGGTTGCCACTGCGGAATGAACCACCAACTATTCCAGCATATGTTTTACGCAGTGGATGCCCTTCCAGCTGCAATCCAGTACTGGGAAACACCCATACACTCTCGCATTCACACACACACACTCATACACTACGGCCAAGTTAGTTTACCCAATTCACCAATAGCGCATGTCTTTGGACTGTGGGGGAAACCGGAGCACCCAGAGAAAACCCACAAGAACACGGGGAGAACACGCAAACTCCACACAGAAATGCCAACTGGCCCAGCTGGGACTCAAACCAGCGACCTTCTTGCTGTGAGGCAACAGTGCTAACCACTGAGCCACCGTGTCGCTCTCTTTTAATAAAAAATAATCAGTATTTCTTGTATTATTAGTCACATGTCTAACACTAATAGAGTTATTATTATTAAATTAACTATTACATTACGCTAATATAGTTATTATTATATAGGCACATGTTTAACACTAATAGAGTCATGCTCCAGTGCTGAGGTTTTTCGGGGTTGTGCAATATTCAGAATTAAAGACCTGTCAACCTTTTTAAATCTAGCATGTAAATATGAATTGAACTGGCCACACCCCACAGGATGTGCAATTTGAATAACGGCATGAGTAAGTACTGTATATCTTTAAGTTACAATTTAAACAAGTTCAAAATATGCATCTGTCTATTGGGTGTTTTAGTGTAAGAGAGACACTTAGGGTGCCTTCACACCTAGACGTTTGTTCTGGAACCTGTCTCATTTCCCCCGTTAGCGCGGTTCGTTTGGCATATGTGAATCCAGCAATTGCATTCGGATCTGCACCAAATCAATCAGTCTGAGATCGCCTGAATGAGGTGGTCTGGAGCAAATTGATTGTAGTGAGAAAGCAAAGCGATTCAACGAACCAGGCTATATCACAGTGTATTATGGATATGTAATAGCCATACATACGGCTGTATGAAGAGAGGGATGTCATTCCTACCGCCAAATGTGGGTTTAATGTCGAATACGAAAGTGAAAGCATGCTGAAATATTACCTTGTGCTGTTTATCCGTTAGGAAAATTGACCATCTGATCATTTTTCCATATTTGAATCCTAAAATATTTTGCATTAGGCCTATGCTTTGTTCATTTCGACGCCTCGAAAAAAAGACCAACATTGATCTGCTTCATGATCTGACTGCAGTCTCGGTTCATCTGTTATTTCTCTCTATAATTTAAGTCTATAATGCATAATTCTAGCCAACGTTTTTTTTTTTTATAGATTGTGCACCTTTTCGCTTATAATGTCTTATTGCTCATTATCATAAATTAAAATAAAACGTCGTATGACAGTGGAGCAGAATCCGTGGGACTCTGACCGATGTGAGGAGAGTTTACTCGCACATGACTTGTTTTAACTGTTTTAAACATTGAATTAAACATTGTAACATTTTAATCCCTGTTTCGGAACAAAACAATTGATCTACAGGTGTGAAAGCACCCTAACATTTTGTTCCACTCAAAAACGCTACAATAAATAATTTCACAAGTTCACACTTTCAGATATTTGAATGAATAGAATATGCATATTTGGCGAGCTGTCTGAGGAGAGGGCTCTGAGCTCAGAAAGACACCCTTACTTGAGTTGTTCCTCTTGTCAGGAGAGGAAGAGAGAGATATGGGTCTGAGTGTAGTGTCTAGCTCGGTCTCACAATGCTCCCCCAATAATTTAAGTATGAATTGGGTTTAAAGGTGATGCTAAAAACCAAGAGAATATGGATGTAGGACATGCTTGATTATTTATAGGGGTTTGGTCTTAAGCTGATTGGATAATAGAATGATAGTCAACAATGTATTAGCCTTGTCAAAACATCTCCACGTTCCTCCCGAAATGTGTTTATAAAACATCACTTCAAATCGGGCTGTGTTAAACATAATCCTCATACAGCAGTTTGACGGAATGAGCTGTACATTTTCCTCTATGTTCTATTTTCAGACATCAGGAGAATAATGTAACATTTGGCATTTTATTGTGACATTGTATAAGAAAAATATGTCGAGAGCTCTTTTCAGACTGCTGTATCTTTACCTCCTCATTATATTCCTTTGTAATTCACTGTAACAATATGGGGGGAAAAAAGACACATATTGCATATTCTTGGTCTGTTTTTTTCTAAAATAATCCACTGGAATTGACTAAGAAGCTTTAGTTTTTCTTTTTCTTTGTACTTTTCTTTCCAGGTTTGTTTTCACATGCTTTAAAATGTAATTCTCTCCCCTTTCTTAATCCCGAATGGTTATTGCTATATGTCAAAATGTTGGAAATAAAAGTTATACAGTGGTCTCTCGTTAATTGCGGGAGTTACGTTCTAAAAATAGCCCGCAATAGGTGAAATCTGCGAAGTAGTCCGCTTTATTTTTTACATTTATTATAGATGTTTTAAGGCTGTAAAACTCCTCATCACACTATTTTCTCAGATAGGCATTAACATGTTCACACTTTTCTCTCATTTAAACACTTGCATAACTTCTACCTTCCATTAGCATGTCCAGAAGTCCATTTTTTTGAGTGATGGTTAGCATCTTCCTCTGCCTTTTGGGTGCTACCGTGGGTGCCTTTGATGGTGCAGAACGTTTTGTCGACATTGTGGGGTTTGTTGGGTAGAAAACTTGCAAACATACAGTACAGCACTTCAGAGTCACACTGCTAGCGATCAAAGATTTATGTACATTTGCAAACTTAACGCATTCTGTACTTTATAGAAGACACGGCACGGAGGAGATTGATTGACAATGGTCTACAGCCAATCAAGACGCAGAACACAATGTGCTGTATAAAAAAAAAAGCATGACAAATTGCACAAAAAAAAAAATCTGCGAAACTGCGAAAGGTGAACCGCGTTAAGGCAAGGGACCACTGTAATCCTGTAACAGTCCAGTTAATCATTATTATGTTGCATAATATAGACATATATTACAACTGTAATCATTAAGGGACAGTTCACCCAAAAATAAAAATCACAATTTACACCCCGACAATTTTAACGTCCGCTATTTGGGAAATGCATTTCCATCTCCCATTATTTGCATTAAGCCTTTTAGTCCGAAACCACCTCAAGTGAGCATAAAAACCTTTTTTTTTGTGCGAATTAAAGGATTTTCATTCAAAATTTGGAGCCTCTATCACTCAATACTCATGTGATTCTTCAAAATCTGGCAGACTTGAGATTATGTTTTTTTCAATCTTTTTTTAATGGCAAATAGTAAAGAAGCTCAACATCAAACATACCTTACTGGAGCTGTGGTGTAGAGTATCATTGTATAAGGCTCCCGTTTCCCAATTCTTCACTTTCATGAATCTGGGACATTTGGAGGGACTTCCGTTCTGTACAGCCTTAGTGGGAGAAACGCTTCCATAAGACTGTGGCTGTGGAAAAAAAAAAGAATCACAACACTTTATTAACAGCAGCATACTTCAAATATGCCCATTAGCAGATACCTCTTTTGTCTCAAAATGACTTTCAGTACACTTCATTTCAGGAATAATTTAAAAGAATGTTGTTGTTAGCAGAACAGATGTTTAAACATCTTCATCAGTTCTTCTTTAAAAGAGACTTAAATTTTATTTATTACAACAGATCGACTAAAAAAACTAAATCGTAATACCAAATTCTTTATAAATACGTAAATATTGATGAATATATGCACATGTTGGAAAATGTAATCCTTACCTATTCCCAACCCCTAAACCCAACCATAACTGTAAATTATTCCCAAAGTCAGAGGGGAATAATAAATGGATAGCAATCATGTAGAAGTGCATAAACCTATCCGTAAGCCAGAAATTAACAAACTGTAAACGTATCCCTTAATTCTGATTGGCTGATTGGAATGTTGTTCCAGGATCAACACAGATGTTAATCCAGGAACATGTCCTACTTGGTAAAATCAGGTTGGCGTCTTCAAATACAGTCGGAGGCAAAACTTTTAGCACTTTTGTGAAATTTGAATTCTTTTTCAAATATTTCCCAAGCGATGATTAACAGAGCATTGATATCTTCACTGTATTTCCTTTGATATTTTTCTTCTGTAGAAAGTTTTGTTTCTTTTAATTTGGCTGGAATAAAAGCTGTTTTTTTCAGTAAAAAAAAACAATATACTTATGTTCAATATATAATTTTTCAGTTGGCTACAGAACAAACCACCATTGCCCAAATGTCTATATAATTAACCTAACTTTAAATTACAATTTAAGCTGAATACTAGTATCTTGTCAAATAACTAGTAAAATATTATGTACTGCCATCATGGCAAAGACAAAAGTAATTAGTTATTAAATCTATTATGTTTAAAAATGTGTTGAAAGTTTCTTCTCTTCGTTAAAACGCATTTTGGAAAGATTTTGCATTAAAGGTAGGGCTGCACAATATATCGTTTCAGCATCGATATTTTAATGTGATCATTCGCAATAGTCACATCATAGGATTTGCTATGTTAAACAATGATATGCAACTTTTACATGCGTTTTTGAGGCCTGTGACTGTATAATGATTTTTTTTTAAGTTACAGTTTGTAACTTTAATAATTATTTTATTAGTTATTATTTAATAATTATTCTTATTTTTATGATTCAATTATTGTACCTGAATACTGTTAGACTAAAAAAAAAAACGATAAAACACTGTTTATTTCAATTGTATTTTTTTCTTTACTGTATTTATCCATGTTTGTAGATTGTTTTGAGATTTTATGCAGATGCACTCTGCATAATCATCCCAATCAATCTGAAATGACCAATTCTTTTCAAATAGAGAGATTTAAGTCATCTGTTGAAATTGTAGTCATATCGCAATTTATAAATCACAGAATAACAAAATTTCTTCATGTTGCCCTAATTAAAGGTATAAAACCTGAAATAGGATAACTTAACTTAACTTACTATTAACAATAGAAAATGCAACACATCAGCATCAGCAATAATAAATACAAACACTGATTAATGCATTCACATATAAACCGCTTAACTGATGCTATAATACAATTTCACCAATAAAAAAACAGGACAAATAAAACAATATCATGTCAAAAATAAAATTATACAACAAATATGTTCTTACACATTCACATAAGAGATATCCTAAAAAACCTTCACGATACAGCATTTTCTAAACCAGTCATACAGAATATTAATAACATTAAAAAGCGCCAATTTTCTGTTTCTCTGTCATCAAAAGAAGGTTTTGCTTAACACAGACAGTGAAACCAGCCCTTTCCTTCTTCAAAATATGATGTTCGAGACAAATTATATTTGACAGCAAATGAACTTTCTTTGCTAAGTTCTTTCTTCTTATGCAGCTATTTTAACAAGAATTTTTCCCACTCAAAAAGCATCAAAGGGGATAATCAGCGCTATTAAGCAAAGATCTAACCGAGCTTTGATTTTCACAGAGACTACAATACTTTCAATGACTTGCCATTGGAAAGATGACTGTAATTTGCTCCATGTGCAAATGTATAAGAACTTGACATCTTTAATCCAATGGAAATCAATCTAGAAGCCATTATATTCCTTGCGTAGACCCAGTGCAGAGGGCGATGGTTTCGGCACCACGTCCCTCGCATAATTGTGGTGGATTCTGAAAATCTGAATGCAAACTTCAATATCAGACTTGGCCTATTATGTTTGCTGTCCCCTGGAAGTATAGTGGGCGTCTCTTTAACTCAATTGATTCGATCCTCCTCTGAAGACAAATCTGTCTGTGGCTGCACAACACACGATTATTATCTCAAAGGCACCGCAGCTGGCACGGAAAACACCACACTCATGTTTACGCATATGAGACATCTGAAGCAGAACAGATGAGAAGAACAATCTTGTCACCAGTGAAATGTGAGGACAAAAGCGGATATGATACACTCTTACATATGCAAGCGTACGCCGTGACAGGGGGGCAGTGTGAAAGAAAAGGTGCAAAATTGAAAAAGGAAACTTCAGCTGAATACATATATAGGCTACAGAACAATACACTATTCCTCAATGTCTTGTTAACCTAGTTAAACTTTAAGCTGAATACTAGTTATCAAGTATTTTGCATATTTGCACATTTATTTTACATATTTGTTTCATAATTCCTTAGTGATTTAAAACCATACTATCTTGTATTAATTCAGCAGAGGTGTATTCATTCATTTATTTTCCTTCGGCTTAGTCCATTATTTATCAGGCTTCGCCACAGTGGAATTAACCGCCAACTTATCCAGCATATGTTTTACACAGCGAATACCCTTCCAGTCGCAACCCAGTACTCGGAAACGCGCACACACACACTCATAAACTACGGCCAATTTAGTTCATCCAATTCACCTATATCGCATGTCTTTGGACTGTGGGTGAAATCGGAGCACCCGGAGAAAACCCACGCCAACACGAAGAGAACATGCAAACTCCACACAGAAATGATAACTGGCCCCGCCAGGACTCGAACCAGCGACCTTCTTACTGTGAGGTGACAATGCTAACCACTGAGCTACTGTGCCGCCCTCAGAGGTGTATTCATAAATATAAATGTGTTGGAATGTTTAAATGTGATATAAGTTCATATAGTGTACATTAAGTCATTGGATGTGGGAGTGTGTCACTTCAATGAAAATGACGTGTTTTGTGAGTCGCTGAATAGACTGATGATGATCGGACGCATCTCAGCACTGTGTTAAGGTAAATGTGTTTAAGCTTAAAGTCACTGCTGTCATAAGTTAAAAGGACAGTAAAGAAGATTTTATTAACCCAAGTGCGAAGTCAGATATTCTGCTTTGAAAATGTCTTTTACGTGCCGGAATGTCTGTCTTTGTTTTGGTTCTTTTAACCCTCCCAATGCCACTTTAGCCAAATATATTTCAGCACCCCGGGTTGCCTTGGAGGAAAACTGCGTATTTCATTCATTCATTCAGAAAGGCTCTCAAAGCATGTGCCCATGACCGAAATGCAACCTCCGGTGGACAGTAGCAAACTCCGAAAAGAGACGCAGATTCAGAGTTCCACATGAGGTTATTAATTAGCAAATAATAAAAATATTACGAACGTAAACATTAGGTGAGCAGGTTACATTGTAACCCCGTGTCCTAACAACACGCTATACGTGACGAGATTTGCAGTGATAAGCAATTTGGCTGTTTGCACCAGACGAAACACGACAGAAATTTAAATACAGCCATTCAGAAGGACAGAATATGCACTCATTCACGAAATGGTAAGCTTTATGATCTAATTAATACATATTAAACCTCTTTAACATTATCAAAATGTACATGCTGAATCACTGATATGTGTTGGATTTGAGTCACAGATCTAAAGTTCAATTTCAAACGGTTTATTTTATTTTCAAGATCTGATGTGAACTATCTGCTGCTGCTTTCAGTAGTATGGCAATAAATGTGATGTAAAAAGGCATTCAAACTCACATTATTAGAATTTAACACTAAATAAAACACATTGTACCTGAGGTGATCATTGTCAGTTTTTTGTTGTTAAGCTGCAAGAAATAGAAGCCATTTCTAATATATCAATTCGAGGTGTTGGTTAGAACAAAAACTTTTAAAAATCCTTTTAATATGGAAATTATTCCTTCTATCGCGTGCCATTGCTTTAATTCAGAACACGATTTAAATCAGCCTTTAGGCTCGATCGTCAGACTCACTCCTGTTGGTCCTCAATCTGGCAATCTGCGCTTGCGTTTGTTTTGATCCAGCAATGCAATACCTATTTCAACCACTGGGTGTCAAACTTACATACTGCACCTTTAAAGGTGCAAAGGACATTAAGAGGACACCCTTAAGAATAAAACACCCATTCTGAAGAACCAACCTGTGTCTTTGTTGTTGTGAAGAAAGTTGCAATACTGTGATCATGGCAAAGACAAAAGCAATGTGCTATTAGAAATTAAATCTATTATGTTTTTAAAATGCGTTAAAAATTATTCTCTCCGTTAAACAGTTAAAAAGATTTTGCATTCAAGGTATAAAACCTAAAATAGGATAACTTATTAACTTACTATTAACAATGACAGGAAGGCAGTGTGAAAAAAAAGGTGTAACATTGAAAAAGGAAACTTCAGCCGAAAAGGCTTTTTTTTGTTCATGACAGTGTCGCCCTGAGCAACAACTGACACAACCACGTGTGCGAGCGGGGTTGAATAATCGGCAACATCATCGACACTTCGAGACCACTTACCCACAGTGGAGCGCTTCAGAAACAAGCACTCCATACACTCACGCAGATTCACAGCCCACCTTCACTGCTGCACCTCTTTATTCAACTTAACGCTCGACAACGGGCACTGCGGGGGGGGGGGGACCGCTTTGTCTACGTCTCTTCCTTCTCACCAAAGCTGTATTAACACAAGCTGAGCACAGAGCTTTATTATGTAAACGAGTCACACGAGCTGATTTGACAAACTAATTTCACAAGCTGCTAATAAATAAAACATTCCGGAATGATTCATTAGCTGATACCATTGTGTTTCTTTGGATGTCATGGAAATTGTCTGTCTGCATTAATACCTAATATTTTCTTTACATAGCAATTTGGTTAGATCCATTTATTCATTTGCTAAGTGCATCCATTCATGGTTCAAACCCCCCATCCATCCATCACTCAACCCATTCATTAATTTATCATTTAATGCATCCATCTACTGTATACAACATATATTTGATCCATCCATCTATCATTCAGTGCATCCATCTACTGTATATATTGTTCATTTTGAAGTAAAAAATTAATGTGCTTTTATATATAGCACACTTATGTATGGCCACACCCAAACATACACGATTGGATGTCATGGAAATTGTCTGTCTGTATAAATACTGTACCTAATATTTTCTTTATATATACAAATGGATAGATTGATCTAGCCATATTAAGTTTGTTCAGACAATCCATCCATCCATCCATCATTCAGCCTATTCATTCATCATTCAGTGCATCCACTCACAGTTTAACCAATGCATCCATCCAACTGACCATCCATCCATCTATCCATGGTTCAAACCATCCATCCATACTCATCCATATGTATAATGCTCATTCAATCAATCCATCCATCCATCCATCCATCATTCAGCCTGTTCATTCATCATTCAGTGCATCCACTCACAGTTCAAACCATCCATCCATCCATGGCTCAAACCACCCATCCATACTCATCCATCTGTATAATGCTCATTCAATCAATCCATCCATGCATCCATCCATCATTCTGTGCATCCATCCATCAATTGATCAGTCCATCACCCATCTGTCCAATGCATTCATCCATATTTTCTTTACTATATCCATCATCTACAGTTTAAGGAATTCAAGCCATTCATCTATCATTCAATGCACCCATCTACATAATGTACATTTGAT
>CAIGQV010016645.1:22699994-22713902 GCA_903798115.1 Danio jaintianensis | reverse complement strand
CACTTGAACAGAATGCATTCTATGACAATACTCGTTATCAAGGAGGACACAGGTGCCCAGAAACACGGCGTGTCAACTCAGCCTAAATTGAAATTTCTTGTGCAGGATTGGGAGTGAAGGTTTCTTCTGAATGTGAAGGGAAGCGTAGCTGCTTATGGAGCCGTTCACATATCGTGTCTTTTGCGCGCACGCATAATATGCACGCTGCATTTCCCAGGCACACACAGTTGTAAACCGCAAGTCATGTGACAAGAACTGACCGATCAGCTTCATACTTTGGAATATACACATTTCGGTAGACTAATTACCTCAGACAAACACAGAACACCCAAACACTGCAGTGCTTTTTTATACTATGGATGTCAGTGGTTACAGGTATCCAGTTTTCTTCTTTTGTGTTAAAAAAACTACAAACTTTCGTCAACAAAACGTCATATATTTTGGGCAAACTCTTTAAGTCTTTTGAATATATCAAGCTGCTGTGATCAACCCATTGTAATGTTTTTCAGTGAATGTTAAATAACTGAAAGAGCTGCAGTTTATTTTGTATTTTTATAGGTATATTTTATATGTTTTAAAAGTAACTTCACAGTAAAGTAATTAGTAATCGGTTTACTTTTTACATGAAGTAATTAGTAATGTAATCAGATAATTTGTAATTTATTACTTTTTTAAAGTAACTTACCCAACACTGTTCATGACCATTCCAAACATGGTTAAAAGGAGCTTTTCATTGTAGGTGTAATTCCTGTAGTTATAAATGAGCCTTTAAACCATTTCTGAAGAATTTTTGCACTTACCAAGCTACATCCCTATCATGTGTATGTATCAGAGAGCAATTTAATCAATGCACTTCACCTTTAAAAATGCTGGTTTGCTCTATATACAATATATTTATAAAAGCAACTCTGATTGTTGGAATTTGACTTAAAACCACTGGCTGGATGACAGTTTCTCTTATTTTATGTCATCTGATTTGCCGTGATAGTGTAGCAGCTTTTCACTTACTGCACACAGACAAATTGCGTGTTGCTGTAAACATTGTGCCTGGTTAGAACATGCTGCAATGTTCATATATCACCTCAACAGTCACTGCATCTTTCTGTCACGCTAATAGTGTCAGACATAGTGCACAACAATCACAAGCTACCTTGCTCGCATGCGCTTGTCTTTCTATTTCTCTTGTACTCCATCACACCCCCACCTCCCCGTCTTACTCACTGACGATTAATCATCCACCAGACACTGTATTACACCAAGCAGAGAGAGAAAAAGAGAGAACAACTCCGTCTTGGACCACACAGCTGCATCCATTCATTCCTCTGCTTTCTTGGATCGCCTCCATCCATCCGGTTTCTTTCAGAGGGATAATGCGTCACAAGAGGCCAGATGAGAGAGAGTCATGTGCTGATGTGAAATGTAAGCACTGCTACCCCCAGAACCAGGACTATGGAAACACATGCTACACCAGCACTGTGCTGGCAGGTACAGACAAAAAAATGTGACAGGTGCTAGAGAGACGCTACAGTACTTGCAAGAAAGCCCTACTTCAAGTATTAAACTTCTGCAATTCATGTTCATGCAGACTCAGTTCAACAGTAAACGTTTAATGTATAGTTTGTAAACTGTACATTTGAAGTCTGAAATATTTTCATAATGAGTCCTTTCCGCTTTTCATTAAAATAACTGCATAAATAATAATAATACGGCTTCTAAAATTGAGTTTTTCCAGTGACGCCATAGAGAATGAGACCCAATGTTCTTCTATGCTAATAATTGAGTATGTTTTTCATATTTATACGCACAGTTGAACCTCTCACAAAAAACTTTTAGACTAATTCACAACACGTGTACGCACTTCTGTTAGCGAATTTGGAGTGTTCTAAATGAGTGCCCGCGTGCACCAGGTTAGTAATTTGCATAATACTTGCGGCAGAAAACATATTATAAGATGACAAGTGACGAAACAAATGAAAAAGAAATTGAACAGTAATGAAGGTTTTGATGTTGAATGTGAAACATGCTTTCAGTTCTAAAAACGTGAGGTGCAACACAGTACACTTTTGTTCACTTTAGAAATGACTCCTCAAAATAGCACAGCGCTGCATGTTTTATGATGCTAGGCAACCACTGTAGCAACGGTCTTGATGCTCAGGTGCTTTTTCTGCAGAGTTGACTTTTTCATACTGCAGGCGCACAGATTGCTCCATCAAAACTTCCTTTTGATGAATCATGTTTAATTCGTGAAAATGTTTAGTGAATGAGACCCAATGTTTGGTTCTCCTAAGAAAATTTTAGGGATCAGTTCTTACAAAAGAAATGCTATTTTCTTTGTGTGAAGAACATTTTAATAATACAATTTTTTTTTTTTTTTGTGATATTGAAAAATGAAAGTTGGATGTTAATCATCAATTCAGTACACAGTAGATGACAATAAACCTTTGAGTTTATACACTATATTGTTTCTTTACATATTGTGTACAGTGTATGTGTTTCTGGGTTATTGAAATCAGTGCTTCTCAACTGGTTTTGTAGCATGTTGATTAAAAAGATGTTCATATCACCGAAAAGTACCATCAGATGCACAAACACCAAGCTAAATTGTTACAAAATATGTAAGGTTAAACAGAAATATAACATTGTTTTTACATTTTATCAACAGACAAAAAAGGTGTAATTTGCTTTGATGCTTAGTAACTTTATGGAAAGCGATTCTTTGATGAGTAGAAAATCTAAAATATTTTGTAAGATTCTATACGTCTCTACTGACGCTTTTGATCACTTCAATGCATACTTGCTAAATAAAAGTAATAATTTCCTTCAAAAAATAAAACAAATAAAAGCATACTGACATTGAAGTAGTATACTATAGTACATGTGGCTTAACATTTACACTGTATAATAGTCAAGTTTTTGGTTTGGTTTATAAATATCTCTTGCATTTCAGTTTTAATTTTTAAAATGATGCAGTTAGTTGCATTTTTATTAGTGGTCGTTTTCTTTTTTTTTATTATTAGTAATAACATTGTTTTTCTCTGCTGTCTATGATCCCAAAAGAACAGACATGTTAAAAACCACTGTTTTAAACCCCAGTAAAAGAATAGAAAATAAAGGTACTTTGTGAAACTAAATGTCCTGTAATTCCTTTAAAATTACAGCAGAACACTGAGCATCTGCCAAGCAAACAAAAGCATATACGCAGTAAATACAGCTTCAATATTTTCGAACCTGCAGCTTTAAAACAGAAAAGCAACTAATACAGTAAATTCCTGACTCACTCGCAGTCCTTCAAAGCCACACGTAAAGCCATTTAGACTGTATTTTACCTTGTCACTTTCTGAGTAAGGGTTGTTAAGCACCGTGGGCATGCTGTCCTTTCTCCAGAGGTCATCAAACACTCTGTCGTTATCCGATGCCAGCTGGGCGTTCTGTCCATTTCCCACACCAAGGTCTCTGAAAGTCACAAATAGTTCAGCTCGCAGTTCAAACAGCAGCCAGAAGAAAACAAGTGAAGGAGACACATTCGATTAAAGGGATAGTTCAGCCAAAAATGAAAATTTATTCATTATTTTCTAACCCTCAAGTGTTTTTTATGAGTGTCTTTCTTTTGCTGAACACTAAAGATGATATTTTGAAGAATGCTGAAAACCTGTAACCATTGACTTCCATAGTAGGAAAAACAGATACTATGGACGTCAATAGTTACAGGTTTCTAACATTTTTTAAATCAAAATATTTTAATTTGTGTAACAGAAGAAAGATATTCATAAAGGTTTGAAATAATTGAAGGTTGAGTAAATCAGAAATTACATTTTTGGAAATTCATTATTGCTTTGGGGTGGCGCAGTGGGTAGCGCTGTCGCCTCACAGCAAGAAGGTCGTTGGTTTAAGTCCCGGCTGGGTCAGTTGGCATTTCTGTGTGGAGTTTGCATGTTCTCCTCCGGGTGCTCCGGTTTCCCCCACAAGTCCAAAAACATGCTGTATAGGTGAAATGGGTAAGCTAAATTGTCCGTAGAGTATATATGTGTGAATGAGAGAGTGCACGGAAGATTCCGGGTGAAAAGAAAATGAATGAATTATTGCTTTGCACACTTTTTATATTAAACTGAGTGAATTAGTCAAAAATAATCAACAGTCTGGCTTAGATGCTGTCCATAGAGCTTAACCAGTAACCATTGACACAAATGAAGATATATGGATTAAAAAAAAAAGTTAGATACCTGTAACCATGGACTTCCATAGTATGTTTTTCCTACTGTGGTAGTCAATTGTTACAGGTTTCTAACATTTTTTTAAACAAAATACCTGGGCGCGGTTCAGTTGGAAGAGGTGTCCCAGAGCACGGTTTAATTGGGCTGAGGTACGCACGGTACGCTTGTAGTGTGAGTGCAAAGTGCGCCTGAGCCCAAAACTGAAGACGTCTGTTTTAAGGGACTTTTTCATCTGGATTTAATAAACATTCGTATTTTTCAATGAACACGAGCTGTCATAGTTTATTAAAGATGCAAACCCCTCGCTGCACGACAGCTGCCACCTTCAGCAAACCTCCTAATACGTACAGCATGAGGACTTTTATGATAATTTGTGTCAAAAGTTGTGGATCTATCGGCAAAATATTTGACTGCGTGTCACTGCATCCCAAACGACTAAAAATAATACAAAATGATATGACTAAAGCAATGTCCACTGTGCTGAGCGAGAGCACTTTTTTTCTGTTAAATTGAACAGTTGCATCATTGATGACGTAAGCGTGCTCCGGCTTGGAAGGTAAAGATGTAGTGTGAGTGCAGGCCGTCGGGGTAGAGGGGAGAGGGGACGTGCTTTGGCAAGGTTCGAGGCAACCCTGCTTACTGTGAGTACGCCCTTAGATGCTGTCCATAGAGCTTAACCTGTAACCATTGACATAAATGAAGATATTTGGATTAAAAAAAAAAAAAAGAAAAGTTACTATGGAAGTCAATGGTTACAGGTTTCTAACATTTTTTTTTAATCAAAATATCTTTGTTTGTGTCCAAAAGAAGAAAGATATTCATAAAGGTTTGAAATAATTGAAGGTTAAGTAAATAGTGACAGAAATGACATTTTTGGGTGTACTATCCCTTTAAGTGCATTGCTTTGCACACTTTTAATATTAAACTGAGTGAATTAGTCTAAATAATGTTCAGTCATATAAATCAACAGCATGGCTTAGATGCTGTCCATAGAGCTTAACCTGATTTTCTTCAAAACATTCAAGTGTGCACTTCAGTCAAAGAACAAACCAATAAATTAAACCATCATGAAATTCAAATAAATTGTGAATTGCCTTAATTCCAATCTAATTATTTCAAATTCAGATTGAGCTAGAGCCCAGATACTCATTAAACTGTGCAACACATGTATAATGCTCATCTAAAAATTTAAACAAACACAACACTTTCTCTAGATGATGTTGCATTGCATGACAGGATTCATAGTAACACTTTTATCACAAATGTGAGAAAAGTGAGAGAAGCAGGATTTGTTTTGAATAAAACACTGCCATCTTTGCTCATCAGTCAGATTCAAATTCAAAGCCTTATTATAATATTAGATGTCTTATTATATATAATATACCTGTATGGCCATATAAAATATGCAAGACACTTTTTCTACAAATTGGCACTTTTGCAAATTGGTGAAGTTCGTTCCTCGCCGCTGTCGCCACTGGCTTGCATGGTTCAGGACCTGTAGAGCTGCACATCGATGGATTTGCTCTTCAGTGTTTGGACTCTCAGCAGTGAATATTTAAACCACACTGAACTGAACTAAACTTAAACTCTAAAAACTGAACGGACACCATTCCAATTCACTATAATCTTCTATGTGAAGCTGCTTTGACACAATCTACATTGTAAAAGCGCTATAGAAATAAAGATGAATTGAAAAAAAAAAATCCTGGGGCATAGCGGACATTTTAAAAGGGGGGGGGGGGCAACTGCTGTTAAAAACTAACCTAGAGCACCATGTCGTTAAAAATAGAGCACCACCTGTAGTTAAAAACTAGCCTAGAGTGCCATCTGCAGTTAAGAACTAACCTAGAACTTCATCTACTGTTAAAAATAACATATAGAGTGCTGTCTGCTGTTAAAAACTAGCCTAGAGCGCCATCTACAGTTAAATACGAACCTAGAGCACCATCTGCTGTTAAAACTAGAGTACCATTTTTTAGCCTGGAACTACCCTTGAGTACCGTCTGCTGTTAAAAACTAGCCCAAAGCTCCATCTGCTGTTAAAACTAACCTAAAGAGCATCTTCTTCTGTTAAAAACTAACCTAGAGTGCCATCTACAGTTAAAAACTAACCTAGAGCGCCATCTGCTGTTAAAACTAGAGCGCTGTTTGTTGTTAAAAACTAGTCTAGAACTAAACCTAGAACTCTGTCTGCTGTTAAAACTAACCTATAGAGCACTGTCTGCTGTTAAATACTAACCTAGAGCACCATTTTCTTGTAAAAACTAGCCTAGAGTACCGTCTGCTGTTAAAAACTAGCCCAGAGCTCCATCTGCTGTTAAAACTAACCTAAAGAGCGTTGTCTTCTGTTAAAAACTAACCTAGAGTGCCATCTACAGTTAAAAACTAACCTAGAGCGCCATCTGCTGTTAAAACTAGAGCACTGTTTGTTGTTAAAAACTAGTCTAGAACTAAACCTAGAACTCCGTCTGCTGTTAAAACTAACCTAGAGCACCATTTTCTTGTAAAAACTAGGCTGGAGTGCCGTCTGCTGTTAAAAACTAGCCTAGAGTGCCATCTACAGGTACAAACTAACCTATATTGCTATGTTGTTAAAACTAGTGAGCCACCTGCTGTTAAAAACTAGCCTAGAGCACATTTTTCTGTCAAAAACTAACCTAGAGTGCCATCTGCAGTTAAAAATTAACCTAGAACTCCATCTACTGTTAAAAACTGTTAAAACGAACCTATAGAGCTCCGCCTGCTGTTAAAAACTAACCTAGATCACCATCTGCTGTTAAAACTAGAGCACCGTTTGTAGTTAAAAACTAGTCTAGAGTGCAGTCTGCTAATAAAAACTAGCCCGGAGCGCCATCTGCAGTTAAAACCAAGCTCAGGATCGATTCAAGAGAGAATAGTGATGCATTTTGAAACAGTCTTAAAGTCCATATCACATTTGAATAGATATACACTAAAGCACTATGTTTGATTTGTTCATTTAAACATTACATGCAATGCCGTGTCCACATTTTCCACATTGGGGAAATCATAGTATAACATTCATTCATTCATTTTCTTTTCGGCTTAGTCCCTTTATTAATCCGGGGTCGCCACAGCGGGATGAACCGCCAACTTATCCAGCATATGTTTTACGCAGCGGATGCTCTTCCAGCTGCAACCCATCACTGGGAAACATTCATACAGACTCATTCACACACATACACTACGGACAATTTTAGCTTACCCAATTCACCTATACCGCATGTCTTTGGACTTGTGGGGGAAACCGGAGCACCCGGAGGAAACCCACGCGAACACGGGGAGAACATGCAAACTCCACACAGAAATGCCAACTGACCCAGCCGAGGCTCGAACCAGCGACCTTCTTGCTGTGAGGCAAACGTGCTACCCACTGCGCCACCGCGTCGCCCCATAGTATAACATAATTCTGTAAATTTTTTATTTACTCTGTGCTTAACTACCATAGTACAAACATTGTTGGAGAATTCAATATCAGGTTCAGACTATGCAATATTTTATTTGTCAGCTAAGTTAGTGTCTTGACTATCTTATGAAATTTTTAATCCTAATTTCTTATGCCATGGACAAGAAACATGTCATACTACATGCTGCTTCCCAGCCAATCATCGATGTGCTTGACATCATCGGGAAGGCGGAAATAACAACTTAATTCTGTCATTAATGAAAATGAAGAAGTTAATGTCAGATATTGTAACTGCTTCATGCAACAAATACTACCAAAGACACAACGCTTTTTGAATGACCAATGGCAGAATCAATGGTATGAAAACTTGTTTGTAAATAGTCATTATGTTCAGATCCTTTATTTCTATGCAGCGGTTTACGAACCACAAGGACTGAAACAAATTATTTTTCTTTAATGAGGCCTTTATAGAGTGAACATTAATTTGTTCTTTACAATTCTGAAGGCGCCAAATCATTCATTGAAACAATACAGCAATACTAGTTTTTATACATGTCAACACTACAGTGATACAAGTAATGAAAGAGTGACAATGATACAGTGGTATATAATTGAGGTAGAAGTAATTAGACCAGGTGGTGTACTGTGAAAACCGGGGTGTGATCACAAAATAACAATATCCACATCTATATTTATCCATTCTATTATTAATTTTGCTGGAAGCTTCTCACACTGCATGCTAGTACTTCCTGTTCACTAAAGCGTAATATGAACACGCAATGCAAGAGTAATCTCAGACTGAATGGAATAAATACCCTGTGAACAAATTCACTCATTACCATAAACACAAACAACATTTAGTAAAAAAAGAATAGAATATTTTTCAGGAAATATTGTTTTTGTGCAATCAATATTTTTGTGCCTATATTTTCTGCCGGGTCAAATAAATCGAAACAGGAGAAGTAGACATGGCCAGTTGTGACAGAGTCTCATTTTACATTACACCAGTGCTTCTCAGTTGGTTTGGCCATGGAATTCACATTATTTATGGGTCATTTAGATGCGACCCATTAAAAAAAAACAGTGTAAAAATAAGTTGCACGCTTAAGTTGCATGCTGGTAATTTTGCTCTTTATTTATAATGAAGCGATGTAGAGTACAGTGTGCACCATTACATTTGTGCATGCAATTGAGTGAACGCAGTATAAAATCTGAGAGGAAAGTTTATTTTCCTTAGGTGAGACATTTATTTCATTACAAACAGTGAAATGTTGTCCTTGTGTTACTTTTGTAATTTAAAAAAAAACATGAAGAGCATGATTTACATGAATAGATGATAAACGTATTATTTTTGTGGGTAAGGTGTTGGTTTTTATACAATGCATTGTGTCTTTGTTTACATATTAATAATAGCTGTTTTGTCACTTAATGCTCTCTCTTGACTTTCATGTCAGACACAGTATTTTACACACATTAATTGATCTGGCAAGCAGACTCACAGCCTACATGCTCTAACATAGGCCTGTCACAATAATCAATATATCGACTTATCGTGCGATACTTAGAGATGAGCTCAATTTTTGCCATTGCAATATACATTTACAAATTCACAAATAATGTTAAAGCCATTTTACAATGACATTTACGTTCTGCCTCACTGGTGACAAAGTTTATATTTGGTCATTTACGTAATAGGACATTTAATAGTATACAGTGAGAGAAAAAAGTATTCAACACGTCAACATCTTTCTCAGAAAACATATTTCTAAAAGGTGCCGTTGATTTGAAATTTTCCCCAGATGTTGGTAACAACCAAAGAAATCCATATATGGAAAGAAAACAAATCGAATTAGTTTACAAATGAAGTTATGTGTAATAAAATGAAATGACACAGGGAAAAGTATTGAACACATGAAGAAAGGGAGGTGCAGAAAGGCAGTGAAAGCCCAGACAGCAGCTGAAATCTCTCAGTAGTTATTCAGAAACCCTCTGCCCTTGCTCATTGTAAATGAATATTAGCTGCTCCAGTCCAACATCTACATTACCAGGATGATGAAGATGAAACCAGGGTGGACGTTTCAGCAAGACAATGATCCAAAACACAACCAAGGAAACTCTCAAATGCTTTCAGAGAAAGAAAAATCAAGCTGTAGAATGGCTTGGCCAATCACCTGACTTGAATCCATTAAAAAAATACAAAATAAAGATCAGATTTGACAGACGAGACCCACAGAACCATTAAGATTTTTACACTCTGTTGAAGTCTGTGAAAAACTCACACTTGACCAATTCATGTGACTTCATTCTCCATATGAGAGGTGTCTTTAAGGTGCCATCACCAAAAAAGCCTTTTATATAAGGTATTAAATATGTTTCAGTAGTTCAGTACTTTCTCCTTGTGTCATTCCATTGTTATTACACATAACTCATTTTTCAGATTTTTTTTTAGTTTTGTTTTATTTTTGTGTTTGTATTGTTTGGGTTTTTACCAAAATCTGGTTCAATTCCATGTCAACAGCTCCTTTAAAAATATTATTCTCAGGACAAAACATGTCGCGTTCAATACTTTTCCCCCCACTGTATATAATAGGACATTTTACTTTTTAACATCAAATAACAGAATCTAAACAACCTTAAGAATGATAAGCATTTTAAAGTGTTTAAGGCTTTTTGCATTATTATGCTGTTATATAATCATTATATAATCAGTGGCATAAAATGATCTCAAAATGACAATAATATCTCGTCGCAACAATTTTTGTGCGCAACAAAAATTTCTTATAGTGACAGGCCTACTCTAACATCGCATCAAATTCTTCATTATAGTATTCTTCATCATGTTTTTAGTGCTCTGGTGAAATGTTCTTTCATCAGTTATTAATAATTTGTTTAGTAATTAGTTAAACCCAATTAGGCTGCTTCTTATAAAAAAAGATTTAAAAAATACAAGTGCATGTGAAAGTGCAAGTGTTTGCAAGTGCACGAGAATACAAATGAAACACTCGCGTTTTCTTCCATGCCCTTGAGACCTGCACATCCCAACTGAAACAGCCTTTAGGTGAATGTGCTTTTTTAATGCACATGAACTGTGTCTGACAGAAGCATCAACAGCTTTCACACACGTCTTTCAAAATCAAAGTCATGCATCATAAAAAACACTTTGTGACGTGACCCACTCAAAAGAGTTTGGTGACCCACTTTTGGGTCACGACCCACCAGTTGAGAACACTGCGTTAGTCAACTAAGCAATGTTTAGGGAAAAGAAATTCTGGCATGTACTTGCTTATATATTAATCTATATGATGACTAAAATCAATCTCTATCATTAGAAAAAACGTGACTGTATTGTACAAATTTGTATTCATTATAATGAATTTCAGTGACGCCACGGTGACTCAGTGGTTAGCACTGTCGCTTCACAGCAAGAAGGTTGCTGGTTCAAGTCCCGGCTGGGCCAGTTGGCATTTCTGTGTGGAGTTTGCATGTTGGGGTGGGTTTCCGCCGGGTGCTCCGGTTTCCCCCACAGTCAAAAGACATGCACTATAGGTGAATTGGATGAACTAAATTGGCCGTAGTCTATGAGTGTGTGTGTAAATGTGAGAGTGTATGGGTGTTTCCTAGTACTGGGTTGCGGCTGGAAGGGCATCCACTGTGTAAAACATATGCCGGAATAGTTGGCGGTTCATTCCGCTGTGGTGACCCCTGATATATAAGGGACTAAGCCGAAGGAAAATGACTGAATAATGAATTTTAATATTTGTTTTCATTCATTTTTACATCTGACATCACACTTGCACTTGGTGCACTTACAGTATGCAGGTATATTCTGTATGGTGATTGGTCAACAGTGAAATGGCAAAAACTGGGTATCTTTTCGATTTTTCTGTTGTTCTGAAGCAATTTTCTTGAGTCATTAGCGCTTATGTAATTTTCTATGATGTTGTCATTACTCAAATGCTGCCACTTGAAACTTTTAGCACAAGATCTTTCTAATTACAACAGAGGTTAATCAAGTTAGTGGACTCTATTGTCATTAGAGTTCTCAATTTTAGTTCAAAATGGAGAATGCTACATGTTTGATTTTGCACATATAATGAAAATGTTATTAAGCACTGTGGATTTGGAGTTTGGTGATGGATTCGTGGAATTTCATAAATTTATTTTATGCAAGAGAATGTGATAAGTGGTATATTAAATGTAGATGCTTCCAGCAAGGCATTTACTGTACACAGAGTTAAATACCTAAATCAGATTTCAATGTCCAGATCATATGATTAAACTAATTGAGCCCACAACAGGCACCAGATAATGAGATCATCAAGAGGAAATTACAAACTTGTGGTATAATTTCTTATTCTGGTCTAATTTCCCTTAACTTGATTTGTAAACTATACGATTAACTAGATAAAAGGGGAAAAATCCACATTCAGGATTTTTGTTAATGTATTATGTGACACAAAAAAAATCATTAGTTTCAGAATTTCTATTTATTTAACTTTGCTAGATATAGTTCAAAAGTATTTTTTTCTGTAAATAAGACCATTTAAAAAACTTGAGTTCGAAAAGCACACTGATAGAATGTTTCACTTTTTGCATTTAACAATGACATCATGAAAATATTAGCTGAAGTCTTGTCTGGTTGTTTTTTTGTGTGTTTGTATCTGCATTGAGATTTTTGTTTTCATTCTGCACTGTTCAATCTATAAGACGAGTGTAATGAGAATATTATTAGTTGTTTGTCACACAAATTCAACAGAAAAGAAGAAGGGAGTCAGGCAGTGCAGTGAATGTAAAAATTGAAAAAAGAAGAATGTACAAGTCACAAGTGATGGTAAAAGTATTTTGATATCCTAACAGAGTATTGTGGAAGTAAATGTGCAATAAATGAGTGTTTATTAATTGATAATTTGACCCTGTAATCACAAATTGTGTGAAATGAATTAAAGTTGACGACTAATAACCCACTATGAGATGCAACAGCAGTGATCGATTCATGAATACATTTTCAAATGCTGATTCATTTAGGAATTGGACTGATTTATCTGAATTGAGTGAACTGGTATCTATTAAACGATTCACTGATTCAAATGATCTAGTCAGAGTGTCTCCAGTTAACAACTCACTGATTCAAGTAATCCGGTCAGAGCGAGTCTGTTTTTTGTACTGCATATTTTTATTTGTCAGCACACATTTAGTTTGTAATTATTATTTATATTAGGCTATATTTCATATTTTGTTTGTCTTTTTCACTTGACTGCATATCTTATTGATAATCTATGAATAGAGTATTCGTTGAGTGATGAAAAATCTAAGCTTTCTTGTAAATCAATTAGCATTCATCATCAGTCAGTACTATATACACTTTAACAACATAAGTACATAAAAATATTATTACTACTTTTGTACGATTACTCAAGAAAAACTGAAAAGGAGTACATTATTTCATCTGGAAAGCACAGTGAACTGTATGAACTGTAAGAGCTTTTGGAATTTTGCAAAAATATAGGTAATATAGATCCAGGTATAGTATATTCAGTTTACAAATCACCCAAAATTGTTTTGATATCCTGAAGTGATTAAAAAAAGTAAATAATTAATAATTACATGAAGTGCTAATTAATCTAAATAATCACTTTTAAAATAAACAAAATATTGGCTGAGAAATTTACCCCCAAAATAACATTTAAAATGACATTAAAATTATTTTTCCATAAAGTTTGAACAGGTATTATGAAAAATCTACCTTTTTTTTTTATTTACTGTTTTTTATTATGGGCGTCACGGTGGTGCAGTGGGTAGCACAATCGCCTCACAGCAAGAAGGTCGCTGGTTCGAGCCTCGGCTGGGTCAGTTGACATTTCTGTGTGGAGTTTGCATGTTCTCCCCATGTTCGCGTGGGTTTCCTCCGGGTGCTCCGGTTTCCCCCACAAGCCCAAAGACATGCGCTATAGGTGAATTGGGTAAGCTAAATTGTCCGTAGTGTATGTGTGTGAATGAGTGTGTATGAATGTTTCTCAGTGATGGGTTGCAGCTGGAAGGGTATCCGCTGCGTAAAACATATGCTGGATAAGTTGTCGGTTCATTCCGCTGTGGCGACCCCAGATTAATAAAGGGACTAAGCCGAAAAGAAAATGTATGAATGAATGTTTTTTATTATCACTTAGGCTAGGGGTTCTATATATATATATACACACACACATACACACATATATATATATACACACACATATATATATATATACACACACACACATACATACATATATATATATA
>CAIGQV010016645.1:22656894-22699594 GCA_903798115.1 Danio jaintianensis | reverse complement strand
TAACAGAGCAAGGAATTTTTCACAGCATTTCCTATAATATTTTTTCTTCTGGAGAAAGTCTTAATTGTTTTATTTCGGCTAGAGTAAAAGCAGTTTTAAATTTTTTTTAAAACATTTAAGGTCAATATTATTAGCCCCCTTAAGCAATATTTCTTTTCGATTGTCTACAGAACAAACCATCATTGGTTCAACCAAGTTAAGCCTTTAAATTGCACTTTAAGCTGAATACTAGTATCTTGAAAAATATCTAGTAAAATATTATGTACTGTCATCATAGCAAAGATAACTATTATGTTTAGAAATGTGTTGTAAACAATTCTTCTTTCCGTTAAACAGACATTGGGAAAAAATATACAGGGGGGCTTATAATTCAGGAGGGACTTCAACTGTATGTAAGGATGGTTTAAAGGAATAGTTTAACCACAAACTATTTGTTCTGAGCTTGTACACTGGAAGGAAGAAAAAACATGTGTAGAAGACTTTTTTAGATTGAATTCGCTGCTTCATTTCTAATTAGTTGCAAAGAACACATTGTAAAGCATTCAACTAAATGTGACATTAGAAAATTGAATAGTATTTTCCTCCATTCTTTCAGTGTATGCTGTCATTTTGACATAAAACAAAAAGCAATGAATGAATGTCATAAATGTTGTCAATTATTTGATACAAATTAATTATTCTTTCAAACTGTTTCTTTGTTTGTTTGTTTCAATGAACTGTTGATCTAGCTGAACTTTGCTGAATAATTGCATTCAGTGTTCGGGTTTGTGAGTTATCAACTTTCTCCTACAAAACCATCAAATGCCTCCAGAAGGCTTGAAATATAAAGCACTGAAGATTCCTACCAATTCTGCTTTTTTGTTTCACAGAAATAAAACAGCATGACACAGTTCAGAATGATATGAAGGTTAGTAAATAATGACCAAATTTTCTTGGTTTTTGGATGAACCGCTGATGTACTTTGAATGCGATCCATTATTTGTATGAAAAAGCCATTCAGTTCAATTCGTCACGATATTTTTTTTCTCTTTTTAATAATTTCAGTGATTGAGTGGTGACTCACTTCACAGTGTACAAGCTGTGAACGTAGACTTCAATTCACTCTTTCCTTTCTGTTGACAAGCCAGTAGCATTTCCTCCATGTGCATCAAGCTCAGGCTCGGTTCATGTAAGAAACACTTAATAATCTACAGTCCTCCTGCATCTCGCCTTTCTTGGCAGCATGTAACGCATATGGCCTCGTGTGAACAACTATTGTCCAATTCTATCAAAATGTGACATTACTAATTCATATTTAGAGTCATGGAGAGGGATATTACAACTGCAGGGTCTGATTTGTAATGAAAATAAGCAAATACACAACTTTAATTGGCACTGCAGCTTTATAGCAAGTAACTGTTAACTTCTTGTTTACAATACACTTGTTTTCAAGAAATTAGATAATTTAAAAAATGTATATTTATTTGTTACATATGACATTTCCATTTAGGATATGAATGTTGAGGCTTTACAATCATATATATTGACATTTTGCTTGTTTGCTACACTGTATAAAAACATTTCTATTATTCACAGGTTTTATTCAAGACAAAATACTATTTCATATGCCTGAATTAACCATATTGCATTAGGTTTCCACATTAAAAGCAATTTAACAGTTAGTTCAGAAAAAAAAAAATAGCTCTTGCTTTGCCAACCGGTAAACATATAACTCTGAATCTCCTGATATTATCCTAAAAAGAGCATGATTTTCAAATGTATTTATGATTTTCTATCTAACATATGCGTTACATGCAGAACATGTGATCATTTTATATTGAAAAACGCTACATTAATTGTACATGTAATATATGCATAGACATTTCTGTTACAAAAAGAAAAGAAAAAAAAAGCACAAAAAGATTGAATAAACACTACATGATGAAGTGCATGCTTCAAACCTAATTTGTCTTTACATGCAAACACTTCAAATATAAGGACTTTTAACCACTTATTGTCAATATTATGTTTTTGTATTATAAAAAAAAAACTATAAATGTGCAGGAGTTAAAAGAACTGAAAATCATGCATGCATGTTCAACAGGACACACTAGTTGCTTCTGTTGCATCTCGAACAGCAACACATCCTCAATGCACAAAATATCATCGTATATACTGTATGAATTTCCCAAAGCATGTGAAATTACAAACAAGACATACTTTTGCATGCATAAGGAGCCACGCAACTTGCCTTTTAACTTTCAAATGCGCGAAATAATGCCTCAAACAGTGCGGTTTATCCCCTTGGCAATATTCCGATGGAAGGCTGTGACTTTGCTCTCGATGTCCCACTCAGAAGACGCGTGGCATGTTTGCTCGAGCCGCTGTATAAACACGCAGCGCGCGAGAAAAGCTCTGCGCTCCTGCCGCTCCGGTGCTCGAGCATTTATTCCGCGCGCACTGCTGTCATTCTGTCATCCATCCCTCCCGACGCGCTGCCTCCCTCAATGGGAGGGTTTTACAATCCTAGTGCACTGGCATCTATATGGGGACGAATGGCGTTTTCACAGTAATATTTGCACATTTTACATTAAACAAGATGAGTTGGGTGTTAATTAACGTAGAACGCAACATTAGTGTTTACTGTGAAAAAGGCGACTGGGGATTATTGTAACACCATTAGGTTAAACTACAACCATATGATCAACACTGTATAGAAGCTGTATTACGAGAAAGTGGTGCAATAAATTGTTTCATCACACTGTTCTTTTTCTTCCTATATTATATTTAACTGAGGAGAGATAGCCTATTGAAATAATAACGTTACTTCAAAGTTTGGCACACAGCACAAAAACTGCTATCAAGCTAATTGATTGAGGTAAAGTAGATTTTATATTCGCACATTAGTTCAGTGACAACTTGTGACACGCTCCCTATATTGTTTACCATATGGTACTTTGAATATTGGGTCTGAAATCACATGTAAGTGTGACTTCAAAACAACATTATAGCACTATTTATTTGACTGTGACAGGGTTCATACACATTTTTACTACTAAAATTCCATGACTTTTCCAAGACGTTCAAGTAAATTTTCATGACCCAATGTTTTATCCAATGTCTACATATACATCGTAAAAGACAAACAATGCATGTTCAAATTTATTACAGCATATCGTAAAACACGCAACAATCTATTTCAGCTTATATTTATATCTATGTAAAATTGATTTAGATAATGCTTACACCGCACTAATAATGTGAGAGTATGTGATTGGCCAAGGACAGAAACGAAGTAAAGACAACTAACCTATATTCAGGAATACAGATATCTGTTTTACATGACTTTTCCAAAACTTTGTGGGTTTTTCAGATTTTTCAAAACTTTTCCAGGCCTGGAAAATGCCATGTCAAAATTCCATGACTTTTCCAGGTTTTCCATGACCGTATGAACCCTGCTGTGAACAATGTTGTGCTTTGATAGTCATTGGCTGTTAATATGATTTCCTTATTCAGATTTCGCAAAGAACACTTGTCTGAAATTATATTAAGGAGAGTCCGAATATGCTAATTAAACATCAACTTTAACTCCATAACCAATTGTGCTATCATTAGAAACAAAATTTTGGAATTGAAACGAAATGATTTTACTTTTGTGCATACAGTTAACTTGTATGTGTTTACTTTTAAGACAAATAGCCTAGAAGTTTAACCAATTCCTCCATCGGAATATAGCCTACCATAAATTGATAGGCTACCAATAAAACAAACTACAATTCATACATTTTAATATCATTAACTTAAAGGACTGCAACATTATTACAGAAATTATTATTGTTGATTATGTTGATACTGTGGCGACGCGGTGGCGCAGTGGGTAGCACGTTCGCCTCACAGCAAGAAGGTCGCTGGTTCGAGCCTCGGCTGGGTCAGTTGGCATTTCTGTGTGGAGTTTGCATGTTCTCCCCGTGTTCACGTGGGTTTCCTCCGGGTGCTCCGGTTTCCCCCACAAGTCCAAAGACATGCAGTATAGGTGAATTGGGTAAGCTAAAATTGTCCGTAGTGTATGTGTGTGAATGAGTGTGTATGGATGTTTCTCAGTGATGGGTTGCAGCTGGAAGGGCATCCGCTGCGTAAAACATTCAATTCAATTCAATTCATCTTTATTTCTATAGCGCTTTTACAATGTAGATTGTGTCAAAGCAGCTTCACATAGAAGATTATAGTGAATTGGAATGGTGTCCGTTCAGTTTTTAGAGTTTAAGTTCAGTTCAGTGTGAAAAGGGACTAAGCCGAAAAAAGGGGACTAAGCCGAAAAGAAAATGAATGAATGAATGAATGTTGATACTGTGATAAAGGTTTTTAATTTTAATTAACAGAATACATTTGCATAAAACGTGTTGTTTGTCGAAAGAACGGGTCATAATCTGGCTACAAAGACAAAACACATCGGTCGCTCATAACCTTTGTGAAGTTCATAGTTGATGAATTCGTATAATAACTAAAGCTGTCTACAATGAGAAATGGGTCTCTTACTCACATATTTTCAACACTTTGTTGTTTATGACGAGAGACTCGTCGAGACGATTCAGTCAGAAAACGCAAACAATTGAAAGTTCCTCGTTTTTAAAGCCAAGTAATCTAAACTCATCTGATTGGCCACTGTGTTCATTGGCTCAACATAAACGTGCGTGATTGGTTATTACTCTCAGCGCTCAGCACATCTAAAAGAAAAGCGCCATTTTAAGACAAGCTGCTAAACACGAAATTTCATTAATTTCATTTCACGATTTTTTTTTTGGCACATTACTTTTTTCCATCAAAGTAATAAGTAAAATCGACATTTCAGTGTATTAGATATTAATAATGAGTACCAACATGCAAGTGTTGAGCAAAGTTATCTATTTATTTATTTACATTTTGTCTTTTAGCCTACCCTATACTTTATACAGTATTTAAAAAAAAAATTATATGGTTATTATGAACCACATTATCTAGTATTTTGCTGTAAACAACAGCTATCTGCTAACAGGAATGCTTTTATCATTGTGGACCTTCAAACACGCCATGAACTCCACAAATATACTCTATTACAGATTATTTAGACTTCATAGCATAATGGAAATTTTGATACTGAGCCACAACACAACTTTCAACCTTGGATATTCATTCATTCATTCATTTTCTTTTCGGCTTAGTCCCTTTATTAATCCGGGGTCGCCACAGCAGAATGAACCGCCAACTTATCCAGCATATGTTTTACGCAGCGGATGCCCTTCCAGCTGCAACCCATCACTGGGAAACATCCATACACACTCATTCACACACATACACTACGTCTACCCAACCTTGGATATATGAATAATAATTATACAACTGCATTATGCAGTTTAATCTTTCTAGAAAATTAGCCAGAGTAACTTTACTTGTGCAACACCCACACAATAAACAATGGCATGTTTTCATTTAGCAACAGGTTAAACCAGGTCATAATTTCTTATATCTTTTGATCAGAAGCTTTTTCAATTAAATGAATTCTCGATGGAGCATAACAAACAGAATCTATTCCTCGAACAGGTCTTTATGAATTTGAATGCAGGTTTTTGGTGTCAACGCATACATTGTAAGCTGATGTAGATGTGGGGTTTTTTTCTCCATAAGGCCTTATGCTGTTTTGCAGTGTGTCATTCAGAGGGGATCTTAATTTAAAGTTTCTGTGGCTTTGGTGTTAACGTGTGAACTATAATAAGACCCACAAGAATAAATTAAGAAAATTATTTTTAGGAAAAATAAAAAAGAAATAAAAAGCACACAGCAAACAAGTCAAATAATTTCACTTTGAACTTATGTAAACTCAAAGTGACATTTTCTTATGAAACATGCTACAATAAACTTATTTAAAATGTCAATATCGCCGGTGTGGTGGCGCAGTGGGTAGTGCTGTTGCCTCACAGCAAGAGGGTCGCTGGTTCGAGCCTCGGCTGGGTCAGTTTGCATGTTCTCCCCGTGTTCGCATGGGTTTCCTTCGGGTGCTCCGGTTTCCCCCACAAGTCCAAAGACATGCGCTATAGGTAAATTGGGCAAGCTAAATTGTCCGTAGTGTATGGGTGTTTCCCAGTGATGGGTTGCAGCTGGAAGGGCATCCGCTGCGTAAAACATATGCTTGTAAAACATAAGCGGTTCATTCCGCTGTGGAGACCCCTGATTAATAAAGGGACTAAGCTGAAAAGAAAATGAATGAATGAATGAATGAACGAAAATGTCGATATCATTTTTCTTTTTTACAGCACAGACTGGATTCAATGGCCTCACACAAAACTACCAAATTAAACCTCTTTGTGTTGACTACTGTAGCAAGTACAGGCAATTTATTTTTTAATCCTTTAATTCTTTTTTTTTCTGACAACCACCAATAAAATAAACTCAATCTCAGACACTAAGTCTGTTATATATATTTATACTACACCAGAAAAATCGGAGAGATTTTACAGTGTACAATTAAGTGCATAGAAGAATTTCAATCTGCGACGTGAACAAATGAAAACACACACACACACACATAGAGCCATGGCCTGGTCGAGCCATTATGTCAGTCACTTCCGACTTGAGTGCTGCCATCTGCCCCCTAATGAAACCATGCACTGTGGCACACACATGCACACACACACACACACACACACACACAAAGCAGAAGCGAATAAAAACATTTACACATGCACCCTCTCAATGAAAGCTGCCGAAACGCAAGACGTTTAGCTAAAATTACAAATGCTGCTTTTTTTGGCATTTCTTTTTATAGTCATCTTTTCAGTTTGAGGGGGATTGTGGGTCCTGTTACACTGCAACACGTTTTTTTTTATATCTGTACATAGGTGATATGAAATCTTTTGATTAGTACCATGAAATACAGTTTCTTCCTCCCTTCATGCAGTAGTAATTGTATTACTCAGGTATGACCAAAACAAACTACAGTGCTCAACATATATACACCCCTCACAAATCTCTCTTTTAAATGAATATTTTCTATAGGAAGCTTTACAATAATATATTTGTGCATATACATTAGATTAGTCAGTACTGATGCCAAATCTGGAGCTAATCTAACAAAATAACTTATGATAACGGTCCAAAATTCATTCATTCATTCATTTTCTTTTCGGCTTAGTCCCTTTATTAATCTGGGGTCGCCACAGCGGAATGAACCGCCAACTTATCCAGCATATGTTTTACGCAGCGGATGCCCTTCCAGCTGCAACCCATCACTGGGAAACATCCATACACACACTCATTCACTACGGACAATTTATCTTACCCAATTCACCTATACCACGTTTTTGGACTTGTGGGGGAAACCGGAGCACCCGGAGGAAACCCACGCGAACACGGGGAGAACATGCAAACTCCACACAGAAACGCCAACTGACCCAACCGAGGCTCGAACCAGCGACCTTCTTGCTGTGAGGCGAACGTGCTACCCACTGCGCCACCGTGACGTCAACTTTTGTTGAAATTAGGTGGTTTGTAAATTTTTTTTCCAATATTTTGCATGAATTTAAATGCATTATCTTTCTATTTCTAAAGATGTTTAGTGACTAAAATATTATTTTAATAAATATATCCATTTAATAAATCTGTTTTGTTCAAATGCAACAAAGTATATGACCTATATTCACTGAGAAATGGATAAAAATATTCATTTTCAAAATGGGGTGTATTCAATTATGTTGAGCACTGTATATGTAATAAAACATAAACCATGTAATTTCTGTCTGAATTTTACCTCTGGTTGTCATGGAAACTTTTTTATTGTTGGTTATGTTGTTCCTTCCCATAGAGTCAATGCTCAGTACAGAAGATTGTTTTTGTTTGCTTAACATTTGACATTACTTTTTAGAGTATATTCCTTAAAATAGTTTTCATGTTGATGGTCAAATCACAAGTAAAAAAGAGAAAAAAAACACACACACACACGCACACACACACGCGCACGCACGCACGCACGCACACACGCACACACGCACACACGCACCCACACCCACACACACACACACACCCACACCCACACACACACACACACACACACACACACACACACACACAAAAGTCAATTGATTTGAATGACTAACCGTTTTCTGTCTAAATAAGTGCATGACCTCAAGTACGAGCGGGCGCAGGCACTTAAAACTTTTTGGCTCGAGACTTCCGGTCTCATTCTCATTCGTGCAGACGAAAAAAAGTACAAATTAATTGCTATGTTAACCCTTTATATTAATTAAAATATACTACAATTTAGTATGATCATTTATTATTTTATATATTTAAATAAGTCCACGTCAGAATTAGTATGTAGTATTGTTTCACTGTTACATAAATGTTTCTGTTACACCGAATAATGATAATGATAATTATTTGGCCATATTTTGATATTTATTTTATTATATGTAGTCATTTGAAACATTAAAGCATACACTTTTACTTGTACTTAATGTTTTTAATGAACAATACATACAGTTGAAGTCAAAATAATTGGCCCTCCTGTGATTTTCTTTTCTTTTTCAAATATTTACCAAATGATGTTTAACAGAGCAAGGATTTTTTCACAGTATTTCCTATAATATTTTGTCTTCTGGAGAAAGTCTTATTTGTTTTATTTTGGCTAGAATAAAAGCAGTTTTTAATTATTTTAAAAAACATTTTAAGGTTAATATTATTAGCCTGCTTAAGCTATCTTTTTTTTTTTGATTGTCTACAAAACAGACCATCGTTATACAATGACTTGCCTAATTAACCTAGTTAAGCCTTTAAATGTAACTTTAAGCTGAATACTAGTATCTTGAAACATCTAGAAAATATTATTTACTGTCATCATGGCAAAGATAAAAGAAATCAGTTATTAGAAATGAGTTATTAAAACTATTATGTTTAGAAATGTGTTAAAAAAATCTTCTTTCCGTTAAGCAGAAATTGGCGAAAAACTATACAGGGGGGCTAATAATTCTGACTTTCACTGTATGTGTATCATTATTTACAAACCACATTAAAGATACTTTTAAGGTACCAATGTAGAATCATGTACCTTTTAAAAGAGTATCTCCCAAGTGACAGCTTTTGTACTTTTATTTACTAAACTTGGGTTATGATAATAATAAAGCACAGTTAGACTGGTTAGTTTACATTTCAGTTTTAGTCTGATCAAAGATGCTATGTGAAGTATAACTGCAGTATTTCACATGACAGATCTAGTATAGCAGCCTGACGTCATAGCCAGTGTTTTTTTTTGACAAAGATCGGGTAGATTTGTAACAGGTCAACTAGATTTCAGATATGTTTGAGATAAATGTGACAGATGTTGCCTGTAATCATAGTCTCAGTGGCATGTCAGGCATGAGAAACTGCTCCTGGGTTTATGAAACTGCTCCTGGGTTTTCTTCGCTCACGCCCTCAATGCTGATCTGACGAGAAACAAGCAATATATTATACATGATTATACTACAGTCTTCTTGAATGCTTGACTGTGATTGGATGATAAATACAGCATAACAAATTGTTGCTGTCACATTTTTTGGTTTAGCTTAACTTTTCTAGTCACCTCAACTTACATAGATTAAAAATATGAAGTTAAACTTCGTATAACTAGTTGAATGCTTGATTGTGATTGGATGATAAATACAGTCAACACAGGCTCATTCTGAAAACGTAGCCCTATATACATTTCTGGAGATCGCGAATTATGTAGCCAGAAGTACGTATGGCTACATATCGTCTTTAAAATTAACGCTACGGGGCGGTATGATGCCGTTCCTTTGCACGCTTACCAGTTTGTCCAGTAGCTCGCCATGTATGTTGCCGGACTTGAGACGCAGAGAGGACTTGACCACGACAACGGGGTTCGAGTCAGGCGAAGAACGGTTCCAGAAAGCAGGTAAGACAAAAACAGAATCCAAAAAATAAAATAAACAAGCCAATAACAGGGTGAGAATGTGGTAAAATCTGAAAATGGGGTAAAAATCAGCCGAGGGCTTTTCTTTTTCTGGATTCTGTCGGTTGGGTTTAGGGAAGTGGGTGGACGGGTCAATTGGTGCTTTTGACAACCCTATTGGTTGGGTTTAGGGAAGGAGGAGGGTGGGTCAGTCAATCGGTCAGTCAGTCAGTTGACAGTCGACAGCGGCCTCGCGAGAGAAATTTGAGATCTGAAAAAGCGTACACAGCGGCCTCTGGAGGATTCGCGAACAGAAAAACTGCAAAAAAACGTAGCTCCTGTGATGTATTTGGCGCTCTCCATAAATGTATATAGTGGTACGTTTCCAGAATGAGCCTGGGTTGAATACAGCGTAACACATTATTGCTGACTTACATGTTTAGTTCAGCTTAACTTTTCTAGTCACCTCAACTTACATAGACTAAAAATATAAAGTTAAACTTTGTATAACTCCTTGAATGCTTGATTGTGATTGAATGATACAGCGTAAACAAATTATTGCTAAGTTACATTTTTTAGTTTAGCTTAACTTTCTAGTCACCTCAACTTACATTAACTGACTAAAAATATTAAATTAAACTTTGTATAACTTAAAAAAAAAATTGTTGAAACCTAATTGTATTATTAAAATAAGTTAAATTAACATAAAAAAATCATTTGTTGTCATGACTTTTTGTCATAGAATTTTGACAGTGATTCTAATTGGATGAGTGTAAGAAACTGGTTATATTTCTCCATAATAGAACTGCTGTGAAATTCCATAAGATCAGACCATGAGAACTGCCATGCAATAAAACAATAAATTTTCTAATCTTCGAAGAGGATCTGGAGAATGCCATCTGACAGCTGACCCTTCACCTATCCTCAGGCCCTCTTGCCCTCCCCAGTTATATGGCCTGGGTCATTGAGAAGTTACTCAGGAATTACCAGATTCCAACATTCTATGGTGATATGATGTAGTTTGTATTTTTGCAGACTTGTCATAATTGGTATCATTTTAAAGGTCTCAGTGTGAGTGTAAATTTGATCTCAGTTTTATATTAGTAGATCAAAATTGATGATCTCAGACTTGGGTAAATTCTGTCCTATTTCATGGGAGAGAATGTCCTTGATTGCCAAGTCTTGTCTTCTTCCTCAGATGGTGTTTGGCTCCTAGGGTTAAAATCCCTGAACAAAAGTCTTTGTAAAGCTTTTATTAATTTGAATTTATGATTATTTCAACACAGGCTCATTCTGAAAACATAGCCCTATATACATTTCTGGAGATCGCGAATTATGTAGCCAGAGGTACGTATGGTTGCATTTCGTCTTTAAAACGAACGCTACGGGGCAGTATGACGTCGTTCCTTTTCGCGCTTACCAGCTGACTGCTTACCTCCATATGGACGGCTTTCCCGCTGTTACCAGTTTGTCCAGTGGCTCACTGTGTACGTCGGCGGACTTGTGACGGGGAGCGGAGTTGATCACGACAACAATGTTTGAGTCCGGTGAAGAACAGTTCCAGAAACCAGGTAAGACAAAAACAATTTAATTGTTAATAACAGGATAAGAATGTGGTAAGATCTGAAAACGTGGTAAAAATCAGGCGGCTGCGAGGGATTTTCTTTTTCTGGATTGCTTTTGAAAACACTGTCGGTTGGGTTTAGGGAAGTGGGTGTTTGCTGGTCAATCGGTGCTTTTGAAAACACTATTGGTTGGGTTTAGGGAAGGAAGAGGGTGGGTCAGTCGATCAGTCAGTCAGTCAGTCAGTCAGTCGACAGCGGCCTCTGGTGGATTTACGTGAGAAGAGTAGGCGCGAATGGCACTCGCGTGAGAAATTTGAGATCTCAAAAATCATACACAGCGGCCTCTGGTGGATTCGCGAAAACAAAAACTTTTTACCTCCTAGGACGTATTTTGCGCTCTCCAGAAATGTACTGCATTTGGGGTATTTAAAGAGACTTGGCGAAACACTCGAGGAAGCATCTGTAATCAGATGAAACTTCCCACACAGTCCTTGTGTGTCTATAATATAGTGGCTAACTCAATAATTCTTTATGTATGAGCAAGCATGGGGTGGCATAATATTACTTAAAAAAATTACTTTACAGTTATATCCTTTATCTAAGAACCAGAACTGGTGATGTTGTGTCCGTGAGCATATGTAAATGGCCAGCATACTGTGCATCCATAAAGTATTCTTGCTGTGAGGCGACAGTGCTAGCCACTGTGCCACCCCTAATTTAGATCAATTAACCTAATAATTCCTTCTTTTCATTTAATTGTTCATTGTTTACCCAAAGTCACTTAGAGTCATACAATGCATCCGGAAAGTATTCATAGCGCTTAAATTTTTCCAAATTTTTTTGTTACAGCCTTATTCCTAAATGGATTAACTTCATTTATTTCCTCAAAATTCTACACGCAATACCCCATAATGACAATGTGAAAAAAAAAATTTTTCACCCCAGTCTGAGGTCAAGAGCACATTGAAGCAGGTTTTCATTCAGGATGTCTCTGTACATTGCTGCATTCATCTTTCCCTCTATCCTGACTAGTCTTCCAGTTCCTGCTGCTGAAAAACATCCCCACAGCAAGATGCTGCTACCACCATGCTTCATTGTAGGGATGGTATTAGCCTGGTGATGAGCGGTGCCTGGTTTTCTCCAAACGTAACCCCAGGCATTCACTCCAAAGAGTTCAATTTTAGTCTCATCAGAGCAGAGAATTTTGTTTCAGATGCCTTTTGGCAAATTCCAGGTGGGCTGCTATGTGCCCTTTACTAAGGAGTAGCTTCCGTCTGGCCACTCTACCATACAGGCCTGATTGGTGGATTGCTGCACAGATGGTTGTCCTTCTGTAAGGTTCTCCTCTCTCCACAGAAGAACGCTGGAGCTCAGACAGAGTGACCATCGGGTTATTGATCACCTCCCTGACTAAGGCCCTTTTCCCTCGATCACTCAGCTTAGATGGCCGGCCAGCTCTAGGAAGAGTCCTGGTGGTTCCAAACATCTTCCACTTACGGATGATGGAGGCCACTGTGCTCATTGGAACTTTCAGAGCAGCAGAAATTTTTATGTAACCTTCCCCAGCCTTGTACCTCGAGACAATCCTGTCTCAGAGGTCTACAGACAATTCCTTTGTCTTCATGCTTGGTTTGTGCTTTGACATGCACTGTCAACCCTGGGACCTTATATAGACAGGTGTATGCCTTTTCAAATCATGTCCAATCAACTGAATTGACCACAGGTGAACTCCAATTAAGCTGCTGAAACATCTCAAGAATGATCAGTGGAAACAGAATGTACCTGAGCTCAATTTAGAGCTTCACGGCAAAGGCTGTGAATACTTATGTACATGTGATTTTTCAGGTTTTTTATTTTTAATAAATTTGCAACAATTTCAAAAAATCTTTTTTCACATTGTCATTATGGGGTATTGTGTAGAAGTTTGAGGAAATAAATGAATTTAATCCATTTTGGAATAAGGCTGTAACATAAAAAAATGTGGAAAAAGTGAAGCGCTATGAATACTTTCCGGATGCATTGTATGACTCTAAGTGACTTTGGGTAAACAATGAACAATTAAATGAAAAGAAGGAATTATTAGGTTAATCAATCTAAATTAGGGGTGGCACAGTGGCTCAGTGGTTAGCACTGTCGCCTCACAGCAAGAAGGTCATGGTTCGAGTCCCGGCTGGGCCAGTTTGCGTTTCTGTGTGGAGTTTGCATGTTCTTCTTTTTTCGTGTGGGTTTCCTCCGGGTGCTCCGGTTTCCACCACAGTCCAAAGACATGCACTATATCACTTATAGTGCATGTCTTCGGACTGTGGTGGAAACCGGAGCAAACATGAATTGGATGAACTAAATTGGCCGTAGTGTATGAGTGTGTGTGAATGCGAGAGTGTATGGGTGTTTCCCAGTACTGGGTTGTGGCTGGAAGGGCATCTGCTGCGCAAAACATATGTTGGAATAGTTGATAAATCAGAGACTAAGCCGAAGGAAAATGAATGAATGAATGATCTAAATTAGACCAAATCACAACCAATAAGGTGACCAGCTTGAATTAAATAAATTAAAATTTTTATTATTACAAATTGGAGTCAGATAAGAATAAATAGATTTTTTAGTTGAATCAAATTTGAAGTTGAAACCTGAATAACATAATTCTAATTATTCAAGTTAAGTTAATTATTTTTAGCAAATGCACAGCTAAACAAAATGGCATCTCTTGACCATGTTACTGTCCCATACTGTATCACTGTCAAATATGATCAGTTATTAATCTTTGATTTCAGGATTGTTTTATGGACCACACCTAACAAATGTATTCAAATAAAACATAGAAACAATGTCTTTCAATTGAGTTAAGGTAATTTTCATTTTTGAGTGAATTTCTCTTTATTTACTCTCCCTCAAGTGGTTTTAAACCTCTATGAGTTTCTTTCTTCTGTTGACCACAAAAGAAGATATCTTAAAGAATGCTGGCTGCTGGAACCCATCGACTTCCATAGTATTTTTTTCCTACTATAGAAGTCAATGGGATCCAGCAACCAACATTTTTCAAAATATCTTCTTTTGTGTTCAACAGAGGAAAGAAACTTTAAAATAGGTTTTGAACTTTCATTTTTGGGGGAACTATCCCTTTGCGGCAAAACTAATACAAATTACAAAAGCCCAAAAAAGTCATTCAAAATTATATATACAATGTAAAAAAATGCTGGGTTAATCACATGAGAAATGAGTGACGGAAATGCCAGATTTTTTTATAAAAATTCTTTCATTTGCAAAAAAAGTTTTTTAACTTGTTTGAGGTGGTTTTGATTTTGGTATTGTGCTAAAATGTGTTCATGCAAATAATGGGAAATGGAAATTCATTTGCTGAATAAACTCTGTGAACATTACACCAACATGACTAATTAGCTGTCTCCATTATGATTGTCTTGTTTACTGCTGGTACTATGTTACCAATACTACAGTCAGCCGCTCGAACAATTTGACGGAAACACACCTATTCACATTCACAGGATTTTTGGTTTTGTTTTGTGAATTTTGAAAAGATTCACTTGGTGTTAGGATGGAAACCCGACTTCGGACTCTTTTAGTGCTTGCGGTGTCCTGCCTCTCTCACTAAAAATGCAATTACATGTTAGGTATAAAACATGAAAAAAACTTTGAATAAACATACCACTAACACTTAATGGATATGTATTTGGATATAACTATAGTTTTTTGACCACACTTTGTTGTTTATGTTCATTTATATATGCTGTCTCAACACAAATCGATTAAGTTAACTTAATTGTTTTTACAAATTTAAAAAGGATTTAAAATCAAAAGTGTAAGTTGTCCCAAAACAACCCTCAAGAATAGTGTTGGTTAAGTTCATTTTTATATAAGTAGTTTGAACAAGCAGAAACCATGTCAATAACACTAAAATAATAGTTTGAGTGTACACAATTTTGTGTTTTAAAATGAAGACTGAAAATAACACTGTAAAAAATGCTGGGTTCCACACAATCGATTTGTGTTGGGACAACATGAAGGAATTAAGTTAACTTATTAGTTTTTACAAATTTAAGTGGATTGAACGTAAAACAATTAAGTTGTCCCCAAAAAAACACAACACACACTGTGTTGTTTCAGCTTATATTAAATAAATAGTTTGAACAAACAGCAAACATAACTTGAGAAGTTAAAACGAACATACTAAACAGAATCGGTTTTCTGCAGAAAATGGACACAATACAAACTCCAAATACATTTTCAAGGGCACCACAAACCTAAATGAGCAACTGAATCTTTTCACAAACAACCACTTTTACATTTCAATACACTGTATGTAATGGACACTGCAATGGTCCTAATGATTTATTATGAAGCCTGAGGAAATTTAAAAGACTACAGTATAATAAGGGGAGACACTCTTTAATACGTAACAGTACATGCCACTCTTAACAAAAAAAGCAAAGAACCAATTAAACATGCATTTTTTTTCTCTGATGTGCTATCAATAGTGTCTGACGTGCATCAAAACAGCCACATGTGAGACTACAGTGTCCTCCACCATTCACACTACTCACTTCAAGTGGCCTTCGCAGTGAGTCCGGCATAGAAAAGCTCTCTTTTGAATGAACGGAGTACTTTAAGTGACCATCGCTCATTTTGTTCACGGCCACATGGAAGAGATTCCGAAGAGATTCAGTCACTTTTCATTACAAAATTACCCCCCCCTCCCTTTTAGAGTACCATTTGAATGCACAAAAAATGCATTATTCTGTAGCTGTACACTGAAAGTTTTACACAACTCTCAAATGCATCTTAGATTACTTTAGAGAAGTCATATGACTGAAATAGTTTTTAAAAAATTTTTTATTGTGTTTAAAAAGCACATTATTTTTCACAAAACCACACATTATTGCAGGACCTCTATTCTCAATCTGATGGAAATGTACAGAAAAATATTTTTGCTGCTTTTTCAAACTACTTATTTAAAATGAGCTGAAACAACACAATTCTTGAGTTTTTTGGGACAACTTTTTGGTTTTATGTTCAATCCGCTTTAAATCTGTTAAGTTAACTTAATTGACGAGTTAACGAATTGTACTTATTTGCAGGTAGTTAAAAAAAAAGTTGTACATTTACATGTTTAGTGCCGTATCAGTATTTTTACTGTGCTATTTTATTTCAACATGCAGTACTTTGTATCTACATTCTTTCTTGTCCATCGTGATTGGCTAAGTAGTAGAATAATCAGTTGTGTGCTTTCCCGTCCAATCAAAATCGACTCAAGACTTGAACGTTTCATAAATGCAGCAAACATGTACAGTGTGGAAGCATTAAAAGTGTCCAAGAAGGCGCAAAATTGGGACACGTAATGAGCAAGAGACTGTATGATGACTAAAATGCCCAAATTGCTTTAAACAATAACTAAATGCACTACAGAATTTTACGTTTTCAAATACATGCACAAATTGCATGATCTAAGCTTTAACATATCAGAACAGCTAGATATTTGCCCCTTAGGTTACACAGATTTTGCTCTGCATGTAAACGCATCAACCTGCTCTCTGTCAGCTTATTATATGAGCATATTGTCACGGTTCATATATCTGTGTTCTCCTTGTGTTGTTATGTCTGTCGCATTGCTGTGTTTGTTTACCTTTCCTTGACAGCGCGCGTTCCAGTCAGCTGACTAATCAGCGGGGCCACCTGCAACCTATTATTGAGACCTACTTAAGGACTCTGTTTCTCACCATTCGCCATTCAGTCATTCATGTTTGTTCCTGTCTTTCAGGTCTCGTTCTGCTGTCCCCCAGGACTTGAGAGTTATCTTGCGTCCCATGCTACCAGAGTTACCGTCAAGCCTTTGTTACTTGTACTGAGCAATCCAGCTAATAAACTTTTACTTGCAATTGGATCCGTTTACATCTCATCCTTGTGACAGAACGACTGAATCAAACATGGATCCAGCGAGTGTAGCTGAATTCACAGATTTCCTCACGCACACGAGCTCTCGTATGGATCAAGCGGAAGCTCAAGGACTCAGCAACAACCAAGCGGTGAGAACTCTCGCTGAGCAGGTCACGGAACTCACCGTTCAGATGCAGCGCCTGCATGTTGAGGCGACTCCGTCAACGTCCATCATGGACGGGACGCCGAGGCTTGGACTAATTCCGGGATCCAAAGAGCCGCGCCTGCCCACGCCAGCTGTTTACTCTGGTGAGCCTGAACTGTGTCGTTCCTTTTTGTCCAAAAGCTCACTTTACATATCACTTCAACCCTCAGCGTTTCCCACAGAGGCTTCCAAAGTAGCTCTTGTCATCACGCTACTCGATGGCAAGGCAGCATTATGGGGAACTACGGTGTGGGAGAACAAACTGCCCTGTTGGTCATCATTTAATGAATTCTCTACCAAGATGAGGAAGGTGTTTGATCAATCTGCGGTCGGCAGAGAAGCGGCTCGGCGGTTAGCAGGATTACGTCAAGGAAAACTGAGCGTGGCGGAATACTCCATTTAATTTCGGACATTCGGTTGCTCAGTGGGACGTTTTTCTTCATGGGTTAGCGGACCATATCAAGGACGAGATTTTCACTGTGGAACTTCCAAAGACTTTGGATGAATTAGTTGCGTTGGCCATGCGAGTCGACTCCCGTCTTCATCAGAGGCAGCTGAATAACTGTCACACCGTAAGGGAAACCCAACCGATGACGTCACTCGGGATTCCAGCGTTCGAGAAGGAGCCGATGCAGATGGGGCGCGCCAGACTGTCCAGAGCAGAGAAAGATCGTCGTTTTAATTTGGGTCTCTGTTTCTACTGTGGAGGTGCTGGACACAGAGTGCTGCATTGTCCAGTAAAAGAGTCGGCCCGGCAGTAGGTAAGGGGTTGCTGTCGGGCGGGGCAAGGTTAGATAAAAGCTCTTTTGCTGCTACCTTTCTTGCTGCTCCTTCTTTGGGAGTGAGATTGGAATTTTCGGGGGAGAGTTTTCAGACACAAGCACTCATTGACTCTGGGTCTGAGGGGAACTTCATTGACTCCATGTTAGCTAAAAGACTTAAACTTCCTTTAAAACATTTATCTAATCCTATCACTGTTCAGTCTCTTAGTGGTTCACCTCTTTCTTCTATAACCCTTTCTACGGACAATATCAGACTCATTACCTCCGGTAACCATTCAGAGAATATATTTTTTTTTTTAACAGACTCTCCGCTCACTCCGGTGGTCCTGGGACATCCCTGGCTCACGCATCACAATCCTCAGATTGACTGGAGGAATAATACTATTATTTCTTGGAGTGAGAGTTGTCATTCGTCTTGTCTATTGTCCGCCCGTTCTAATGTTTCTTGTTCTGTCTTGCAGGAGGAGAGCATGGATTTATCTAACGTGCCACCTGAGTACTCGAACCTGAAGAGAGTCTTCAGTAAGTCTCGAGCTGCTTCTCTACCTCCTCATCGTCCCTATGACTGTGCCATAGAGTTATTGCCAGGTACGTCTCCGCCTAAAGGCAAGATTTATTTACTCTCTATTCCAGAGAGGGAGGCTATGGAGAAATATATTTCTGATTCTCTAGCAGCCAAGATCATTCGCCCCTCTTCATCTCCGGCGGGGGCGGGATTTTTTTTTGTGAAGAAGAGGGATGGTTCGCTCCGTCCCTGTATTGACTGCCGAGGGTTGAATGACATCACGGTTAAGAATACCTATCCTTTGCCATTGATGTCATCGGCTTTCGAACGTCTTCAGGGGGCGTCTTTCTTTATAAAATTAGATCTCTGCAACGCTTATCATTTGGTTCGCGTAAGAGAGGGGGATGAATGGAAGACGGCTTTTAATACCCCCAGGGGGCATTTTGAATACTGCGTACTTCCTTTCGGACTGTCCAACGCTCCCGCTGTCTTCCAAGCTCTCGTCAATGACATGTTGAGAGACATGCTAGATCAGTTCATTTATGTCTACCTGGATGACATACTGATATTTTCTTCTTCTCTCCAGGAACATGTTCAACACGTCAAGCAAGTGCTTCAGAGGCTGCTAGAGAATGGTCTTTATGTCAAGGCGGAGAAATGAGTATTTCATGCACAGTCTGTTCTAGAGATGCGCGGTTGGCGGTTACAGCCGCGGACTCCGCGGATCGGGCGGATCACGTGACGAAAAATAATATTTTTATTAAATTCGGGCGGGTGGCGGGCTGTTGTACCAATCAAATAAAAAAAATATGTATAAATTGTTAAATATGATCTGACTATACCTACATCCAAAAAAATCGAGCACACTTTGAAATAGTAAAATTTTCATCAGGCAGTAATATATATTATATATTATGATTATTATATTATCATATAGTCGAGTCTATGCAAATCGACTGCTTGTTATTATCAGAGATGGCAACGCCGGCAAAGGAGGTACGTGACAAACTCAAATAAGGAGAATTAAAAACAAAGGAAATAGAAGGTCAGAAAAGTGTTGCCTGGAATAAGTTTTACAAAGTGGTAAATCAGGATGACACCAGTGCAGGCTATGTAATTTGCAAAACCTGCGAAGCAGTTTATGTTCATGACAGCCACAAGACGGGTACGTCTAATATGGTGCATCACAAGTGTGCTGCTAAACCTCAAACCTCCACAAACACCTTGACAAGTTTTGTCCGTCGAGATCCCAATAGAGTACCACTGCTCAAAAAGGGATGGCATATTTATTTTTCTAATTTAATTTCTAATTGTGGGGGTGACTGAGCCTATAAGGCTTAGCTACGATATGACGTTTTTATTTAATTTTTTTTTCAACTGTTTGCCAAAGCATGCGACTATAGCCTATGCCTACATTAAGATATTTATTTTAATATTTTTTTTACTGCCTGTTGTTTCTTTTGGCATATAAAATAGGCATTGTCTGATAGAGATATCAATAAAGGTTAATCTGTGTCACAGAATTGGTGTTGTTTCTGATTTCTACAAGCTCAATAACATCCACAGCAAAAAATAAAAAATAAATAAATAAAACAATAGTCGAAAAACTGTGCCCATTAATTAGATGTGCAAGGCAAGCAGGTAAGTTTTTGGGGTTGCTATGGACAACTACAAATGTGAACATTATTAGGCTATAATGTAAATGACTTATTATTCTATCTATTTGCTAAAAAATAAAGTGAAATAGGCATTTAGTAGTAGGCTAAATAGCAGCATGTTGAAATGATGTGTCAAAATGCGTTTTCTATTAGGCTACAATAAAAAAATTGTACAGTACAGTGCGTTTAATTTAGGCTATTCATTTATTTTTGTCCCTGTGCGCCGATCGGAGACAGAGTTCACTGCTGATATTCTGAGAGCTTTATAGGGTGCTTCTCATTTCTTATTTGTGCATCCTCGTTTCCTTTCCTTGCTTTCTTTCCTCGTGTCTTAGCTCCACCCCTCCGGGATGCGAGGGAAGGACGCAAGGAAAAGACTCGAGGACTGAGGAATCGAATCAAGTGAAAAGACACGTCCTCGTATCGTTTAGCGTCACTTCAAAGCGTCGTCAATTAATGCTGGATTTGGCTTGCACGTTTGGATTAACTACATGTCTACATTAAAGTCATTCTCTATTCTCTAATTATCAATAAAGAAAAATTCATTTAATAATAAAAAGGAATAAGCCATTCAAATAAAGAGCCCAATCAGCAGATGGCGGGCGGGTGCGGTTTTAAAAATTGGTCAAAAATGTTGGTGCGAATGGATGGCGGACGGATCCAGAGAAAGTTCAGGCTGTGGTAAATTGGCAAAATCCTGATTCCCGCAAGGCCCTGCAGAGGTTTCTGGGCTTCGCCAATTTTTACCGGCGTTTTATTCGCAATTTCAGCCAACTGGCCGCACCCCTGACTGCCTTAACCTCCACCAAAACTCCGTTCAGGTGGTCCAGCGCTTTCCAAACTAAAGAGCTGTTTTGTTTCAGCACCCATCCTGATCGCCCCTGATCCTTCACGGCAGTTTGTGGTGGAGGTTGATGCTTCAGAGGTGGGGGTCGGTGCCATCCTGTCCCAGCGTTCTCCCTCGGACAACAAGGTACATCCCTGCGCGTATTTTTCTCATCGTCTTTCTAGTGCTGAACGAAATTGATATTGGCAATCGGGAATTGTTGGCAGACAAGTTAGCTTTGGAGGAGTGGCGACACTGGTTAGAGGGTTCGGGTGGTTCCTTTGTAGTTTGGACCGATCATAAGAATTTGGAATATATTAAGACCGCCAAAAGACTAAACTCCAGGCAGGCCCGCTGGGCATTATTTTTTGGTCGTTTTGATTTTGCTATTTCTTACAGACCAGGTTCTAAGAACGTTAAGCCAGACGCACTTTCTCGTATTTTTGATCATTCTGAACGCACACTGTTCCCCGAGCCCATCATCTCTGACAGCAAGGTCATCGCTGCTGTCTCTTGGGAGATCGAGTCGAGAGTCTGCACTGCTCTTAAAGAGGTAACGCCTCCGTCCGAATGTCCATCGGGTCGGTTACTCGTGCCAGAGTTTCTTCGGTCTGACGTTATCCGGTGGGGTCACTCTTCCAGATTAGCTTGTCATCCAGGGGTGAGTCGCACGTTATCTTTGATTAAACAAGGATTCTGGTGCCCACTGATGGCTCGGGATATGCGTGATTTTGTTTTGGCTTGTTCCGTCTGTGCTGTTTCTAAGACTTCTAATCGTCTGACTCCTGGCCTCCTACAGCCGCTGTCCGTGCCTTCGAGACCCTGGTCTCACATAGCGCTAGATTTTGTCACTGGACTCCCATCATCCAGTGATTCTCGAAGGCAGTTCATTTTATAGCTCTGCCCAAATTACCATCAGCCAGAGAAACAGCGGTAGCTGTCATTTATCATGTCTTTCGTATTCATGGCCTCCCAAAGACGTGGTCTCTGACAGAGGACCCCAGTTTATCTCCAAATTTTGAAAAGAATTCTGTCACCTTTTAGGGGCCACGGTCAGTCTTTCTTCTAGTTTCCATCCCCAGAGTAATGGTCAGACGGAGAGAGCCAATCAGGATCTTGAGCGTATATTAAGATGTTTGGTTTCCCAGAATCCGGCCTCCTGGAGCCAGCAACTCTCTTGGGTTGAGTACGCACATAACTCATTGCCAGTATCTGCACATAATTACCTATTACCTATTCCGGTCCCCCCCCCCCCCCCACCCGCCGCGTGTCGTAGATGGGGAGACCGTTTATTCGGTTAAGCGCATTCTGGACTCAAGAAAGAGGGGGCGTGGATTTCAGTACTTGGTGGACTGGGATGGTTACAGTGCAGAGGAGAGAAGTTGGGTACCTCCCAGAGACATATTGGATCGTTCTCTTATTGATGATTACAATCGCCAGGTAAGATCTCAGAGCGTCAGGAGACGCTCTTAGGAGGAGGGGTACTGTCACGGTTCATATATCCGTGTTCTCCTTGTGTTGTTATGTCTGTCGCATGGCTGTGTTTGTTTACCTTTCCTTGACAGCGCGCATTCCAGTCAGCTGACTAATCAGCGGGGCCACCTGCAACCTATTATTGAGACCTACTTAAGGACTCTGTTTCTTACCATTCGCCATTCAGTCGTTCATGTTTGTTCCTGTCTTTCAGGTCTCGTTCTGCTGTCCCCCAGGACTTGAGAGTTATCTTGCGTCCCATGCTACCAGAGTTACCGTCAAGCCTTTGTTACTTGTACTGAGCAATCCAGCTAATAAACTTTTACTTGCAATTGGATCCGTTTACATCTCATCCTTGTGACACATATATTAATGTATTGTGCTCTCACATTAAGTCAATCTCACATTTTAAATGTATAGTTCATGAATTGCAAATAATTACTCTTACACTTAGAAACTCTGTTAAAAGAAAATGGCAGTGATTTAAGCTACATTTTTTTTTGCAAGGTATACATTTTCACAGCATACCACTTACTACCATCTACTTTTAGACTTTTAGAAGGGCTACGTTTACTCATACTATGTAGGTTATTTTACTAAACGAAAACTAAAACTAATGCTCAAAAATATACTGCTTAAAAAAATAAAGGGAACACTTGGAGTTACATTGTGCTGTTTAAGTATTCCCTTTATTTTTTTGAGCAGTGTATGTTTATTCACTGAATTAAATAAAAAATAAATGAAAAACTAAATGAAACTAACAACCATCACTGAAAAACTAAAATAAATTATAATTAGCCCAAATAAATAATTTCTGAATTCATAAGAAATGATTCTATGGAAGAATACTGTCCTGTGATTGTTTAGAGAAGTACCTGTAGATATCGCATACGGACCTTGAGTATGCATCAAAAGCGCCGCCACATTTGTACAGTGCTCCCAGGACAAATGTCATTCAACCGCACTAGTCAAGACAGTGTGCCAATGTGAAGATGCTGGACTTTAGTGCTGCTTACAGGTGTAGTAACGAGCAAACAAAGAAAACAAAGCACAAAGGCAGAACATGTCATAGGTAAGATTTTGTTTTTTACGTTTTTTGTATGTTACAAACTTTTGTGTTCAACAAGTAATGTTATTGATGATAATACAGTCTCTTACTGCACTGATCATAAGGCAAAGTAGCATCAACTTGCACTGAATTCTAGGCTTATGCTAGTTTTGTTGAATAAAATCAGCAAACAATGAAAAAGAAATATGACAACAAGACGCTGCGGTGCCAGAAACTTGTATTATTGTCGGCTAAGAGAACGAGTCGTTTATAACGGAGACTCATTCACAAACGAATCACTCCCTCTGTTAGAATGAGAAGTGAAAGCAGGAGAGGGGCTGTGTTTCAGGACACGGATTAGATCAAATTTAACACAGAGGGAGGATAATACATTTCCATGTACACAAACACACACTTTATCGGCAATGCCCATGCCGTCACTTATCCATCGACGTAGAAAAGTGAAATTATAATTTTTGTAATTAAAAAAAATATTTGCGTACTGACCACCGGGGAAAACTCCCGATCATAGATATATGTATATATGTATATATGTGTATATCTCTGGCTCTGGATGGCCACAGTCCTTCACCTTGGTCCCGCATTAATTTCAAAGGAGCGCTACCCTGTACTAAAATGGCGGCTCTATTGATGCATTCCTTCCAATAGACAACAACAGGGTAGGCGACATCTAATGATATCTATGATTATGAAATATCCAATGATTGTAAAAAATATGGACGACGCCACAGCGCCTTTTCCCATTGAATGCTTTGAATGCAAAACGCTTCATGACGGGCACAAACTGTCGCAAAAAACTGCTGAAATTGGAGCCTGGACATGCGCAGAGGGACTGCCTGATGGAGCCAGAGGCAGAGCCTCGGAATCAAACTTCCAACCAAACGCTTGTACGTCAAATCAACCACGCCCCCTGAACTTCTCATTTGACCGCCCGTATCTGCACTGTAACAAAGGCTCGCTAATATATAAACACATTTAAAAACACGTAATAATATAAGATTTATTAAAAAACGGTGTGATGTAAGCTGTTTTTTAATAACTTAATAAAAAAAATAGGCTATATGTTAGACTGCAAAATAAACGATCTTTCATACAAGCCTTGGTAAGACTAAACTATGAGCTATGAAAAATATTTCTCTTATAATAGGTTGTTGGTATTTGTTATCTTCATAGGGGTAGAAATAACACTTGTAAAATATGAACAATAACATATAAACAACACATTTTAGAAAGGTTTTTGTTTTTAATTAGCAATCAAAAAGTACAACAAAAATACTTGAAGCCGAGCTTCAAGGAAATAGATAAAACAAAAACAGACACAAGGGTCAAAATCACACTAGCAAAGTGTCACTTAGCTTCTCACGAGATACAGGAGAACACCAGGCAATCATGGCTCAAGACTGAACACACTGGTTTGTTACACACAGACTTATATAGGGTCAAACACAGGTGTTGTTAATCTGGTTGATTGTTGACATATGGCAGATGGCGGGAAAGTGTGCCATCCACTGTTCTGAAGGAATTGCAGAAGTAGGGTGCTGGTGTGTAACAAGCCAGGAGCGCCTCCTTCTGGCCAGGAGGAGAAACGCAGCCCAATGAATCCTTACAGGAGCCTCCCCTTTAAGAACGGCTCCTGACGTTCCTCTAGACTTGCCTTTGGGCCCGTTTAAAGTCGGCGATTAGTACTGGGTCCAGAATATCTCTAGCCGTCACCCATGACCGCTCCTCTGGACCATATCCCTCCCAATCAACAAGGTATTGCACCTTCCCATGGACCAGTCGAGAATCCAGAAGTCTGCGTACCGTGTAAGCCGGTCTACCATCAATGATGCGGGGTTTTGGTATGGGCTTGCTGGCTGGAGAGAGAGAGGAGCATACAACAGGTTTTAATTTGGATATGTGAAAGGTGGGGTGAATTCTCATAGACCTGGGCAGCATTAGCCGGTAGGATACGGGATTTATCTTTCTGATGATCTTAAATGGACCAATGTAGCGTGGGGCCAGCTTGCGAGACTCTACCCGAAGAGGAAGATCCCTGGTTGAAAGCCATACTCTCTGACCTGGCCGAAGTGTGGGTCCTGGCCTTCGATGCTTGTTTGCCTGTCTCCGCTGTTGTTGAGAGGCTTTCAATAAGGCTACTCGAGCTTTCTGCCAAGATCGTCTGCATCGGTGGACCAGTTGTGTAGCAGCTGGGACACTGACTTCTGGTTCTTGTCCTGGAAACATAAGGGGAGGGAAACCATACTGGCACTCGAAAGGAGACATTCCCAAAGAAGAGTGGTAAAGGGTGTTATGTGCAAATTCCGCCCAGACCAACCGAGAGCTCAAAGTAGTCTGATTGTCTAAGACCAAACATCTCAGAGACCTCTCAATCTCTTGGTTTACCCTCTCTGTTTGACCATTAGATTGGGGATGAAAGCCAGATCAAAGACTAATAGAGAACCCAATAAGCTGACCAAATGCCCTCCAGAATCTGGAAGTGAACTGTGGACCCCGGTCGGAAACCATGTCCTGCGGAAAGCCATGGATTCTGAACACATTCCGCATGAGAAGCTCTGCTGTCTGACTTGCTGTTGGGAGTTTGGGCAGGGGAAGTAAGTGACATGCCTTTGAAAATCTGTCCACTACCACCAGAATGACTGTGTTACCTTTGGACTCCCGTAGGCCTGTAACAAAGTCCAATGAAATGTGTGTCCATGGATGTTTAGGAATAGGCAGTGGATGCAGCAAACCTTGAGGTCAGGTTCTGGGTTCTTTGTTTTGTGCACAGATAGAGCAAGCGGCAACAAAGTCTCGGACATCCTTCTGTAGTTTTGGCCACCAAAATTTTCTCTGGATGAGCTTGTGTGTCCTAGTGGCCCCAGGGTGACCCGATTGGAGGGAGGCATGAGCCCACTGCAACACTTCAGAGCGTAGATGGTTAGGTACAAAGAGACGCCCTGGAGGGCAATTACCTGGAGCTGATTGTGGCTGTGCTCTCCTGACAGACTCTTCGATTGCCCACTGAATTGCGCCAACCATTCTGGAGGTAGGTATAATGAATCCTGGTGTGGCCTCACCCTCTAGCGACCCAAACTGCCTCGAGAGTGCGTCTGGCTTTAAATTCTTAGAGCCTGGGCGATAAGAGAGAGTGAAGTCAAAATGGTTAAAGAAAAGGGCCCAGCGAGCTTGCCTGGAGTTTAACCTCTTAGCCTCTCTAATGTAGGTGAGGTTCTTGTGGTCTGTCCAGATGAGAAATCAATGTTTGGCCCCCTCCAACCAGTGTCTCCACTCCTCTAATGCCACTTTGACTGCGCAAAAAGCTCTCGGTTCCCAATGTCGTAATTCCTCTGTGCCGGGGTAAGCCTGTGAGAAAGATAAGCACATGGGTGAAGTTTGTTATCAGTCTTATTTCTTTGGGAAAGGATTGCTCCTACGCCTACGTCGGAAGCATCCACCTCCACAACAAAAGGAAGCTCTGGGTCCGGAAGAGCTAGAATGGGGGCAGATGTGAAGAGAAGCTTTGGTCTGTTGAAGGCCTTATTAGCCGTCTCAGTCCATACAAATGATTTGGCAGTCTTTTTAGTAAGAGTAGAGAGTGGTTCCGCAATGGAGCTGAAGCCTCTAATAAATCTCCTATAAAAATTGGCGAACCCCAAAAATCGTTGTACTTCCTTGACTGAACGTGGTTGTGGCCAATCCAGTACTGCCTTGATCTTGCCAGGATCCATCTGAAGGCTACATCTAGAAACTATGAACCCAAGAAACGACACTTTGGAGACATGGAATTCGCTCTTCTCCAGCTTCACGAAAAGCCTGTTTCTCAGCAACTGGGAGAGGACCTGCCGGACATGCTGTACATGTTCTTGATAACTACTTGAAAAAATGAGTATGTCATCTAAGTAAACGAAAACAAACTTGTTTAGCATCTCTCTAAGGACATCATTAATGAATGCCTGGAAGACGGCTGGGGCATTTACAAGGCCAAAAGGCATTACCTGATATTCATAGTGGCCCGTTGGAGTGTTGAAAGCCGTCTTCCACTCATCTCCTTCTTTGATCCTGACCAGATGGTATGCATTTATGAGGTCCAACTTTGTGAAGATAGTGGCACCCTGCAGTATCTCAAACGCGGTGTTCATCAGGGGTAATGGAAAGCGATTCTTAATGGTTAAGTGATTCAAACTTCTGTAATCAATACAGGGCCGAAGACTCCCATCCTTCTTGGAAACAAAAGCCTGCTCCCGCAGGTGAGGTTGATGGACGAAGAAATCCACTATCTAGGGCCTCGTTCAGGTGTTTCTCCATGGCAGTCCTTTCAGGAATGGAGAGGGAGTATAATCTTCCTCGAGTAGGGCATGCTCCAGGTACAAGTTCAATGGAACAATCGTAAGGACGGTGCGGGGGTAACGAAGTAGCCTGAGACTTACTAAAGACTTCACTGAGATCCATGTATTCTAGGGGAACTCGGGATAGACATGGAGAATCCTTGGGTAGCTCTGGCAGGGAGGCTGGAGACTTGGTAGTGACTGGCTTGGGTTTGGGTGTAACCCGTACTTCTGTGGTAGGTATGGTTATAGTGTGGGCTGAAGGAAGTCTGGAGGGTTCAGGCTGGGGTCCAGGAAGTGTTTCCAGTGGCTCGAGAGAATGGCAGAAGGAAAAATCAGAAACACAGCAGTTAGTACCCCAACTCTTAACAACACATCCGGGCCAGTCTATAAAAGGGTTGTGATGGATTAACCAAGGGAGACCAAGAACTAAGGGATTTTCTGGTGAATGGATAAAAAAAAATTGTATCTCTTCTCTGTGTGTCCCTATTTTTAACTGGAGAGGCGTGGTGCAGTGACTAACCTGTCCTGAGCCAAGAGGTCTGCCATCTAGTGCTGTGATGGTGAGGGGTCTCTGGAGGACTATGGTTCTAATACCCAAATCATTAGCCATGTTGATGTCCAAAAAATTACCAGCAGCTCCAGAATCAATGAAGGCACAAAGATGATGAAGTTGGCTGCCTTGGGTGATCGTGGCTTGAATGGACACTCCGGAAGTCATAGCACAGGGGGAAACATCTACTCGCCCGGGTCCCCCTCTCCCTGGACGAGAGCTGGCTTTTCCCTTCAGTTCGGGGCAAGTGAAGCGGAAGTGATCTGGCTTTCCACAGTAGAGACAGCATCGTCCCTTCATCTGCGGATCTCGTTCGGTCTGGGTCAATCTGGTTCTCCCCAGCTGCATTGGTTCCTCAAGATCATTGGGTTGAAGGGGCTGAGTGATGGGGCTAGTACGTACGTAAGGGTCAAATAACCTAGTTTCCCTTCCTCGTTCCTGTTGTCGTTCTCTTAGGTGATGGTCTACCCGGATGGCAACATCAATAAGGGACTCAAGATCTGGCGCGGGATCTCTAAAGGCCAGCTCATCCTTTAATTCAGAAGACAAGGCCCGATGAAAGGTTGCTCTCAGTGCTCGCTGGTCCCATCCACTCTCTGAAGCCAGTGTTCTGAACTCAATAGAAAACTCGACGATAAGTCGAAGTAGACGATAACCCACATCTCCTTTACTGGCTGGATGATGGAAGACCTTCTTCATCTCTGTAATGAAACTGGAACTGTTGTTAACGAGTGGAGATTTCTGGTCCCATAGTGACGTGGCCCAATTCAAAGCTTTGCCCGTGAGTAGAGTGATGATATAAGCTACTTTACTGTTCTCTGTGGGAAAACTGCTGGGTTGTAATTGAAAAGCACTGGGCAACAAAGCCTCGACACCTCTCTGGGTCTCCATTAAATCTCTCTGGTGCTGGTAACCTGGGCTCAGACGAAGTAGCAAAAACTGCTGGAGGGATGACTATAGGTTGGGCATCTTGGGGAGCTGGAGTTTGAAGACTTCGCCGCTGAAGGATCTCGGCAAGAATCTGCTCATGCTTATGGATAGTGGTCGCTTGATTAGTCAAGGCAGACAGAATACATTCCACATTGGAAGGTGGTGAAGCTTCTTCTGCTGGGTTCATTTTCTTGGTTCAGTCTTGCTGTAACGAGGTGGTTTTGGTGAGGATTGAACCTGGGTCTCTGGGACTCAAAGCTGGGGCTTTTCCCTGCTGAGCTAACTCCTCTTTTGATGAACAAAAGAGCAGAAGACTAATAAGGAGACTTGAGACTTTGGTTTCAGGAAAAAATAAACAGATCTTTACTTAAAAATAGGATTTCAAAAGTACAACAAAAATACTTGAAGCCGAGCTTTAAGGAAATAGATAAAACAAAAACAGACACAAGGGTCAAAATCACACTAGCAAAGTGTCACTTAGCTTCTCACGAGATACAGGAGAACACCAGGCAATCATGGCTCAAGACTGAACACACTGGTTTGTTCCACACAGACTTATATAGGGTCAAACACAGGTGTTGTTAATCTGGTTGATTGTTGACATATGGCAGATGGCGGGAAAGTGTGCCATCCACTGTTCTGGAGGAATTGCAGAAGTAGGGTGCTAGTGTGTAACAAGCCAGGAGCGCCTCCTTCTGGCCAGGAGGAGAAACGCAGCCCAATAAATCCTTACAGATACATTAGACTCTAAAGGAAAGCATTACTCTAAATTTCAAATATCTTATGATTGGCTGCAGTACATTACACTAACTACAAAACATTAACATTTAGCAGATTTTTTTATTCAAAGCGACGTACAAAAGAAGAACAAAAGCAATCAATGAGCCAACATTCAATAGTGTGATTATTAGACTAGATTAGAGAGCAGGCTACAGAAGAGGAAAAATGCAGAGAAGAAATGCTATTAAGCCCTATTTTTAGACAATGCATCCGGTTTTCTATGTAAAATCCAAACAAACATATTTTGTTTGCTTTCTTTTATATAAATGGCATTTGGTTTGACTTGGAGAATGCGTGGGTTAATTGTGCAAACATGTTTTGGTGCTACATTACTGAGATATAATTTTAATATATCGATTTCTCCACTACTTTTCACAGATTGAGCTCAATTGGGGCTGGAGATAATTTGAGGAGCTGTGTCTGAAGAACATGCCATGAATTGTGATTGGCCGAACGGCTTTGATCTTCCCAGGCAATGCTTTCGGGACAACCTGTCAGGCCACAGTACTAGCCAAACAGCATCGCAGTTTGCCTGGAGAAACATCTGAGGAATGCTGTAATCAAACACAGATATGTTTATCAAACGGCAATGCGCGGAAATAAATTTAAAAGATTAGTTTATTCCTGTCATTCAATTTTCACCCTTTCCTGTCAAGCTCGATTCCCATCATCATTAGTCTTCAGTGTTACATTGTAATACACTGTGAAAAATTGCTGGATTCCACACAATTGCTTCATGTTGTCCTGACACACACTTATTAAGTTGCCTTAATTGCTTTTACAAATAATATAAGTGGATGGAACATAAAACAATTAAGTTGTCTCAAAAAAGATCTCAATAATTGTGTTTCAGCTCATTTCAAATAAGTTTTTGAGTGTTGCTTTTAAAATGCTCTTACAGTCACAGGTCTCAAAAACACATGTAAATAATAAACTTTAATATTTGCTGTGACTTGTGACTCCACAAATCTCATGTGTTCTAAACTGTTGTGCTGACCAACTATAATTCAGATTCAACATTGCATATCCAGCGACGTGACTATTTCGGATACACAAATTGCGATATTGATGCTGCTAAATCAAAATATTAAAATGACACCCTCTCATCTCTCTGACTCTTGCATCAGGTTGCACATTTGCACTATAGACACTTTCTTAATCACTCCATGTCTCTGGGAAACATTGTGCATTTCAAATTCCACTTCACACAGGCAGGGGCGCCCCCAAGGGGTGGGGGCCACGGCCACCCCTGTGTAAACTCTGACCACCTCAATATGATTTTGCTGTTGGTATTATTAATTTAAATGTACTTACGTTAATATTTCAATAAATAAATAAATCAATAAATAGCAGCCACTAAATTATTGTGGATTGATTGGTGCCACTGACGTAGCCGATTCCCTCCCCGATTGTTGTTGACAGCACACACACACCTTCAATAGACAGCAATGGCAATTTAATATTTACCTTAAGGTACATTAATAGAAGGAGCTGTATTAATAATATTGTGGCTCAAGAAGGAATATGGATAAATGATATTATTAGGGTCTGTATAGTGAGTGTGTGTGTATATAGTAATGCCTTTTGTTCAGTTTGTTCATTTGTTTGTTTTATTAATTCATTCATTAATCTTCATTAATTTTAGACATGGCATATACTGTATGCTGTACAATAAATGTATGTGAAAAATAACTGAAAAGTTATTTATATATATGAAAAGTGTTTTTAAACTAAACATTGATTTTTATTTGGTTTTCATATGTACTTGCTGAATTATTTCAAGGAATAAATTGCAATATTTCAAGAATAATTAATTAAATGAATTAAAACCACATTATTTCATTTACCAGAAACAAAAATATAACATTACACTGAATTCATTATTTTTTTTGTGTGCCACTCCAAGATTTAGTGTGGCCTCTTCTGGTCACCCCTAAGAAAATGTTCTGGGGGCGCCACTGCACACAGGTGAGTGGGCTTGACAAACCACCTGTAGAAACACTCTTATCTCTTTATGCACCTGACCCTTTATTTAAACTCCATCTTACAAGGACCCAATAAGGAAAACAATGTTTACTATAAATGTACGACAATCATTTGTTGCGCTGCTTGCTTCGACCTTAAATAACTCTTTTGTACAATATTCAACCTTTAATACCTCTTTTGCACAATATCCTGCACAACATTGTTCAGTCTCATGTAAAAGTATTTGTATAGCCTGTCTTATGTGTATAGATATGTATCTTTTAGTATATGTTAGTTATGCATAGTTTTTTTTTAAATAGCTCTTATGTCCAGTATTGTGTTTGTAATTATGATTAAGTAGCACCGTTGTCCTGCAAGACATGACATTTCGTTCCTCTGTATGTCCACACATGTATTCATCAGCTTCGCAGGAATGAATTATTTTTAAAATATATGAAAATAGAAATCTGTGATAGCCTATCACAACTGTTCTATTGTATTTCTGATTACAAAAAAAAACAAAAACTTGGTGAACATAAAATACTTCAAAAAACAAGGCTTATTCTTTGACTGCAAATACATTTTTATACTTTATTGGCTCATAGTGGTTAATGCATCCAAACCAATAAGTGATCCATGATTTACTGCCATTGTTCCCCTGAGCGGCACACTTAACATTACGGTACGTTGCTCCACGGTGTCACTTTAGTCACTAGCTAAAAGCGTCAAGCTAAATGACTGCAATTTGCCGAAAAGGAAATATTAAAAGGTTGCAATTTATGGTTAAGGTGAGATTTATGGTTGACCAATCACAGTGACAGCGCACACAAGCAATTTAGGCCTGAGTGCTGCTTAAAGAGGAGAAATGTCAGCGCTTTACAGTGGCTTTCTGCATTCATCTCGATGTTGTGGCTCGGAAGTAGTTGACAATCTGGACATAATCACCTGAGCAATAAATGTCACAGGACTAATCACTGTACAGTTACGGGATAATTACATTGGGATACTCTGATAGGCCAATGCACTGCACTAGCTGCGATGTTAAAGTTAGTAGAGAGGAAAAGTATATATTTTATGATGAGCTGTAAATGATGAAGATTAAAGAAGAAACAAAGATTTTATATTTTCTTAAATAGATTTTTTTGACTATTCATATTGTCTCAGAAATTCAATTCAATCAAATTCATGTTTATTTATATAGCGCTTTTACAATGTAGATTGTGTCAAAGCAGCTTAACATAGAAGTTCTAGTAAAGTCCAGATTTCAGAGTTGAAGTTCAGTTTAGTTTAGTTCAGTGTGGTTTAAATTTCACTACTGAAAGTTCAAACACTGAAGAGCAAATCCATCGATGCACAGCTCCACAAGTCCTGATCCGAGCAAGCCAGTGGCGACAGTGGTGAGGAAAAAAAACCTTCACCAATTGACGAAGTGAAGGGAAAAAAACCTAGAGAGAAACCAGGCTCTGTTGGGCACAACCATTTTTCTTCTGGCCAAACTTCCTGTGTGGAGTTGCAGTCTAGTCTAGGAAGCTGGACGTCCATCATGGAGAACTGCAGGTGTGGGTAGGTCACCGGCGGGTGAACAGGCTGGCCCACAGGATCAATGCGGGGATTCGTTTGTCACTGTAGTCTCAGGCCTGGTCCAGGATTATGAATACCTTTGGCATCTATACACTCTAAAAAACACTGGGTTGATTTTTTAACCCAAATGCTGGGTTGAGACTGCTGGGTAACAAAGTTGGGTTGATTTAACCCAATTTTTTTTATTTGATGTAACCCAGCAGTGCTGGGTTTGGAACGCGGACGTGAAAGAGAGCACACACGTCACGTCTACATCCAGGGACATCAGCGTGAGAAACCGGCATTTTCTTTGCGACGTCTTTAGAGGGAAGCAAGGGAAATTCTGTCTGAAACGTAAGTTATTCAGTGTGTATTTAACAATTTGAATAAGAAATAACACATTTACTTTACAGTATAATATATATACGCAATTTATTTAACCTAACGACTAAGCGACGGTCGTGCTTCGCCTCACGGCCGACTTCTTGCTCAGTGGACGGGAAAGCGTGGAAGACGGGAAAGTGGACGTTATAAGTTATTTGTACACAGCACCTTATAACAGTATACAATGCAATACTTTCTCCATACGCATTTGTTCACAGCACCTTATAACTTGTATATTTATAACAAATCTGTACAACAATTCATCATCCAGAGCTCTATTGTCTAACTGCATCTCTGTTTAATGTTTGTCGTATTTTATTTTATTTATTTTTATTTTTATTTTTTTTTCTCATATTTATTTTGTGTTGTCACTTTATGTATACTGGAAGCTTCTGTAGCCAAAACAAATTCCTTGTGTGTGTAAGCACACTTGGCAATAAAACTGATTCTGATTCTGATTCTGATGACATCGGAATGAGTCATCGGAAGGAGCTTGAAAAGGATAAGGTAATTTTTTTTTAATATTACTTTTATGTTAAAAAACTAGGGTTCATACGGTCATGGAAAACCTAGAAAAGTCATGGAATTTTGACTTGGCATTTTCCAGGCCTGGAAAAGTTTTGGAAAAACAAAACCCACAAAGTTTTGGAAAAGTCATGGAAAACAGATAACTGTATTCTTTAATATAGGTTAGTTTTCTTTTCTTCGTTTCTGTCCTTGGCCAATCACATACTCTCACATTATTAGTGCGGTGTAAGCATTATCTAAATCAATTTTACATAGATATAAATATAAGCTGAAACTAAATAGATTGTTGCTTGTTTTACGATATGCTGTAATCAATTTTAACATGCATTGTTTTTCTTTTACCATGTATATGTAGACATTGGATGAAACATTAGGTCATGAAAATGTACTTAAGTCTTGGAAAAGTCATGGAATTTTAGTAGTAAAAATGTGTATGAACCCTGATAAACCATTTAAATAATTAGTCTTTAATTGCCCACATTGCCTATTTTATAAGGCAAACATACACAGTTTTGGAGTTCCATGCTCAAGTTCATAGAGACTGAGACCACAGAAAGCACATCCTGTTACTTTCATTATTTACAAAAGTGCAGTGTTTTGTTGTTATTGTGAGTGCACACAGAGAAATGTAATGTAGTGTAAAGTTGCTACTATATTTCAGATGATAAGCCATAGCTTATTTGAGGTCGTTGAGAGCATTTGGATATCCTGCCTGATGTAGTTACTACTGCATAGATCAGCTGTTTACAATCTGCGTGACTTCGCCAATGTGGATTTTTTTTTTTCTGCAACTAATAAAATATTGGTCGACTAATGGTTAGTCAGTTATTAGGGGGCAGCCCTAGTAATCATTAGCCACTTCAACACTTTAAACTGAGAGATTAAAGACAAATGCCAATTTGCCTTTGACTGGTTAATTTTTAAAATCTGCTGTTCATGCAACCAGTGGCTTTCTCTTGTTTTATTTTTAGCACGGGAGCAAACCCTCGTCTTTAGGTCAATTTGATTACAATTCAGAGGGTAACGAATCAATTCGAAGTTTTTTGATGCATAATGATGCATTTAATGCATAATGCTTTTCCTACAGTTATTTTATTAATAATGAAAATGTTATTTTTATGTTTGTTATTAGGGCGGCGCGGTGGCGCTGTGGGTAGCGCTGTCGCCTCACAGCAAGAAGGTTGCCGATTCGAGCCTCGGCTGGGTCAGTTGGCATTTGTGTGGAGTTTGCATGTTCTCCCTGTGTTCTCGTGGGTTTCCTCCGGGTGCTCTGGTTTCCCCCCCAGTCCAAAGACATGCGGTGTAGATGAAATGGGTAAGCTAAATTGTCTGCAGTGTGTGTGTGTTTGTGTGTCTGTGTAAATGAGGGTGTATGGGTGTTTCCCGGTGATGGGTTGCAGCTGGAAGGGCATCTGCTGCATAAAACATGCTGGATAAGTTGGTGGTTCATTCCGCTGTGGTGACCATTGATTAATAAAGGGACTAAGCTGAAAGGAAAATGAATGAACGAATGAATGTTTGTTATTATAAAATACAAATGAAAACTTTAATTTTGCATCTGTTTAACAGAAACATTTAAAAAAAATCATGTAAATATAATTTCTTTATTGACAAATAAATTTCAGTAAGTAGGGAGTGATTTGGTCACAGCTATGGTTTATATTTCGCAAATTTTTAGTGGTAAGATGCCTCTCACAGCAGCACACACATAGAAGGAAATGCTTTTTTTTCTTAGTTGTCACCTAACAAAGCATCATTCAAACTAAAATGCAAATATGGCTTTGTGCACTTTGTGCAGTCTGTTGCACTGCATGTTTTTTTAAAGCGAAGTGATCAAATGTTTTCAGTCTTTAAATCCTTGGCTCAAAGTCAAGTCACTTTCATTTCTATAGCATTTTATACGATACAGATTGTCAAAGCAGCTTTATATTGATAGTGAATGCAACAAACTCTATATGGCCTGTAAGTTTAACATGAATTGAGAAAGCACTGGGTACCAGTTATGCATTATTTTCATTAAAGGAGAAGTCAACTTCCAACAAAAAGATTCACACAATGTACTCACCCCCTTGTCACCCAAGATGTTCATGTCTTTCTTTCTTTCTTTCTTTCTTTCTTTCTTTCCTTCTTTCTCTCTTTCTTTCTTTCTTTCTTCAGTCGTAAAGAAATAGTTTTTTTGTTTTTTAGGAAAACATTTCAGCATTTTTCTCCATCTCCATGGACTGAGATGGTGCCTCAATTTTGGACTTCCAAAAAACAATTTAAATGCGACTTCAAATGATCCCAAATGTGGTTGCAAACGATCCCAGCTGAGGAAGAAGGGTCTTATCTATTTTCATTAATAAAATGCAATTGAAATACTTAATAATTTCAAATGCTCATCTTGCCTTACTCTCCCTGAACTGTGTAAAATACAGTCAAGAGTGTTCAACATACCCTAACTGTCTTTAGCTAGAATACACACAGTTCAGACAAGGCAGAGCAAGACAAGATGAGCGTTTGACATTGAAAAGTATTTAAATTGTATTCTTTAATGAAAAAAAAAAAAAAAAAAAGATTAGACCCTTGCGCTAGATAAGACCCTTCTTTCTCGTCTGGGATCGTTTACAACCGCATTTGTGATCGTTTGAAGCGGAATTTAAACTGCATTTTGGAAGTTCAAACTCAAAGCAGCATGTCCATTATATGAATAAGAAAAAAGCTGCAATGTTTTCCTCAGAAAACATAATTTTTTTATATGAAAATAGACATGAAAGACATGAAAAATATTTTTTTTTGGGGGGGGGGTGTGGGTGTACATCATCTGTAAGTTGTTATTCCGGAAGTGGATTTCTCCTTTAATTATGCTGACATTATTAAAAAAAAGTCAACCCTGTTGTTGCATTGAGTCATTGCACCTGGGCCAGAAAGTTGCAGCATAGTGCTATTGTCAGTGGTTACCTAATGCCAACACTGGCTGATAGCATGGTGTGTTATGGTCTTAATTGCTCCTAAAGGTATTTTAGGTGTTCTAAAGGTAACTCTAAAGATATTTAAATTTTACATTTTTGAGTTCTTAATGAATCTTAATGAATATTATTTATTTTTTATTTTTTCAGATTGGGATCAATATGGCTGAGTACCTTCGTTCAAAAGAGTCCATTGCATTTCCTTATGTTTTCGTGCTTGGAGACCACTGCTTTCAAGCCTTTGCTATAATAAATGGCACAGCACTTGTGCAAAGTACATTACTTGCTGCAGTGGACATTTGCTTTAAAGCATTCTACATCTTTGGTGTGAACTACCCCAAGCAGTGTTCCCTGGTGTGGCAATTTCTACAGACTGTGGTGTATGGACTTCCTGGGGAGGAGACACTGGCAGTAAGAGTTCTGCGAGCATTAATTTTTGCTGACAAACAGTAATTATTAATACTGTGACCTCGCCGCTATCTTGGATTCTGTGTACTTCAACTTGTACACCTTTACTTCTAAATACAGTTGAAGTCAGAATTATTAGCCCCCCTGAATTATTAGACCCCGTTTATTTTTTTCCCCAATTTCTGTTTAACGGAGAGAAGATTTTTTTAACACATTTCTAAACATAATAGTTTTAATAACTCATTTCTAATAACTGATTTATTTTATCTTTGCCATGATGAAAGCACATAATATTTTACTAGATATTTTTCCAGATACTAGTTTTCAGCTTAAACTGACATTTAAAGGCTTAACTAGGTTAATTAGGTTAACTAGGCAGGATAGGGTAATTAGGCAAGTTATTGTATAATGATGGTTTGTTCTGTAGACAATTGAAAAAATATAGCTTAAAGGGGCTAATAATTTTGACCTTAAAATGTTTTTTAAAAATTAAATAAATAATAAAACAAATTTGTATTTTCTTAGTTTTTTTGTTTTGTTTTTTTGTTTTTTTCAGTCAGTTTGATGTCTTTTCATTATTACTTCTACATATTGTTTTTCTACATTGCAGTTGATGATTTATATATATGAGGATATGTTGATGTTTGTGCACAAATTTGTATTTTGAAGTTAATCTTTCTGACTTCAGTCATTTAGATGCTTTTTCATTATTACTTCTACATACTTTTTTTCCCCCTCTACTCTGCAATTACATTGCAATTGATTCTTACTGATGATTCCTGATTTATGCATGATGTAAATGTTATGAAAAGTTTGAAAAGTATATTTCAAATATGCATTTTTTAAGTTCATTTGTCTGACTTCAGTCTAATGCGTTGTTACTGACTTTAGTCACAGTGTTTCTGTGATACAGTTTGATAAATATTCATAGAAATTGTCTTAACCCTTTAACTACCCCACCAAGAAAAAAAAAATTGAATTGCATTTCTTAACTCCTAATGTCGCTAGTTAACACAATGCATTTTTTTTTTAAATGGGTTCGTCCCTTTTTTGCCCAGCGCTGGGTTACCAAAACAACACAAATGGGTTTGTTTTTAACCCAGCAGTTTTTAGAGTGTACTGCAATATATGGGTCATATTGTCTAAGCAGCACATGGCTTTTGAACCTTATAATAATAATAATAATAATAATAATAATAATAACCAGATCAGCATACACTGAAAAAATGGATTAACTTTTTTTTTTAGGGTAAGTGGTTGCAAACAATATATATATGGGCTGAATTTAAATGTAATTTAATTAATAAATTATTTTTTTTAATTTTTAATTTTAATAAAATTTTGTAATGTTCAACTTAATTTATTTGTTTAAATTCAGCTCATATAAATTGTTTGCAACCACTTACCTTAAAAAAATTACTGAATCCAATCAATCATTTTTCTCAGCATATCTGAATGATTCCTGGAGGATCATATGAAACTTTGTATTGAAAACAATAAATTTTTATTTTATTTATTTATTTTATTTTATTTCTTTGTTTATTTAACAGGAACAATACACTTGATATTGTTATACGGAAACAACCGATGCTGTCCACATAGGACCTTTTGCACAAGATGCGCCACCACAGCACATCACATTGCTTTCTATTTGCCGCGGAAAGACACTGAATGTAACAATGTTCAGAACTTTATCAGATGTGGGATGATAAAGTTGTGTTTATCATCTGGTGTGTGACTGAGTCTTTAAAATGTCTAGTACAGGTGCGGATACATCTGTAACAGCTCTGCTACTCGATTTTCACATTTACTCATGCTCACTTTGTGTTGTTGTGCTGGATGTTTTTCTCCAGGCCTGCATGCGTCGATACAAAGCATGTCAAAGAAGGCAAAGTTCCAGGACACACTCACCGATTGCATTATCGTCACGGACCAATGGTAGATCAAAAGTTGTTTAGTAGCTAAAACGAACTCCCCCAAAAAGTCAGCTTTGGTGAGCTGTTTCAATCAGCCAAAACTAACTAAAAACAAACTTTGCTTTGGATGGATTTTGCTCGAAATTACGTAGTTTGAGTTCTTTTTCAATTTAGTTTGACGTATACAGTTAAATATCGGTGTAACAGATCACAAATCTCATGGTTTGGATCACATTACGGTTTTTGAGTGACGGATCGGTCCATTTTTTGGATCAGCCAAAAAGGGAAGGAGACAAATGTAATTTGCTTTCGATTTATTACAAAAACAGAACAGTAATGCTTGAAACTTTTGATTTTAACAAACATAGCTTATAACCTGTAATTTTAATAAAAATAAAATCAAGAAATAACCAGCTGAATAAAAATAAATAGTACAATATTTTATACTGTGAAAAAGAGCCAATTGGTTAAACAATGTAAATGCTACAACTCATTTTGAGCGTCAAGATAAAAGCATATGACAGTGATTAAACAGTGATTTTAATCTTTACCATAAACATCCCTGTTTATATCTAAACTGTTATCACAGTACTTCAGTGTTTTTTGATTGTTTGTAGATTGATTTAGTTAGGTGCCACCACAACTTCTTCTGTCATCATTATATTTTACAGGAAAGCAAAAATGTTTTCACACACGTGATATAAATGACATGGAAGCGATCGCTCTGTGATCACTACAAATGTATTAATCTACATGTAAAAAAAAAAAAATCTGCAGGTCATGTGCATGCCGAATCATGGGTCATGATCCATACAAATCACGGCTGTCCTACTGTAAAATGTAAATTTGTCAGTAAACTATCCGTTTATTTAAAAGGTGACCTATTATACCCCTTTTTTTGAGCACGTTCGCCTCACAGCAAGAAGGTCGCTGGTTCGAGCCTCGGCTGGGTCAGTTGGCATTTCTGTGTGGAGTTTGCATGTTCTCCCCGTGTTCGCGTGGGTTTCCTCCGGGAGCTCCGGTTTCCCCCACAAGTCCAAAAACATGTGGTATAGGTGAATTGAGTAGGATAAATTGTCCGTAGTGTATGTGTGTGAATGAGTGTGTGTATGGATGTTTCCCAGTGATGGGTTGCAGCTGGAAGGGCATCCGCTGTGTAGAACATATGCTGGATAAGTTGGCGGTTCATTCCGTTGTGGCGACCCCAGATTAATAAAGGGACTAAGCCGAAAAGAAAATGAATGAATGAATGAAAAATAAATGTCCCTAGAGTGTGTATGTGAAGTTTCAGTTCAAAATAAGCCACAAATAATTTTTTTTATAACTCTTTGAAACTGCCGGCTTTGATCCAAATTGTGTCGTTTTGGTGACTGTCGCTTTAAATTCAAATGAGATTGTGTTCACAGCTCTCTTTTCAAAAAAGGGTTGAGCTACAAACATCTATGCATCAGCATAGCAGCAGATTCAAAACTCTAATGGCAGATGGCTGCTTCTCACTCAGGGCTGTTTATGCTAATGAGGGAGAAATCGTCACTAATGGGCGGGGTTTTCCCCTCTGATGACATATACAACAGAAGAATGTCAATCAAAGTGTTTCTGCAGACTGTTTTCATGAACTGTAAGAAAAAAATAATTTTTTCCATTAGAAGCTGGTTATATTCACTGACGGTTGCCGCACAACTGTGTTTAACCCACTTATAAAAGTGATTTTTACATAATAGGTCCCCTTTAAACCAAACCTTCAGAACGTAAACGCGCCCATATGAGCAGTGAAAATGTAGGTTTGGCAAGATGAATTGCGTAATAAAGGAAAACAAGCATCAGCACTTGTGTTTAATCAGCATGCAGAGGGCCAGTTCATCAGCAGTTCAATATGACGTGTCCTTTCTGTTTGAAGGGCTGGTGGTTTTGTTCCCACTGCACCCTCAGATAATGCTGGTGATGGTCTTTTTTTTCTGGGCTCAAAAGGGCAAGTCTGGCATTCGGTGTAAAACATGTTGCAGAATAGCAATTATTTTTTGCATTCAGGTTTAAAAATAGACTTTATGCAGTTCGATATGACATGTGCATGATTAAACAGAAGATATAGTACCGTTTTCTGTGGCAGCGAATAGTTTTTTTGGAATCAAATTAGTTTTAAGTGCATAAACAAGTTAATTTACAGCAAGACACTGATAGGTGAACAAAGTAAAAAGTAATTAAAGGGATACAGTAATTCACCCAACAAGGACTTATTCTATTGAATTGTTCCAAACCAGTTAGATTTTTTGTTTGTTGAACACAAAAGAAGATATTTTGAAGGATGTTGGAAATCATTCACTTCCATTTTACTGGTTTCTTCGACTATGGATGTCAATGGTTACCAAACAGGTTTGGAACAAGTTAAGGGTGAGTAAATGATGACAGAATTTTCATTTTGGGGTGAACTATCCCTTTCAGAATTACTTACACAGTTCATTTATTACATTAAGGATTACAAACATTATAAGTAGAGTAAAAATGTGTTTAGACATGCAAATGCAACATTATATAATTAAATATGCACTAATTTGCA
>CAIGQV010016645.1:22634330-22647750 GCA_903798115.1 Danio jaintianensis | reverse complement strand
CATATACCACAAACTTAAATTTTTTTTGTTGAAACAACCTATAATTTCTAAACTGTTTGAGTATATTATCTGCAAGTAGTGCTAACATATTAGGTGCTAATTGGAATCCTTTGCTTAGCAGTCACCACTTATGTTTGTTGATGACTACACAGAGTTATGCAAATCCCACTTGCTCCCCCCTCTTACCTCTCCTGTATGACTAACACAATAATTTATTATGCTGAAAGTTAAAGTTCAGCAGTGATGTCTGACCAATGGGCAGAAAATGTCACAGATCATTTTACTGTCCTGAGTGTAAAAGTAATGCAATTATGAGGGCTTGTGCGGCTGCATACCTGAAGAGCTCCTGCACAGACACTGACTCACCACAGCACACACACACATACATGCACAGCTTTGTTTGGGTGAGTATGACCATGTCTTTGCGTATGTGGTTACATTACGTAAGAGGACGAAGTTGCCTGGGCAATGGAGAAGTGTATGCAGCACAGAAGACGGAAACAAAAATAAAGATGCCCTGAAGCAGATATTAAAGTGAAGTGTGTATAATTGCATAAAAAATCTTCACAAACAATTGTTTGCTTAGCAAATCTACCTTCTAGCTGTAAAGAATCTGCTATTTTATATCAACATATATGGTTAGTTTGATTGGCCAGTGTAGTCTTCACCTGTTCCTTCTAAAAGGCTTGTTCTAATATACTGATTTAGGGGTCTATAATACAACTCGTGCAATGTGACAGCAGGTGTGATGCAAGTGTTTTTTTGCTAGTTTCAGCACGATGCAGTTATCATTCTCACATCCTGTGGCATGTTGTTTAAACAGTAAATCTGTTTGTGATATTCTTTTCCCCCAAGGGCTGCTAGTCTGTGAACGAAGCATATTTTGAGGAAACATAAATATATTGTCCCACGGACCAACTGTGTACACCACACAGTAAGTACACTTGCTGTGCGCTTTGTAAGCTAAAATAGGGCCCTTCACTAAACATTTCCAATTATTGCCAATGCTGAAAACTGTGCTTAACATGTTAAGCTGTGCTTAAATATGTTTTAAAATTAAAACATTTATTTGAAAGAGAAATTCAAGAATTTGTACTTATACTTAAGTACAAGTACTTTATGGTCAAATCCAAACAGTGTTAAAAATGTATTTAAATTTTGAACCTAACTTTAACCTAACTATTGAATTTGTCCATATTTGTGACCCTGGACCACAAAACAAAAAAAGTCTTAAACTGCACTAGTATATGTTAAAAAAACACATTGTAGGGGTCAAATTTATTGATTTTGCTTTTATGCCAAAACTCATTCGAATAAAATTATATATTTTAGAAATATCCTACTCTAAATATATCAAAACTTTTCAATTTTAAAGGCATTTTTTTCAGTAGTTTGATTTCTTTGAACCCTCAGATTGCAGATCTTTTAAATAGTTGTATCTCTCAGCCAAATATTGTCCAATGGAAAGTTTATTCAGCATTCAGGTTAAATGAATAAATTTCAATTTCAAAAAAAGTTTACACTAATGCTTAGTTTTGTGGTCCAGGGTCACATTTGACCAAATATTGGGCTGAAACAACACAGAGTAGTTTTTAGAACAAATAAAATATATATTTAAACAAATAAATAGCTTTTTGATTTGATTTAAGCATGACTCATCTCAGAACTGGTCTTTTTGATTAAAGGTTTGAAACTTGTTTTTAACAATGCTTATTTTTTTTATTACTATGTGGGAAATTTGGTGGGTAAGATACTTTTATAGTCATGGCTGCTGAAATATTCACCTTTGCTTCAGGGCCAAAGTCACACCAATGGATGATGCCAGTGAAGCTGTTTCAGACCAGCATTGCAATATCTGGAAATGTTTACAAAAGATTAGCTCATAGCACAATTGTTTTTTTGCACATTTAACAGAGAAATAAAATGTAAAAAAATGCACACTTCACCTTCAACAAGGCATGAAAATCTCTAGGATGGTTGATGGCTGGCATGCATGATATTGAGAAACCTCTTTCTGAAGCCTGAAACAAAATCTAACTCTGCATAGACCAGTGAATCCAGGCCTCAGTGTACTGAACTAAGTCCATCCATCACGAGGGCCACAGGAATCAGCGGCAGGACGTCACATGACTGATGAGGTAAGAACTCTTTCCAGGGCTTAACTGGATGTAGGAACACAGTCCAGATGATATAATGAGAGAGAGAAAGGCCTTCTGAAGAACAGGAACCCATCACTGTCACAGCCTATGAAGAGCAAAACATATAAAGTTAAAACAGTATGTTTCCTCAGATTTTTATGGGTTAAACATTTAAAAACAAACATTTTTTGGGGGTAGGCTCATTTTACAACTAAATCCATTCAGCCGATCTGTGGGTCTGGCAGAAGCACTTTTAGCTTAGCTTAGCATAAATCATTGAATCCGATTAGACCATTAGCATCTCTCTTCAGAAAAAAGTTTAGATGATTTTCCTATTTAAGGCTTGACTATACTGTAGTTACATCATGTCCCAAGACTGATGGAAAATGAAAACTTGCTATTTTCTAGGCCAATTAGCAACGGGTTTACACACTATTTTAAGTCAAACCAACTAATCGCTTTAAAAGCAATGGGTTTACTCACTTTTTTGAAAAGTAAAGTCAACTAATCACTTTTCACAGCATTGCTAAGCTCTAATAATGCCTGAACAGTAAAGTTATTTTCCACCTCAGCAATGCAAAATGCAGTTCAAGAATGCTAATGCAGTTGCAATGCTTCGGCACACAGGATTTGTGTCAGTATTAGAGCACGTTTATGGCCTGTAACCTTACAATACGCACTGAAAAATAACGAGCAAGACAAGACATTAAGAGCCTGCGTCAGCATTAACGTTATCAATGTTTGTGAACCTCCAACCAGCTTTGCAGTGCAGTATTAGCACTGTTTTATCACTCATCTTTAAATCTAACCTTTTCTCTTTCTCTCTCAGCTCTCTTGTTTTTTTGGCTCGGGTTCGTGACTAATCAGCACAGGCTCAGTGAAGTGTGTGGGTGTCTTCAGCGCGGTAAAGAAAAACTCTGCTCTTCTGCACATACCACTTTTAAACTCGACATCTGAAGCATGAAATTTGGTCAGAAAGTCCTCCCATGTAGAAAAGGCACATATCGATACAGTACCTGTGACTGGACACCCGTTTGATTGGAGTGAGCATGCTAATTTTCAGTGCAAACTGAACCCGAGGCCATAAATCCAGATCAGACTTAAATGTGAGTGTGGCAGAAATAAGGTTTAGAAATTTGGTTTACCTCCAGGCCTGGTTTGTGCATCCAGTTCATTCAGAACGACAGACTCATTATGGGTGAGAGAAATTATATGTGGAGGTAAAAAGAGAAAGTGGACAATGGAAGGTTCAAAGCATTTTAACAGAAGGTCAAGTTCAACACGTCAGACACTGGACAAAACACAAAGATTTCTTTTAGATTTCGTTTCGTGCCTTTAAATCTAAGCTCTGTTACAATACTTAGTGAGCCGCTTTGCTTTCTGTGCATCGCCATCTACATAGACAGTTTTGTTTCAAGTCAGAATATTGTATTATATTTTCCATTTTACGAAAGCATTTTTCTATTGATGAATAAAATGGCTGCACCTTTTAGGCTTAGAATTTTGAGACTTTTGTTCAGAGAACTGCAAGAAAAAAAACGTGCAATTACAAAAAAAGGTCAGATCTGGCTTCATTATTCCATAAAAAACAATAATTAATAACAATGAAGCACAGTTTAAACTTATAAATTAGTGCTTATTAACTGAAATTGAGAAATATAAACTTTTTATATATATATATATTTTTTTTAAATATAAAATATACATTTTAAAATAATATATTTTTAAACTTATTATGAACTGTTTAATGATTATGAGGGGAAAAGTCTGAGAAGAATTGTGAGAGTGTTTGTAATATTGCATAAATAATTATTAACCTGTGGAGGAAATGCTTCATTAAAAAAACAGTCGCAAAAAGTGCAACGTAGTAAATTATAAAAAGGTAAAAATAATATATATAAATTTACACTTACAAGAACTTGAATGCTATAACCCCCAAATTTTGTGGGGAAAAATTTTAAATTAAGTGGAGGGATTAAATGAAATTGAATTATACTGAATTATTTTGTGACAAAATTTAAAGGAGAAGAAAAGCTCATGATTGGAGGATGTAAACAGAATTGCAAAATGATTTGCAGTTAAGAGATATAAACCCACAATTGTGTTTAAAAAAAAATGTGAGATGCTAACTAAGAAGATATAAAATCTGAATTCTGGGCCTAAAAATCTAACTTGTGACAAGCAATTTGAAACCCAAATTGTGATTTTTATTACAATTATTTTATTTTTATTTTATTAGAAAAGGAAAAGAAAAGAAAAGAAATGAAGTAGCAAAGGGAAAATGCAGAAATTCATAATTCTAAGAACAAAAGTTAACATTTGCAAATGTAAGGAATAATCTGAATTATTAGAATCAGAAACCTTTTAATAATATGGCAGAAAAGAAATGACAAATTCTGAGCTTATAATTGCAACTAAGGCATAAAAACAATTGTAAGAAAAAATAAGAAAATAAATAATTGCAAGACAAACTATTAACAATTATGAGTTTATGACTTTATAAAATACATCTTCGTTTGTTTATTTGTCCCACTTTTATCAAAACTCAAAAACTTTAAGATATTAATTTTTAATTCTGAAATCAAAATAATTTTGAAAAGTTTTCAAATTTTCAAAAAACTTAAAAAAAAAAAAAAAAAGGTTAACCAAAGTACTATTTACCATTTTTGATTCTGTCAAGCTTACACACTATGTTCTACTCCGCTTGTAACAATACATTCAATGCAAAATTACATAAGGCAACATCCTACCTTTCCAAAAAAGACCCCTTTGTAGTCGACTCACTGGGTTTTGGAACAAATGTAAATCAAATATGAAAACTATTTCTCATGCATCTACACTGAAAAGAGAGCTAATTACACTATCACATTTGTTTCATTTATTTATGGTTATGAACTGCATTAAGAGGCCTTTATCTTTGCTCTGTCGACTTTTGATGTTGAAAATTCAACTCTGGTTTAATAAAATTTCAGCAGTTTGAAGCAATATATTGTATGAAACAATATACAGAGAACTAGGTACACAAAACAACAGAAAGTAGCCTACTGGCAGTTTATTAGCAGGTTTTTTTTACCAACATCAACCCAGACAATATATCACTATTAAAAATGTCAATAAGTCACGTTTTCAAACTTTTCAACATCAAAAGATGTTAGATGAAAGATCATGACCCCACAATGGAATTCAAAAGCATAAATAAATGAAGAAAAGTCATGAATCCAAAATAAGTAACACTGTTAATTTACGGATATTTTCAGCGAGCAAACCACTTCAACCCTTCCATGTGCTCTGTCTTTCTTAGACTCGCTGTTTCTGATTGATTGATTCTCCCTGCTAATAATCTTGTGTGGTCGGGCAATTTGGTCTTTTATGCCAGTGCGCATGGGTCTTTTTTAAGCACTAACACTCGTCTGTCTCTGATCAGGGATCTGAGTTTATCTGCTTGTAATTGGAGGAGCTCACAGGTGCTTCTTGATGAGGGTTCAGCTCTGTTTGTTCTCAGTATTTCATCTACCGAGAGTTCAGTCAAACCAAGATTTAAACAAAAAATACTTGACTTATTTTTGTTTTTTAATCCAAATTAGGTTATCATTAGTGTGCGAATTATATTGACTATAGGGTGGGTCAAAAAATGTTGGTAGTGTTAAGTTTGTGTAATATGCACTATGATTCAGTGAAACAAAACTTAACTTCTATGTGCGACAATAAGTGTCTATTAAAATACAAAGTATGCGTCTAATTTTTCTTTTAGGTAATACGGAGATACAAAGACCTATTTTACAATAAAAGTGTTCCGTGAACACTTACTGTGTCTATCGGTGCTCTCTGCTGGTTTCACATCGCTGACTAACCTTATATATTTTCCCGCATAGACTGCGAGGCGCGATCTTGCCTTGACAATGGTATGAACCGTTATAGGGGTGGTCAAATGTATATTTATATTATGTATTATTTTATTATTGATATTATTATTTAAGATACAGATCAGAGCAAAATAATTCTCACTAATTAAAGCGCTGACTTACTCACAGCTTGTTTTGATGTCCTGTAATTGTTAGATAATCAGTGAGCTTTACATTTTGGTTTTAACTTTACATTTTGGTTTTACAAGCTGGATGAAGCATTATAGAATGTGTTCAAAATACAAATATAATTTTTTTTTAATATAAAATATATATTTTATAACTGAATTATAAAAATATATTTTTTTAAGGCAGTAGGCTATACTTTTTAAACCCCATTTGAGCAATATATCTGAATCTTGTTTACCATTTACTCAGTGATTTGACCTAATTAAATTCATCAGCTGAGGAAGAGACACTATATTTATTTATAGAGACGGTATGTTATATATACACTGTAGAAAGTCATTAATTACTTTACTCTAAAAAAAAGAGTAACCCTGCTGCCTTAAACGCAATAAGTTGACTATTTCAAAAGGAATTAAACCTTTTGTAACTTGGAACTAGTAAGTTGGCTTCATTTTTATAATTATGCACAGTTAATTTACTTATTAATTTCAAGGCAACAGGTTTACTGACTTACTACTTTTTTATAAGTAATGGCAACTAATTGCTTTAAAAGCAACAGGTTTAAGACAGCAATCAAGTAATCTCAATGTCACTTTTTATATATACTATAGTGTAGTGTTATAAATAAGACAAACTATTTATACACGATTAAATATTTTTAAATAAGATTATTTGAATATCTTAAGTAAGAAATTACAGTTTTTTACTTTAAATATTACTCAATATACCTTTGTCATTTATAATGAAATTACAAGCAATTTATGAGTGAAAAGGGTTTAATCTGTTTAATTGGTGTAAATCACAGTTATTTATTTAGGCTCAAGCTAAATTTGCTATGTAATTTAATTTTAATAATATAAAAATTTTTGTGATATGTGTGAATATTTCAAGTGACATCTAGTTAAGTCATTTACCTTAAGGCCCCAATATACTTCAGGTGAAATCGAAAATCAGAATTAAAGTCAGGACAAAAAGACGTTTGAATTCCCATTGGTCCATGAAGATTACGTAATAGGTAGGTGTGGCTCTGAGGCTGCGCCTTCTTCTGCCTTCTCTGGTTCATTTTCCTCTGTTCAGACAGTTGAGGTCAGACATCCGTGAGTAAAACATTAACATCAGAGAGCTGCTAAATAATAGAAACTGAAGTGAACACTGATAATGTTTTTTATTTATAGTAATTATTTTCTTGCATTAAAGTGATCTACTATATAAATAAATGTGACAGGGTTTTATTTGACTAGACATCCACATTGCTATGATCAGATGCTTTCTTTACTGTTTTCTCACAGCTGCCATTGTATTTAGTATATGTTTATGTTGTTATTGATTGGAAAGCATGCAGCACATATTTACATATCCATCTCAATGCTGCTGTGAGTATATGAGGGCCTTAAAGTTAAGACGTTATTTTATTCTCATTTTATCTCTGTTTACTCTCTGAACCACTAAATAATTTATAATAATATTTTTATAATGCAATGTTTCAGGTTTAAAGCTTTCACATGAAGTAATACAGACTTTCTGTGAACAAAAAAGCATGAATCATGACAAGGAGTAAAAGGAAATGACGAACAAAAAGCAAAAGTCCAAAATCAACACCTTTTTATTTTCATGTAATTTCATAAAGGATGAGTGCAAAGAAAGAGCTTGTGATGTGTACCAGTCGCTAAGCCATGGACCATAAGGCATCAGTAAATACAAGCTTTATATATACTTACAACAAATACATAATACAAAAACTCAATCATGGAGGCCATCAAAGAAATCAGCAAAGACGCGCACAAAATATCAGAAAAGAAACGCAAACCAGAGCGATGGAAAAGTGTTGATAAATAATCAACGACCACCAAGTAAATGCATGGATGGAAAGTAGGAAAACAAAAATGTTAACAACAACACACGCACACACACACACACACACACACAGAACAACTCATACATTCATAATGGGGCAGAAATATAATAAATGATAATGAGGTCGGATTCAGTGATTGTAATATTAATTACAGCAACAGATTATTAAGCAAAATCTACAGCCTGTTAAATAGGCCTGATATGGAAGCTGCTAATAATAGTTGTTAACAAGATCCCCGTCTTCTCGCAATTTGACAAAAACACTGTCCCGGACATCCTCATTGCCCCGTTGCAAAAAAATATAGAAACATTATAGCACAGTCATTTATTCATCGGTTTAAAAGTGTGCCTTACTAGGCCTGATATAGATTTTAAATATCCTCTGTTATTACTTTCTCAGTTGATCATGTTGTTTAGTCTGTAAAACTACTACTGTACGTGTGGTGCCAGGGTCCGTAGCGTGAAGAAATCCCCTTAAAAATGTTCTTGTGTGTGTAAAAACGGTCGACCGTACAAATATAAACTCCCACTCGACGACATCTGTATTTTTGTGATCCTAAAATAGACTTCAAAAAGAACAGCAGCAACAAGTTTGTGAGCACTGGCACTGTTTATGACCCAAAAACCATGGCTTTTTACGAGTGAGCAGATTGTCTGTACCCAGAGTGCATGGCGCTGATATGGTGGAGAAAGCGGGATAGCGGTTTAGTTTAAGCCATACCTAGCGAGCGACACCGACCTTCACACCGATCCGTGTTACAACATGGACACTCCAGAACTTGCAACATGCAACAATCATAATAATGAGATGTCGTTTATAATAATATACAAATGGTGAAAAGTGCACTATTACTCATGGTACTGGATGTTCTCTACAATATAACGTGTGTAGCCTAGTACAAACAACGCAAAGCTTTAAATTATGCTAAAACATTCGTATGCACTGATAAGAAAAGGTTCGTAAGTGAGATAGTCTGTCATATCTATCCCTTTCTTTGTAGGCTCAGGAATAGCAGTTTACCTCTAGGTAATTCTGTTTTTGTCACAGTTAGGCATGATACAATTCAAGTGTCGATAATATACATACACACGCTCGGTTACGGCGCCATTGTACGAACGCGTCTTTCTATATAGGCAAAGTATATGAGTGACAGCTCCACGCGCTACTTTATCTACAATGCAAAAGGAAGGGAGAGAAGTTCCTCGCATTCTCGGAACGCTCGTCTCCCTGGTTACGGTAACGCTTCGGAATGTCCAAGCGTAAAAATCAAAGGACAGGATGGAGTTCTGTGAAACACATACAGCGTGAATGACGAAATGATGAACAAGTAAAACAAGTTCAAAAGGGTACATTTGTCAAATTGAAAAAATAAATACATTCATCAAACGACTGAATTCCAAAAGAAGGAGAAAAAACAATACAGACAAAAACTTGAATAACACTAGTATCAGCTTTTATAAATAAACAAAAAAATGCATTGCAGAGGTTCAAAGAAAGAAAACATTCACTGAAAGTGGACTCTTTGAAGATAATGAGAAATAATCACAAGCAGTTGATATATGCAAAACAGATCAAACATTTAGCAAAAACAAAAACAGAAATCAAAAAAAGAGAAAACATCTGTCTTTCAGAACCAAATGATACACCAGAAAATATTGTGTGCTCTAAATATGTTAAATGATCACTGCGTTTGGGAAACGTTGCTAAACACAGCAGAATACATGCACCACTCTTGTTAGGTTCTCTCAGCCACGTAGACTGACTCCATTTTAATGTCACGATTTTTTATTTTGTTTGTTTGTTTATTTTATAAACAGGCGTTTTTGAGTTTAGCTCATTTTACATACTCAGCTGATTTCCAGAAGTGTACTGGGTGAGACAGGCGACGGTTGCGTTTCGGCAGTTTCTCCAGTAGTTCCATGAGCTTGGAGAAGCTGGGCCGCTCTTCCTGTTCATACGCCCAACAGAAAAGCAGAATGTCCTGCAGAGAAAGAACAATCTGATCAAATACTAGGTTAAAATTTGCCTTTAAATATCAAAATAATTTTAGATGTTACCCAGCAGGCACAGGACATCAACATGACGTCAGATTGATGTTGTACTCCAACGTCATGGGAGCATTTTGTTTGGAAATGAAAATCGGGTTGGGGTCAGAACTCAACGTCAGACCGACGTCAATGTCCAACGTCCAACCTAAAATCAACCAAATTTCAACGTCTAATGATGTTACAGCTTGACGTTGTGTGGACGTTACCACTGTGACGTCCATCAGTCGTTGGATTTTGGTTGCTATACATGACGAATAAATGTCAGTATTTGATGTCAATGGTTTAAGATTTTGGCTCGACATTGGATTTTGGTCACTTTTTAACACAACCTAAAATCAACCAAAATCAACGTCATTTGCCATTGTTATTGGATGTCAAAATAACGTTGTCCTTAGACAACGCTGGCTAGACATTGAATTTGGTCACCTGACGTCATGACCTAAATCTAACCTAATATTAATGCCTTATGACATTGTGTGCCTGCTGGATAGTATCAGTATCAGCTTTGTCACTTCCGCCTAAATGGATCAATGTTTTTTATATACTTCAGTTTCTCATTAAATCTTCTAACCAATCAAATGCTCTCTAGTATTTGAAATGTCCCGCCCCCTTCAATACATTATCGCTATAGTATATGCACTTGAGCTTAACCATTTTCACTGGCAGAACTGTGAACGATACACTATTGGTTGTGTTTAAAAAGGGGGAGGAGCTAGACTGTGTCCCACCCTGTCTTCATGTTTCAGTTCAAATTACACCACACATCGAACAAAAATGCACATTTCAAAGCACTTCACGGGACCTTTAAGTGCACTCTCATTTGGTTGGACCCCCTATTTGCCTTTAGAATTGCCCTAATTCTTCAAGACATAGATTTAGCATGTTGCTGGAAACATCAGATATATTGATCTGCATTAACATGACAGCATCACACAGTCGCTGACAAATCTGTCACCTCTTGCACATCCATAATGTGAATCTCCCCTTCCAGCACATCCCAAAGGTGCTCTACTGGATTGAGATCTGGTGACTGTGGAGGCCATTTCAGTTTAGTAACCTCATTGGGTTAGTTTCAATCAGCTCCCTTGTTCAGCCATTTTAAGGGAAATATTGCACCATACCGTGTTCAAAATGAGTTTTTTTCTGCATTCTGATGCTTAGTTTGAACTTCAGCAGATCGTCTTGATCACGTCTACATGCCTAAATTGTGCCATGTGATTGACAGATTAGATATTTGCTTTAACAAGGCATGCCTAATAAAGTGACTGGTGACTATATATGGGTGATTCTATAATTGCCTAATATTTTTTTCAGTTTTAAAAAACGGTTAGATTTGTAATTATTTATAAAATGTGTCACTTATTTTCATAGATCACAAGATGTTACATGCCATAACAATACAATATTTTCTGTGAAAAGTTTCTTATATTGCCAAAATCATGATTTCTTGATGTCAGAATTAGTATTTTTTATCGTTTTATTATGTATCGCACCTATTATTATGTATTATTGAGTAATCAAAATATTACATTTTACTTTTCTTTTGGCAATATTGATTTTTTTATTTTTTATTTATAAAACCTCTAAATGGTAATTTTCCTAATTCTACAACATTAAATTGTTTTAATATTACTTTATTCTAACACAATTCGTAAATCTTGCATCAATTCTGTTACCATACCATACTTTGCCTTTAAATTGGTGGAATTATCTCCCACAACTGTGTAAAAAACAGACAATGTCACTTCTATTCCCTGATAAGATGTGAAGCACTGAAATGCGTGTGCTCTCTCTTATAGACAATAATTTAAATAAAAAGAATCTTACAATTATTTTGTAAACTGTCAATACTGTTACCATAATTTCAAAAGGAAAAAATATATATTTCATTGATCACACATTGGACAGTTGAAAAATATTTGAATCCTGTCTTCATTAGTGCCATGTGATCTTAGCATTTATGCTAGCAAGTGGACTTTTTAGCTAGCATTTGTCAGTTCTGTTACTGTCAATTCCATTACTGTTACCCATTTAGGGAATTAATTGTTGTTTATATAGAGTTTTTTCCTTTAACATTATTAATGCAAAATGTACCCGCAATTATAGAATCTCCCATGTGCATGCAATAAAAACTGAGCTCTATTGACATGCTGCAAAAATCATTGACACTTTTGCCAATGGAAAGTAGCCGATCAAACTTTTTTCATGAGTTTTGCTTATATAAAAGCTGTGGAAAGTGTTTGAAAACTCACGGATATCTCCTTGCCCATGCCGATCTGGGTGAGGTTGGGCTTCATTCCACTTCCCACCTGCCAGATAATGACTTCAGCTGGCTGGTTCTTAAAGGGCCACTCGCGAGCATGGAGCTCATACCAGATAGTGCTGAAAGACATAAGACACAAAGTATGAATGTTAGTGATGCAATGTTTGTTTAATTAAAACTGCTGTTAATTTACTGACCCTTAAGCCATCCAAGATACAGGTGACGTTTTTCCTTCAGTAGAACATTAAAGAAAACGTGATCCTTAGCTTTAATTTTTGCGTGAACTATCCCTTTTACAAATCATATAAAATCTTGAAGGCCTCTTTCACACAGTGATACTGGTAAATGTCAGGAAAATTTCCGGAACGACTTTACCAGTATATTCAAAAAAGCGCTGTTCACAGAGGCAAGGATGTTCCGGACGTTCCAAAAAAGACCATTCACACATCCATTCCAAAATACCGGTAAATTCTGACATCATTAATCAGAAATGAGCTCTAAATGGCTGCGCTTGTATTTGTAAACATAGAAGTGGTCGGAGTTTTGTTGATGGTTTCACTTTTATTTAAATAGTGAAAGGGGCTAAAATCAGTTTAATAAAATGTCAGCATTATCAAGTCATAGTTTAAAGGTGCCAAAGAGTGCATTGATTCAATATGTTAAATTGTTTTCTGAAATCTACATAGGTTTTGGTATGTTCTAAAACAGTGTTTCTCAACCACGTTCCTGGAGGAACAAGCTCTGCACATTTTCCATGTCTCCTTACACAAACACACCTGATTCAGATCATCAGCTCATTACCAGAGACTGAAAGACCTGTAATGGGTGTAACAGACAAAAGAGACATCCAAAACATGCAGTGTTGGTGGTCCTTCAGGAACGTGGTTGAGAAACACTGTTCTAAAATTCTCCAAAATGGTTTTATAAGCTTATTTATAACAATTACCCTAAAAGCGCATATTTTTACCATATTTAGAATGATAAAGTGCATTAAACACTTATACTCAGCAGTTTACGTGTGTTTATTGCCTCAGTCGTGCCCTGGTGGTTAGAGTGTTGGACTCGTGATCCGAAGGTTGCTGGTT
>CAIGQV010016645.1:22620630-22626432 GCA_903798115.1 Danio jaintianensis | reverse complement strand
TAATATAATATAATATAATATAATATAATATAATATAATATAATATAATATAATATAATATAATATAATATAATATAATATAATATAATATAATATCTATCAAATGCAATGTCATTTAAACATTTTAAATGCCTGAAAGACTTTAGATTTAGCATCTAAAAATGCTTCCCCAAAGCCCCGAAACGCTGACACTATAAAGCCACAATTGCAGCGGAAATATATTTCTGTGAGTAAAAATTAATTCAGTTAGTTCCCTGTGTGAAAAAAGGTAGAGGAGCAGTGAGGGGTGAAAGCTGCGAGCGGGACACAGCCAAACCCACCCAAAGGCAAAGACGTCAGACTGTTTGGAGAAGGGAAGCTGGTTTTCTGCCGTCTCGGGGGAAAGCTGACGGATGAGCTCAGGAGCCAGATGACACAGCCAGCCGCTTGGGATCCGCAGCTTATCCTTCCTCCGACTGGAGAGAGAGAAGTTTAAAACATGATCAGTCTCCGCGCTATGAGTCACATTTATTGGTGCTGCACAAAAGGTCAGAAAACAAAGCAAAAGATCATTTAGGTAACGATACGGTCACAGAAACACAATAGAGGGCAAGAAACGATTAGTCTCACATAGTCAGATTATAGACAATCTAGTCTACAAATGAAAACCTTTTTAAGGCAATTTCATTTATTTTCCTTCAGTTTAGTCCCTTATTTATCAGGGGTCGCCACAGCGGAATGAACCACCAATTATTCCAGCATATGTTTTGCGCAGCGGATGCCATTCCAGCCACAACCCAGTACTGGGAAACACCCATACACTCTCGCATTTACACAAGCACTCATACACTACAGCCTATTTAGTTCATCCGAAGCGAACACGGGGAGAACATGCAAACTCCAAACAGAAATGCCAACTGGCCTAGCCGGGACTAAAATCAGCGACCTTCTTGCTGTGAGGTGACAGTGCTAACCACTGAGCCACAGTGTCGCCTTTAAGACAATTTTTACTTCTAAAAAGCAATGAGATCAGATGAAAAGGAAATTGGGAGATGTACTTTTACGACTTTTTTTTTTTTGACAGATTCGTCAAAGTCTGCACGCAAAAGTCTTGCATGAACTTAAGATTTCTTATTGTAAAATGTTTTTGCTAATTTAACTTAGTAAAATAAGTTGACCATGTTTCAAATTAGTTTTTAGAACTACAGAGGCATTCATTTGGACTATTTTTGAATTTTGTAATTTAATACATTTGTCAAAAAATACCCCATATAACTATAATTCCCTGACTTTTCCTATATGTGTGTATACAGTACGTTATTATATTTAATTGTTATTTTATTAAAATTCCTAAACACAAAAGAGTTCTGAGTAATTCTACCTTGAATGACCACAACGATCAAATTGACCCCATGCATTTCAGTGTCCACTACTTTTACCTGTGCCTGTTGCCTAGCAACTTTCTGCTAACAAAAACATAACTTTAGATTTGTCTTTAAAACTTTCAAAAACAATATTTTCCCTGCTGTCAATAAACTTTGCTCTCTCGCTTGCTGAGTGAGATGTGCACCTTAACTTATAACAACTATATACTTAACTATATTACAAAAATATCATACATTTAGTGTAATGACTTCATTAAATATGACTAAAAAGAAAAAGAAGCTTCAAATGTAATGACAAAAATTCTATATGATACAGTCTCACATTAAACTGATTTAACACTGGAACAACCAGGATTCTATAACTACTGTAATTATAGCGTCCATTCTGACTCTTTAGTACTGTAAGGCACATTTTTTACAGTAAAAGGAGTAACACAATAATTTCATTTTTTAGCTACATGTATATGTGGTTTGCGAGGACCTTCCATAGGCGTAATGTATTTTGTATTGTAAAAAATACTCATTATATTGCATTACCCTATCCCTACCCCAAAACCCAACCATCACAGGAAACCTGTGGCTAATTTTGAATGCTAAAAGACCCCATTAAGTATGATTTTTAAACGTTTTGAATTACAAGGACACAAGGCATGTCCTCATAAACCTTCCTTATTAACATTGTCATACTAACGTCATAACCATACAAATTTGTCCTTGTACATAACAAACACATAAACAAGTAGACACACACACACACGCACACACACACACACACACACACACACACACACACACACACACACACTTGTTGTAAAAAAAAGGTTTCGCTCAGAAATTGATACCAAATTTCACAAATAATTACAAAGAAACATCAAGTATCATTAAATTAAAGCAAGAAATAAAAGTAGATATACTGAAACAATATTTTCTTGTAAAAAAAACCCCAGTAAAACACTTTATAATACATAGTCTTATTGTACAGTGTGTTAACAATTGAAGTCTATTTTCTAAATGTAATACAAATACTGCAAAGTTGATATTGAAATGTTCCACAGAAATTGTTCAATATGTATAGAAGGTTGACAATTCAAAACAACAACAACAACAACAACAACAACAACAAAAATAGAAGTACAAGCTGCAGTCTGGAAACTTGTAAACAACTTGTTTCCCAGCGGACAGATAAAAACCTGTAAAGCCTCTACAATGATAAAGCTTTCTTCTAGAGTGCCAGACATGGATTTGGAAGAGGTCTATCTCTGACAGACACAGAGCTGTTTCAACATGACTGAGTCCATGATCCACATAAAACCAATTCACTCACCCGTGATGATGGAGTATATACAAACCTTCAAACCACATCAGAAATTAATGGGGGCTCAAGGGGAAAATGTACAATCATTTTTTGTATTCTTCTCTTTATTTACGTAAAGGTAATAAATCTGGCTTTTGCTGCTAGAGGGTGCTTACTTATAGCAATACGAATGACGAATGAAGACGTAGCTTGATGCCATGAAGGACTGTGGAATCATGGTTATGAATAGTCGGTGTTAGCTGTGTTACATACTGTTCAGTGGTAAATAAATAAATCTTACACTCTAAATAATGCTGAGATTTGAGTTGAGTTAAATATAACAAACACAACTGTTGGGTTAAAAAGTGTCATTTAAATTTAATTGAACAAATTATCCCAAAGTTGGGTTTGCCCATATTTTTATGTACAGTTTTATGCAAAAATTTGGGCACTCTTCTGTGGCTGCATAATTATGTGCTCTTTATTTATAAGAGAAGATCACAGTGAAGTGCCATTTGGTTTCTAGAGAAAGCTAGATAATGTCATGTTTTTCAGACAGAAATACGTAGTGTAGCAGTATTGAGATGTGTGAAATTAAATTGAAACTGAAAAATAGGCTATGCAAAAGTTTGGGCACCCTCTCTTTTGTGTGGATTTCAAAACCTGTAGTCACTTAATGCTGATTGATTACAACACAAAATTGATTTGATTGAATCTTAACAATCCTAACACAGATGCAACCAATCATGAAAAAGGATATTTAAGATAGCTGATTGCTAGTTGTGCTTCTCCTTATTGTGAACCAGAAAGTAGCAACATGGGAACCTCAAAAGAACTTCCTAATGACCTAAAAACTAGGATAATTCACCAACATGAATTAAGAGAACGATACAAAAAGCTATCTCCACAGTCAGAAATATAGTAAGAAAATGGAAGGCCACAGGAACAGTTCTTGTGAAGGAAAGATGTGCTAGACCAAGAAAAATATCCGAAAGGCAAAGGTGAAGAATGGTTAGAATGGTCACAGACAAACCACAGACCACCTCCAAAGAGCTCCAGGAACGTGTACATCATTCCACAGTCCAGAAAACTCTTCACAAAGAACAGCTCAATGGAAGGTGATGCAGAAGAAGCCTTTTCTGCATTCTGACATCAAGAAGAGTCATTTGAGGTATGCAAAGGCTTATCTGGACAAGCCTGAATCATTTTGGAAAAATATTCTGTGGACAGATGCCACAACCAAAGGCGCTTTGCATGGCGGAAAAAGAACACAGCATTCCAGGAGAAGAACCTGCTCCCTACTGTAAAATATGGTGGTGTGCAGATGTGTGGCAAGCACAGGTAGTGGAAACCTTGTCAGAGTTAAAGTGCTGCATGGATTCCGCTCCGATTCTGAATAACAATGTTCAGGAATCAGTCAATAGGCTGAAGTTACGGCAGGGTTGGATGTTTCAGCAGGACAATGACCCAAAGCACAGTTCCAGATCTACCAAGGAATTCATGCTCAGACACGATAAAATGTTAGAATGGCCATCCCAGTCCCCAGACTTGAACATCATCGAAAATCTATGGATTGATTTGAAAAGGACCGTTCACACTCGGCACCCATCAAAGCTGACTGAACTGGAGAACTTTTTCAAGAAAGAATGGTCAAAAATGCCTGCAGCAAGACTTCAGGGATTTATCCTTGACTATAAGAAGCATCTACAGGCTGTTATTTCAGCAAAAAGTGGCTCTACAAAAGATTGTCATTTTTCTGTCGGGGTGCCCAAATTTTTGCATCTGTCTGTTTTTGTTATGACTTAAATTGCATTGCATCTGTTTATTAAATAAATGTTATGTCAGAACTGAAATGTTGGCAAACTTTTGCATAAAGCTGTATTAAATGTTTTAATAACTTGAATAATTTTTTAGAGTGTACTTGCCAATTTTGGCACTATTTGAACCAGAGTAAACTGTCTGCATGCATGATGTTTTTGAATATTTTACTACAAATTTCCTACATACTGTATTCTACAAAATTACATATATACAGTCAGCCTGAAAAAAAAAAAACTTGTTGGTTGAATAAAAGTAACTTTAGGTCAGAACTTGCCAGGAGTATGAATAATTTCAGGCTTGACTGTATATTCGGTACATTTTCATTTGCATAGTTTGCATGCAAATATGTTTGCATACCGAAATACACTAAATATTTAACAGGTGACAACCTACAGCTGAAACAAAATGATTAGCCATCCTGTGATATTTAAATATTTAATTATTAAGGTATATATGTATAGGTTTATATTAAACTATCACAGTATTTAAGATTATGTTTATCTTCTGGAGAAAGCCTTATTTATTTTAGTTGGATATTATTATTATTATTATTATTTAGTTTAGTTTTAGTTTAGAGTGGATTAATACAAATATATATATTTACAAATATTTTAAACATTTCGTATATTTTAAACATTTTTATTTTGTTTTATTCTAACCACTATTTTTTTATATCATTATTTTCCTAATTAACCTAGTTAAGCCTTTAAATCGCACTTTAAGCTAAATACTGGTATCCGGCAAAATAACTAGTAAAATATTTACTGTAAACATGGCAAAGGCAAAAATTTGTTATTACAAATAAGTTATTAAAACAGTTATTAAAAAAAATCTCTCTGTTAAACAGCACTTTATGAAATATGTGAAAAAGTATATTATTTGTCAAATATTTATTATTATTTTTTAAAATGCATTGTTTTTACTTGGTTAATAAATTGTAATAATACACAAAAGTACAAAAATCTGGTATAATTTATATTATATTATATAAAATTATATAACATATATGTATATTATTAAGAAAATTTTGACTTCATTTAATACATTTTTGTAGCTATTGTCAAATATTTATTATTTAGAAAAAGTGCAGTGTTTTAACATGGTTTAAAAATAGTAATAATACACAAATGTACAAAAATCAATGAAAAGATATATTATTAAGAAAATTTAGATTTCATTTTATGCGCAGCTCCACAGGATGAATTTGCTCTTCAGTGTTTGGACTTTCAGCAGTGAAAATTAAACCACACTAAACTGAACTTAAACTCTGAAAACTGGACTGACACTGTTTCAGTTTACTATAATCTTGTTAAGAAATGTTGT
>CAIGQV010016645.1:22563932-22583899 GCA_903798115.1 Danio jaintianensis | reverse complement strand
TAATTGTTTTTGCAGTGATTACACAGAATAATTGTTTTTGCAGTGATTACACAGAATAATTGTTTTTGGTTCCCCAAAGTTCCTTTCAGTGAACAGTTCTTAAAAGAGCCATGTGTTTCATAGTCTGAAGAACATTTGAATGATATAAAGAATTTTTCACTATAAAAAAACTTCTATGCAACTTTTAAGATTATTTGAATGGAACCATCAGTGTCAGTAAATAACCATTATTTTTTTAAGAGTGAGTTTGAAAACGCAATCTAAAGAACTTTTTTCCACTATTAAGAACCTTTTATGCAATTGAAAGGGTCTATGAAGTTCAAAGTCTCTTTACTGCCAATGCCAAAAAACAACATTGTTTTTATAGGAGCATATAGTTTAAAGAAAACTTTTAAGAATCGACTGAACTTTCTTTCTCTATAAGAACCTTGTGTGCAATGGAAATGTTCCATGTAGAGTTGTAGGCAAAATTATTAGCCGTCCTGTAAAGTTGTATTTCTTTTTCAAATATTTCCCAATTGCTGTTTAATGGAGAGTTAAACAATGGGGGGTTTTTTCAACACATGTTTATATTTTATATATTAATAGTTGTAATAACTAATGTCTTATGTCTTTGCCATGATGACAGTACATAATATTTGATTTGCTATTCTGATATTAGTATTCAGTTTAAATTGAAATTTAAAGGCATTTAGGCTAATTAGCTAAAATAGGCAAGTTAGGTAATTAGGCAAGTCATTGAACAACAGTGGTTTATTCTGTAGCCAATACTAAAGCAATAATAATTTCTTAAGTGGCTACAAACACTGACCTTAAAATCATATATACATAAAATAAGAATTCTGCATTTATTCTAGCTAATCTAAAAGAAAACAGCCACTATATTTATCTAGAAGAAATATAAATATTAAAATAAGATAAATGGAAAATATAGTGCAAAATGCCTTGCTCTGTTTAACATCACTTATTTAAAAAATAATAAAAAATTCACAGAAGGACTCATAATTTTGCAACACAGGTTCATTGTCTCATTGTCATACTGTCTACATTTCTGGAGGGCGCGCATTATGTAGGCAGAGGTTCGTCTGGCTATTTTGTCTTTAAAATGAACGCTACGGGGCGTTATGACGCCGCAGACGGTTTCTGCTCCTTTTAGCACTACCAGCTGACCGCTTATCTCTGTGTGGATGGCTTTTCTGCTGTTACCAGTTTGCCCAGTGGCTCGCTGCATATATCGGTGGACTTGGGACGCAGAGCGGAGTTGACCGCGATGACAGGGTTTGAGTCTGGCGAAGAATGGTTCCAGAAACCAGGTAAACAGAAGCAAAAAAATAAATAAAATAAATAAACAAACAACAGGCTGAAAAGGTGGTGAAATCATGCGACCCCGACGGCTTTTCTTTTTCTAGATTGCTTTTGAAAACACTATCGGTTGGGTTTAGGGAAGGGAGTGGGTCGGTCAGTCAGTCAATCGACAGCAAGCTGGCCTGGTCAGGTGAAGTGTATATTGCATCCTCTGGTGGATTTACGCAAGAAGAGGACGTGCAAGAGAAATTTGAGATCATCAAAAAGCATACACAGGGGTCTCTGGCGAATTAACAAAAACAAAAACTGTGAGAAGACGTACCTCCGGTTACATATTCCGCTGTCCCCAGATATCCACAATGAGCCTGGGTTGTAATTTTGCCTTCTACTGTATATTGCTACCAATATGGAACCTTTATTTTTAAAAGTGCAATATTTTGTAATAAAATTTGTTATCATTGTAGAAAAAAACTAATTATTAGCATCATTAGTCCAATTATTAGCATTATTATTAATTACTAGTTTGTAAGTAACTATCATTTAAAATCCAGTGGGAAAACAACAAAATAAATCAAACAATCAGGCACACCAACTAATAGTCAGGTATAATATAAGGTGTATGTTTTTGAGCTGGCACCTGTCAGGTTGGACTGTTTCTGCTGCCTGGCGCTCTGTGGTGAAGGATGGAGAGGAGATGGAGGAGTGGCGCTGGGTGGCAGAGGAGGAGCAGGAGATGATGGGGTGGAGGAGGTGGTGGACGACGGGTTGCTGCTGGAGTCCGGTTGATACGGCACAGGAATGTGGTCCTGAAACAGGGAGAAACACATTTTTTAAATCGCATATGAAAACACTCCTCGCTCCCTGCTCATTACAGACGCGGTCAGACATCAGTAAACCCAACTGCATTCTCACGCTCAGTTAAAGATTAATCAAAAAGCAGGGGTGTGCAGAGCCGATCTCCCATGGGCTGAAAACTGGACAGCCGGGGTACGTTTGAAAAGCTGGCCGACTTCATATTAGAAAGAGGAAGGCATCAACAGCCAGCAGTGCTGTCAGAAAACATCACGAGCGACGCGTTTATTTGATAAGACAACAGGAAATAAAAAAAGACATGACACAATGGAATGGCAGTGCGTAAATGGCTTTTGAATGCTATTTCTGGCATAGTGTCACAACATTTATGCATTCGGCAGATGCTTTTATCCAAAGCGACTTACATTGCGTTGAAGGTACACAATTTATCAGTTCTTGCTTTCCCCAGGAATCGAACACACAACCTTGGCATTGCTACTAAAATGTTTTACTATTTGAGATTAAGGGTTTTTAGAGAAAAAGAAACGTTAATTATTTAGTTAATTATTACAAAGTTATTACATACAGCTGAAATCAAAATTATTCGCCCTCTTGTGAATTTTTTTTTCTTTTTCAAACATTTTTCTAATGATGTTTAACAGAGCAAGGACGTTTTCACAGTATTTTCTATAATATTTTTTCTTCTGAAGAAAGACTTGTTGGTTTTATTTCGGCTAGAGTAAAAGCAGTTTGTTTTTTTACCATTTTAATGTCAATATTATTAGCCCCCTTAAAAAATTTACAGATCTGGTTTGTCTACAGAACAAACCACTGTTATACAATGACTTGCCTATTATCCTAACTTGCCTAATTAACCTAGTTAAGCCTTTAAATGTAACTTTAAGCTGAATACTAGTATCTGGAAAAATATCTAGTAAAATATTATGTACTGTCATCATGGCAAAGATAAAAGTAATCAGTGATTAGAAATTAGTTATTAAAACTATTATGTTTAGAAATGTGTTAAAAAATATTAAACAGAAAATTGGGGAAAAATATACAGGAGGGATAATAATTCAGGAGGGCTAGTAATTCTGACTTCAACTGTATATTGTGTGATATAAAATTGTCACTGATAAATACTTGGATAAAAAGTGTGGAATGATAGCAAATCAAACAAGGAGGTAATGATGTTTTCCTACTGGATGTCAGAATTTAGGGATCTTTTCTTATCTCTTGCAATGTAACTGAAAAAATATTTTAAGAGGCTGAGAGACTAAACATGCATGGAGAATAAAATAGCAATTTAAGGGTGTTCAGGTTCATGTTAACCTTGTTACTGTTAATCTATTTACTCTCCCTCAAGTGGTTCCAAACCTTTATGAGTTTCTTTTGTTCTGTTAAACACATATCTGTTAAGATATTTTGAGGACAGCTGAAAACCTGTAACCACTGACATCCATAGAAGGAAAAACAAATATTATGGAAGTCAATGGTTACAGGCTTTCAGCTTCTTCAAAATTTCTTCTTTTGTGGTTAACAGATAAAAAGAAAGTCAAACCAGTTTAGAACAAGTGAAGAGCTTTTTCATTTTTGGGTGAACTATCCCTTTAAGTGTCATTTTCTCTATTTTGATATGGAAAAAGGCATGAAAAAAGTATTTGTCCCTTTGCTGATTTCTTTTTTTTTTTTTCATGTTTGTCACTCTTTAATTTTTTTAGATCATTAAACTTCACAATCAGACTTTAGAGTGGCCTAGTCAAAGTCCTGACCTGAATCCAATTGAGATGCTGTGATAATTCTCTCTATGGAGCAGCAAATGGCACAAAAGAATTGCTGAGTCAAAAAACCTTCATTTCAAAATTGCATGATATGTTTACTTGTGTTATCCTTGACAAATATTTAAATTAGATTGATGATCTGAAACATTGTGACAAACACGCAAAAAAATCAGTTAGGGACAAACATGTTTTCACATCATTATACAGTACATATAAAACAATAATGCAAGTAAAGTCTCTAAATTAATGCTTTTAATTTGTTAAAATAAAATGTCAAAATATAAGTTCCAACTACATTCAGTGTAACGAATATGTTAGTTAAATGAAATAACACATTTTATTCAGACATCTAAGAATATAAGCAATCACACCTAATTTTATTATATTTAATATTACTAAAATATAGCGTCAAAGTATAAACATTTCAAATGAAAAGGTTCCATGAAAGGTAAAAAGGTTCTTCATAAAACATCAAAGCCAATAATTACCCTTTTTTTTATAGCATAACAGCCCTTTTTTTTTTAAAACCCCAGTTACTTTTAACCAACTGGTCCCAAGAGGACTTTTAGTGGCTGAATGAAGTCAGTTCAGTTCACATAGGAGTTTTAGCAGCATTTATGCCACACACAGAGAGAGAGACAGTACGTGTTCTTGCATTTAAAAGATGATGCACAACAGAACTGAACACAAGCATCTTCAGACACTTTTTTAAATGTAGACTTGACATGGTGTCTTAAAAATATCGCACTAATCACACCATGCCTCCATTCCAATAAACAATAAACCAGTTGTGCAAAACAAATTAAAGAATATTGTTTGATTTTGGTCTGCAAAATTGGATTTGAATGGCAAGATAAAGCAAACAAATAAAGCTAAAAAGGTAGAGGAAGGTTGTTTGGTCTGCAAAAAAATGTATTACAAAGGGGTCATGAACTGCCTTTTTAATGATTTTGTACTATTCTCTGAGCTCCACTTACACTGTTATTCAGCTTTTTATATGAAAAGCATACTTTAGAAGTAATAATTTCTATCCTGTTGTGAGCTCCCTCACCAGAACACACCATTCCCTCCCTGTGTATGATTGGCTACTTCTTTGCGTATTTAAACATATTCAATGCTTTGCTTCTAAGATTATGTCACAAAGTTCAAAAGGACAGCTGTGTGGCCACTGATCTAAATTTCTGCATGTATATGTTTGATAGCATCCTTATAGATGGACACTGAAGTGTATTGGGTTAAAGATGCAAAAATACCCAGTATGAATCAAATTATTTGAAAAAACAGACAAAGCAACAATGATAAAAAATAGTCATTAAAACAGTGGCTCACACTTGTTTTAATTTTTGTGAAAACGCAGTGTTCACTCAAAAAAATGACTTTTGCTGCTTGTTCAAACTACTTATTTAAAATGAGTTGAAACATCACAATTCTTAAGTTTAAGGCAATTTAATTATTTTATGTTCAATTCACTTAAATTTGTAAAAACGATTAAGGTAACTTAATAGATTTGTGTTGGGACAACATGAAGGAATTGTGAGAAACCCAGAATTTTTTACAGTGTTGGATTGTGCTGTGTTTATATAGAAAACAAGGAAACCCACGGCAACACGGGGAGAACATGCAAACTCCACACAGAAATGCCAACTGACCCAACCGGGGCTCGAACCAGCGAACTTCTTGCTGTGAGGTGACAGTGCTAACCACTGAGCCACCATGTCGATGCCATGTCGATCTTTTTTATATTAAAAAGTACATTTTAATCCGTGCATTTTAATCCGTGCTGCTTTTATACATATTTTTTATATTCAGCTTTCAGATAATGCACTCAACTAAATCAACTAAAATCAACTAAAAAAACAAAAACATTTATGACTGGTTTTGTGGTTCAATTTGTGGTCACAAACACATTACTAATTTCTTGTCAAAGCATGTGTTTTGCAATCTTAAATCCATTTTAAAAGTAACCTTCCCAGGCCTGCGTGTTCTCCAATAAACAAAAAAAAGTGTGTGCCAAAAAAAAGAGAGAAATGTTGTTTGGACTTTGCATGCATGCCAATCTTTTTCCATAAAAAGCAAAAGCACACAGGAAGGACCTGCAGCACCAATCTGCCCGATTGTAATAATGTTGACAGTGTGACCGGGCTGAGGTGTGTTTGCTCTGTGTAACTCATCTTACCTTGTTGATTTTGTTGGTCTTGGGGAGCGTCTGGCTGATGTGCAGGTCTGAGTACCTGAGGGGGTTGTTGATGTCACACGGCACCGACTCGGTCCTGACCAGCTGACGGGCTGAGAGAGAAACAGCAGAGTATCCACGGTAACGGGAGCCAGTTGTCACGGAAACAGGACAACTCAGAAAAGTCTTGTCACATTTTAATGGAGGAGCCACTAAAGCATGTATTATGTACAGTATATGTAAGAAGTATCACATGTATGACATGTATGGAAATTCAAAAGCAGGGCATATGAAATATATATATATTTTTTTACTTCTTCCAGCATAGAAATATATAGATATATATATAGATCAGTTCAAGATTGAAAGCAAGATTCTAGTAATGAAAGGTGTAATATACAGTACATTGGTATCTTGATATACTATATAGAGACAGTATAACAGTATACAGTATAAATATGCAACAATATGCATCAGTGAATTAAACAATATGATTTGTGATACAGAAATTGTGTTTTATACTAGCTTTTGGGGGGTGTTAAAAAATGGCGCAAATACCAGTAAACTATTAGTGAATTACATTGGGTGTTTTTGATGATCTCCTCCATAAATTTGCTTCTATAAGGGAAACTCCTGCAAAATGCATATGCAATAGGGACTGCATTCCTGTGGTTTCACCATTGGTCTTTAATCAATCTTGACTGCTTTTATGACAAAATTTGTGCAAGTTTGTGCAGATATTAATAAATCTGGCCCTCATAATGTTTAAAAAATGTTTTATTTTTTTGAATAAACGCTGCTGTTTTGACCTTCATATTCATCAAAGAATCCTGAAACAATGTATCATGATAGCTTACAATAAAATAAAACAAATGTTGATAATAATATAAGAAATGATTCTTGATCAGCATATTACAGTATAATATTTTTTAAAAGACCACGTGACACTAAAATCTGGAGTAATGACGCTGAAAAATACAGATTTGAAATCATGGGAATTTACTAATAAAAGCTGAACTTTAAAATACATTAAAACAGAAAACCATTATTTTAAAATTGCCCAGAAAGAACCTCTCAGTAAATGGTTCTTTTTCATTTTATAAAGAACAATTACATTTTTAATTTTATTTCCGTCAAAATGAAAGGTTTCTTGAATCTTAAAAGTTTTTCATAAGAATCTCTAACAATTTAAAAAAACTTTTTTGGAGGATCATGTGACAACAAAGTCTGGAATAATAATGCTCAAAATACAGCTTAGAAATGAATGAATTAATGAGCATTTAACTTCAAAATACATTAGAACAAAAAGCCATTATTTTAAAACTCCCCAAAGAAATTATCTATAAATGAATCTTTTTCATTCATTCATTCATTCATTTTCCTTCGGCTTAGTCCCTTTAATCATCTGGGGTCGCCACAGTGAAACGAACCACCAACTTATCCAGCATATGTTTTACACAGTGGATGCCCTTCCAGCTGCAACCCAGTACTGGGAAACACCTATACACTCTCACATGCGCACACATACACTATGGCCAACTTAGTTTATTCAATTCACCTATAGCACATGTCTTTGGACTGTGGGGTAAACTGGAGCACCTGGAGGAAACCCACGCCAACACGGGAAGAACATGCAAACTCCACACAGAAATGCCAACTGACCCAGCCGGGGCTCGAACCAGCGAACTTCTTGCTGTGAGGCGACAGTGCTAACCACTGAGCCACCATGTCCATGCCATGTCGATCTTTTTTATATTAAACAGTACATTTTAATCATTTAAAGAACCTTTTTTTTCACAGAAGAAAACATTAGATCAAAATAAATGACTCTATGAATCTTAAAGGTTCTTTAAAAATAACCTATTTTTTACATTTTTTAGAAGGATCATCTGACACTAAAGCCTGGAATAATAATAATGCTAAAAATACAGCATTGAAATGAATGAATTAATGAATAATATTAACTTTAAAATATATTAAAACCATCATTGGGCTGCACGGTGGCGCAGTGGGTAGCACGTTCGCCTCACAGCAAGAAGGTTGCTGGTTTGAGCCTCGGCTGGGTCAGTTGGCATTTCTGTGTGGAGTTTGCATGTTCTCCCCGTGTTCGCGTGGGTTTCCTCCGGGTGCTCCGGTTTCCCCCACAAGTCCAAAGACATGCGGTACAGGTGAATTGGGTAGGCTAAATTGTCTGTAGTGTGTAAATGAGTGTGTATGGATGTTTCCCAGTGATGGGTTGCAGCTGGAAGGGCATCCGCTGCGTAAAACATATGGTGGATAAGTTGGTGGTTCATTCCGCTGTGGCGACCCCAGATTAATAAAGGGACAAAGCCGAAAAGAAAATGAATGAAAACCATCATTTTAAAGAGCAATAATAACATTCATAATATTGCTGCTTTTATCTAATATCTGATCAGATAAATGTAGACTCTTATCTTAAGTCTGCATGTCAGCATATTTTTTCTCGAGCTGAGCATTTGTTTTCAGTTGTTGTCAATGATAGCGCACAGTTCCCCTTCATACGGGAACTTCAACGTGGGTCTGTTGAACAGACTATGGGAGTGCGTCAGACGACCAATCACTCTAAAAAGTAAGAAAACGGGCCAATGAAATGTTAAATTGCATTGGCAGAGCTCTGCTCCACAGCTGGCAGCAATGAGCTATCAGCTATATAAGCTGCACGCTGTGGAGTGAGCCTCAGAATTTATTTGCTTCAGACCCTCTCACGAGACTGAAGACCTACTCTGCCAACCTGACTTTGAGCGAAGTGTCAGCGCTTATCACCAGTGCGGGAGAAGACGCATCAGCGGCGTTTGATCTAGGTTTTACGTCCCCTGGGCGTTTCACTGGTGTACTAAAAGAGCAGTTTCACACTAAAAGAGCAGACTTCCCTAAGAGAGCACACGGTCGAACAACGCGTCTTTTTAAAGATGTCGTTCCGACTGTGCATTTCTGGATGCGGTGGTTTCCTCTCCCCGGATGACAGGCACGAGCATTGCGTCACATGTCTGGGGGTCCGGCATGTTGATGCGGTGCTCGCGGACAGTTGCTGCCCTCACTGCGAGGGCTTAACTGTTGCACAGCTAAGGTCGCGGCGCACCCTTGCATTAGGGTGCGTCACCCCTGCTGCTCCCCGCCATGCGGTTAGGCCTGAGGGTTACGGTGGGGGCTTATCCGTCGCCTTCGGGCCCGCGGACCCCTCACTCCTCAGCTGGCTCTGTCCAAGCTTCGACTGAGAGCGCTGGTCCATCCCCCGGGATGGCCGCGCTTTCATTAGATGACACCGGGGACGTGATGTCCATCGCTGCATCGGAGGGCGGGCTAACATGCTCCGATGAAGATCCGGACCCTCTGCCACCCTCCAGGGTGGTCAGTGCGGCCTCGGATCTGGAGTCGGACATGTTAGCCATATTATTCCGGGCTGCTTGGCCACCTGGAGAGGTCCACCCAGACTCCCTTCCAAAGCGTGTAGGTTATCTGAGTCTCTCACGGCCAGAGCCTACACTGCTGCAGGACAGGCTGCATCCGCTCTGCACGCTATGGCCACCTATCAACGCTACCAAGCTGAGAAGTTGGCTGAGCTGCAGGAGGGTGGTTCTTCCCCAGGCTTAATGCATGAGCTCCGCACGGCAACCGATTATGCTCTCATGACCACCAAATCGGCTGCTTGTGCCCTGGGGAAGACGATGGCCACATTAGTGGTCCAGGAACGCCACCTCTGGCTAAACCTGGCCGATATGAGAGATGTTGACAAAGCTCGCTTTCTTAACGCTCCCATATCCCAGGCTGGCCTGTTCAGCGACACCGTCGGGGACTTTACCCAGGAGTTCTCAGCGGTGAAGGAGCAGTCCCAGGCGATGGGGGAGGTCATCTATCAGCGGGCTCGGAAAACTGCTCTCCCCGCTGCCCCATCCACCTCGGCTGCCCCTCGCCGAGGGCGTCCACCCGAGGCTCCAAAACCTGCTCCGCTCCCGCTGCCCGCTCTACCGGCTAAGCAGCAACGCCAAGCCTCCCGCGGGATCGTGACGCCACCGCCCCAGGGCACCGTTAAGTCCGGTAAACGGATCGCGAAGCGTCCCTGAGACGGGCCATCCGGAGAAGAGGGAACCTGCTCTTTCCTCGGTGGAGGGCCGAGAACACCTACAGTCAGCAAAGACTTTAAAAACACCACTGCTGGCCTCCGGGCCAGCGGTACCCAAATTGTCAAAAAAAGAGCAAATTTCCCTCTCTCTGAATGTGCAAACCCGAGCCCTGCCAGTCTGGGACGCTCTGCCTTCCAGCTCGCAGCGCCGGGCCCCATCGCCACAGGCTCACGGAGTGCAAGAGGACGGGCTCCTTTCTCTCACTCCAGCCTCATTGCGGGATCCAGGGAGGAAGGTAAGAGACTCTCTCTTATTTTCAGCTCTTCCTCGGGCCGCTCTGCTTCCCGGGGTGAGCACTCCCCTCCCGAGCTGCCCCTCCGTTGGCATGTCATTGATCAGTCCGATGGTGCCATTAGCGCGGGCTCTGCCAGCCTGATTAGCGCTGCCCAGTCCAACGCGGTGGCTCATGCGGACGATCAGACTCGGCTATGCGATTCAATTCGCTATCCGCCCTCCCAGGTTCACGGGTGTTCATACTACGAGGGTTTCCCCCGAGAGCGCCCCTGTCTTGCGAGAGGAGATTGCTGTCCTCCTGGCTAAGGATGCAATCGAGCAGGTCCCTCCAGCCGAGATGAAATGTGGGTTTTACAGCCCGTACTTCATCGTGCCGAAAAAGAGCGGAGGGTTAAGACCAATCCTAGATCTGCGCAGACTGAACTGTCATTTACACAAAATGCCGTTCAGGATGCTCACGCAGAAGCGCATACTCCAGTGCGTCCGTCCTCGGGATTGGTTTGCAGCTATAGACCTGAAGGACGCGTATTTTCATGTCTCCATTCTTCCACGCCACCGTCCATTTCTCCAGTTTGCGTTCGAAGGACGAGCATGGCCGTACAAAGTCCTCCCCTTCGGGCTCTCTCTGTCTCCGCGGGTTTTCACCAAGCCCGCGGAGGGTGCCATAGCGCCGCTTCGGCTTGCGTGCATACGCATTCTCAATTATCTCAACGACTGGCTGATTCTAGCCTCGTCTCGCGATCAATTGATTATGCACAGGGACAGGGTGCTTCGGCACCTCGACCAGTTGGGGCTTCGAGTCAACCGAGAGAAGAGCAAACTTTGCCCAGTGCAGAGGATCTCTTTTCTCGGGCTGGAGCTGGACTCGATTGCTATGGTAGCGCGCCTCTCGGAGGAGCGCGCCAGGCTAGTGATTTCCTGTCTGAGCACGCTTGACAGGAACATAGTGGTTCCACTGAAATATTTTCAGAGGCTCCTGGGGCATATGGCATCCGCAGCCGCTGTTACGCCGCTCGGTTTGCTTCATATGAGACCACTTTAGCGCTGGCTTCACGATCGCGTTCCCAGACGGGCATGGCGCGCGGGCGCGCACCGGGTGCTTATCACTCTGCTGTGTCGCCGCATATTCAGTCCCTGGACGGATCTTGCTTTTCTACGGGCCGGGGTGCCCCTAGGGCAAGTATCCAGGCATGTTGTCGTATCGACAGATGCCTCCAGCATGGGCTGGGGGGCCGTGTGCAACGAGTACGCAACTGCGGGTTTGTGGTTCGGACCCCGTCTGCGTTGGCATATCAACTGCCTAGAGCTGTTGGCAGTGTTTCTTGCTCTCTGCCGCTTTTTACCGGTGTTAAAGCAGAAGCATGTGCTGGTCAGGACGGACAGCATGGCAACGGTAGCTTATATCAACTGTATGGGAAGTATACGTTCTCGTCGCATGTCTCAGCTCGCTCGCCGACCCATTGGCACCCGCGCCCAGATCTCTGAAACCTCCACGTGTGGTCCATAGACGGAGCGCGGAAGACTTAGGTGACTTACCGGCGGCGGTGGTTAACACCATCACTCAGGCTAGAGCACCCTCTACGAGGCATGCCTATGCCCTGAAGTGGAGTCTATTCACTGAGTGGTGCGCTTCTCACCGAGAAGACACCCGGACTTGCCGGATTAGCGTTGTGTTATCCTTCCTTCAGGATAAGCTGGAGCGTAGGTTGTCACCCTCCACACTGAAGGTTTATGTGGCTGCCATCTCCGCTCATCATGATGCGGTGGATGGCAACACGCTCGGGAAGCATAACCTAATCATCCGATTCCTCAGAGGCGCGCGGCGATTAAATCCATCCCGCCCCCCCTCTCATGCCCTCTTGGGATCTCTCTGTAGTCCTGGCGGGTCTGCAGAGAGATCCATTTGAGCCACTCGATTCGGTATCGTTAAAACTTCTGTCAATGAAGACAGCTCTGCTGATCGCGTTGGCATCGTTCAAGAGAGTCGGGGATTTGGAGGCATTTTCGGTCAGCGAATCGTGCCTAGAATTCGGACCGGCTTACTCTCACGTTATCCTGAGACCCCGGCCCGGCTATGTGCCCAAGGTTCCTACCACCCCATTTAGAGATCAGGTGGTGAACCTGCAAGCGCTGCCTTCGGAGGAGGCAGACCCAGCCCACTCACTGCTTTGTCCCGTTTGCGCTTTGCGCCTTTACGTGGAACGAACGCAAAACTTAAGATCTTGTGAACAGCTCTTTATCTGTTATGGTGGTCGGCAGAAGGGAAGTGCTGTATCAAAACAGAGGTTGGCCCACTGGATAGTTGATGCCATCGCCCTTGTTTACCAATGCCAGGGCGAGCCGCGTCCCGCAAACGTGAGAGCACACTCTACTAGAAGTTTCGCCTCCTCCTGGGCGTTAGCACGCGGCGCCTCTCTCACAGATATCTGTAGAGCTGCGGGCTGGGCGACACCTAACACATTCGCGAGATTCTATAATCTTCGAGTGGAGCCGGTTTCCACCCGATTACTGGGTAACCCCAGTCAATCGGAGGGAAACTAAGCTCGGTGTTAACAAACGCTTGCCTCGCCATGCTCCCTAACCCGGAGATACGTGCGCATTTTTTATTTTACTAGTAAGTTTCCCACTTGGCGAACCCTAGAGAATTCCTCCGAGGCCCCCAGCACCCGGCTCAGCGGAGGAGTCGGGCGCTTGGCTCAGTGTGATGTCTGTATGCCCATTTGGTCTACCCACATGCTGAGGTTTGGTGCCAGCTTGGCGCGGTCCCCCCCCTGGGGTGACCCCATATGCTTATTTCAGCCACGGAGTGTTCCCCCTGACCAGGCGGACCCGTGTCTTCCCTACCCGCTAACCAGCTTATCATGTGTAGTACTCCCCCTCATCAGGGCTAGTCCATATGCTCTATTACCATCAAGTCTCCCCTCTTGGGTAGCAGGTGGCTCCGCAGCGTCCTCCCCCTTCGGGTACTGGCACGTTTTTCCAACGTACTGTCGTAATTCTAAAATCCCTAGTCTATATTAGCTAGGTAAAAGCTCATTTACGACCCTCGATCTAAATTATATTATTCCCATGTAATGGTAATTAAGGGCCTAGGGACGTTGGAAGGTTGCGCTCCTGGTGATACTTGTGCGCTCACGCTATGCTTGGCAAACTTCACATCAGGAGTGTGACGGGCTTAGCTGCAGTGGCGTTTTCCATACAGTCTCCCATAGTCTGTTCAACAGACGCACGTTGAAGTTCCCGTATGAAGGGGAACATCCTGGTTACGTCCGTAACCCACGTTCCCCGAATAAGGGAACGGAGACGTGCGTCTCCACTGCCACAGCAGCTGAGTCTCCAGCTGATTAGCTGAGTGATCGGCTCTTCAGCAGGCAAATTCTGAGGCTCACTCCACAGCGTGCAGCTTATATAGCTGATAGCTCATTGCTGCCAGCTGTGGAGCAGAGCTCTGCCAATGCAATTTGGCATTTCATTGGCCCGTTTTCTTACTCTTCAGAGTCATTGGTCGTCTGACGCACTCCCATAGTCTGTTCAACAGACGCACGTCTCCGTTCCCTTATTCGGGGAACGTGGGTTACGGACGTAACCAGGACGTTTTTTGAGCGTTTGGGTGTTTTACAGTGTCACTTTTGAGCTAGCCGTCCAATCAGAGTGGAGGGGGGGTGGGATTGTACCTATAGTCAACAAATAATCTGCTAAAGACTTTTATCTTGTAATGGTTCAGCGGGCATACTCTGTATCATAGCAACCGAATGAAAAAAACACTGCGCTACAAAAACGCTCACAGCTGAGCATTTTTAGAACTGTGCTTCCATTTCTGCAGTGCAAAAATGCTTCAGTTGGCATGCAGCCTAAATAAAATAAGAATCTTATATTTCATTCATTCATTTTCCTTCAGCTTAGTCCCTTATTTATCAGGGGTCAGCACAGCGGAATGAATCACCAACTATTCCAGCATATGTTTTACGCAGCGGATGACCTTCCAGCCACAACCAAGTACTGGGAAACACCCATACACTCTCTCATTCACACACACACTCATACACTACGGTCAATTTTGTTTACCCAATTCACCTATAGCGCATGTCTTAGGACTGTGGGGGAAAAATTTCTGTATTTTTTATACAATATTAGAATCCTCCCAAATACAAAATGTAAGGTATAAAACTGAAAATAATGTGTTTAAGGAGCAACAAACCTTCTTCCTTACCTTGCGATGTTACTTGATCTGCGACATCACAAATGAGGTAAACATAAAGCGGTGAAAACAGAGAAAAAGAGAAAGCGAAACTAAGACTGAAGGAGATCCATAATGCTTGACAGAGAACAAGACAAAGTGTTTAGCACATTAACACAAAAGGAATGTGAAGCTATAACAATGGCAGTCTTTTAAATCCTTCCCATTACATGCATTCATGCATTCGGAAACCAATTTTCAAAATGCAGTGCGTGTTTTCTGAAAAAACATAACGTCTGTAATTAAATACGTTAAATGGAATCTAAAGGTATTACGAGGCTGAAAACATCATAAAAACACTGCAGTTTCCGAAATTAGATTTGAGTCATAATTAATGGCCTGCCTTGTGTGGTACATTAAGCATTTGTGTATGTAATATAGAAAAGAAAAGATTGTTTCAATACCTCTGAATGGTTCCCTACCTCCTCTATGGTATATGAGTAAATGACAGGGCGGCGCTTCTTTGGTGCATTTGTTGTGGCACTTCAATCTAACGAAAAAAAGCAAGCACGGCAGAAATGTTTATTCGTTTGCTCTCGTAAAAAGCGAAATCAATGAATATTCAGAAACAAGCAGCTTAAATATGCAGCCATTATTTTGAGGGTGTCAAAAGTCAGCAAGTATCTTAGTAACAAGATGCCATAGTCAAGGGTGGTAGAGTGGAAACTATTAGGCAGGTAATTTATTCAAATAATCTTTTAATGATAATGATAATTATGCTCAATTTGAATTTTCAGACGCTACTGCGGGCACAAAGTGTCTAGCGCTGAATCCTAAAGAGGCTGTGATACAAACAAAATCCTCAATAAGCGTATTTTTACAAAGATGATATGCTAAGGATTTTCATTTTCAGTATGATCATAAGAGACAGTTTAAGACATGATAATAGTTATGGGGAGAATATATATTTAACATTTGACATTTATGGTCTAAATGCTATCTAAAGATTTAGTGTTTAATTTAGTCTAATGCTGTTCTTACTTAGATTTTTTGTCTTGTTTCTAGTACAAATATCTAAAAATTCTTAACTCAAGAAGCATTTTCTTGACAAGCAAAAAATCTGGTTATTGTTTAAGTGAGTTATTATAAAGTGAGTGAAAGCAAAAAAATCTGCCAAAAGGTTAAGCAAAATAATCTTATGTCAAAACGAAAAATAATACTATTGTGCTTACCCCATTGGCAGATTATTTTGGTTGTTTTAAGGAAAAAGTCACTTAATTTTGATATATTATTTCAAAAAACAAGACAATTTTTTGCTTGTCTAAAAAAACGCTTCTTGATTTAAGATTTCTTTTAAATATTTGGGCTAGAAACAAGACAAAAACTCTAAATAAGAAAAGCATTTTTTGCAGTGTAAACCTCTGTGTCAGGAGGAATTATAAAAAATAACCTAATTTTAACGCTAATAATATTGACCTTAAAAATAGTTTTAACAATTTTAAAACTGCTTTTCAGAGAGACCAGCCACGATCAATCATATCACATGCTCCTTCTCGAATTTGTTAAACTTAAAAATCACTTGGGAGATACTTGAAAAAGAGTCAATTTAACAGGAGCTAATAACAGTTTATGATCATTTTCAGACATATTGTAAACAGTAACAGGATGTTTGCTCTGGTTATTCATCAGAAACTGTATCTGGCACATTTTTTGTTACATAAAAAAGTTCTGATTCTGAGATAATTATAATTGTGCATAATGACAAAAAAGTCAGAACTATGGCATAGCTGCAACACTTCATTACAGCATGTCAACATGTCTAGATTATGAGTTTTTGACTTTCTGACTGCGGTACACTCAAAAATGTTTTGCTGCGTGTTCAAACTACTTATTTAAAATGAGCTGAATCAACACAAGTCTTGAGTTTTTTGGGTAACAATTTAATTCAATCAAGTTAACTTAATTTGTGTTGGGACAACATGAATTGTGTGGAACCCAGCATTTTTTACTGTGTATTTAATGTCAAAATTATTAATTTGATCATAATTGGACAATGTAATGGGATAAAAAGCCAGAAAATGACATAACATCTAAATTATGACAAAAAGTCAAAATGTACAAAAGTCCTAATTATGGCAAAAAAAACCTGGCTTATATGAAAAACAATTGTAACTTCTGAAAAATATTTTTGTCATGTCATAATTAGCACAAAACAAAAATGGAATAAAAAACTCCATTTTAAAATGGAATAAAATGAAATAAAAAAAACTCCAAAACTCAAAAAATAAAAAATAAACTCTCGAAAAAAAACAAATGTATATATATATATATATATATATATTGTAATTATGTGGAAAAAAATATGTTATAAATTATTTTTAATGGCATAACCATTAATCCCCCTTCATTTTAGTTTTGACTTTTAATCTCACAATTGAAATCATAATCAATTGTCATAATTTAGATTTTTGTTTAATTGTTTGTTGTGATTAAGACTTACTTGCAGTTTTTGCATTTTAATCCAAACAGCATTCCTTTCCCGCACACGATACACGTCTGCGACATCCAATACTTTGTAGAAAACCTGCAAAATCACAGATAAGAGTCGTCATTCACTACCGAGCCCTTTTTTGACACACTTCCTCCAGAAAAAAAAAAGAAAAAATCAAATTTCATCCATTTTTAAAATGCATGAGGCCATATGGGTTTGTTTTGCTTCGCTGTCAAACTATTAGCAGATGGTTGTGACCTTTTGATGAGCACTCCTAAACTCTTCAGATGAAAGAGCGAATGTGTCACATTTGCCAAATAACCTTTTCAGCGGCAGACAGATATGTGCGAGCGTACGACCAAAGTAATTCTCAATTCACAGTCATTTAATGGTAATCGAGTATCTCTCAGAATCTCCTTTGCGCTCAACACTTGACAAATACACGAGAGGACAAAAGCCGCACGGATGCATTGCCGATTGTTCATCAGAACGCCATGCAAGGTGCTCTCTTTTTTTCCACCTCCATCTCTTTCTGTTTACCTTTTTTCGCCCGTTCTCCACAGTGAAAGGGCCATTCAGATCCGCGGCAATAGAGTTCCTGTGAAGGGTCGCTGTGCATTTGCCAATCTATTTCTCTGATCAAAACAGAAGCTGACGGCTAATAGAATATGACTAATGGGCTCTGACAGTGTCAAAGTGTCTTCATTAGATTGAAGCCGTGCCGTCTCATAAAAGTAGAGGCTGGATTTGGTTACGCAGCTCACATCAGCCGTGGCCATCTCGGTTTTAGAGAGCGCTTCCATTTATTTTCATGCCTGCGTTTTGAGACTGTGGCAGATGTCCATCTGTTATGGCAAGTAGAAATTGATGTACAGGCAAGAGCAAGAAATATAAAGATTGAGAACTCATATGTTTGAGGAAGTTGTTGAGGCTTTTATTTCAGTGTGTTGATGTACTTTCCAACTGAAATGGAATATTGAGTACGGGGCGGGCTTTCTTTTTGCACATCACTCCCTCATAGTAAACTAATGGCAAGGTTGGCATGTGGTCAAAGACTACAGAATACACAAGACATGTCACTCGTATAGTTTTGAATGGGGAAAAGTGTAATGGTCAATATGGCGAATGAAGCCCCGCCTACTAGTACAGAAGCCAATCATCGATCGCATTAGACTGACGTTTCTCCGGGGGAGAAGTTAGGACCAGATATGTGCTTTTATGATGCAATGGAATCTCAGAGAATACTTGCTTCACAGACATATACAGACATACAAGAAATGTATCCACATAAATCTGAAATCCTGTCAAACGTACATCACATAACAGCAGCAACTACTCAAACACCACAAACTTGTAAACAAAGAGTCGCTATGACTTCTGGAGGAGATTCACCATCAAGACCAAGCTGTGAATTACTTTAGAAGACCAGCCCGATCTGGCGAAGCATTATCCAGAGGATGATAATGTGTAAAATGCCCTAAATGAGGTCGGTGTCGTGATCTCGTTCCTTTCGAGTGCGCATGCATTAATGAAACTTATGAGACAGCTGTTGTTTAATTGTATTGGTGATTCAAAATATGTAATGTAATCTTAAGCTTGGCAAACAGTTTTGCAGAATTTGATGTTTCCCTATTCAGACAGAATGCCCGAGCATACTGCCGGAGAGGCGTTTCAAAGATGGCCGCCAAGACTTGCCTTAAAGGGACTTTGGCGTGGTTAAAAATACTGTCAATCAAACTGACGTCATCAGAGAAGGACCGCCATTCCAAACGTAGAAGCATATCGTCAGACTTTAATTTGAAGATTACCAAAACAAACGTTTTATTTTCAGTGGGTTAACTTCATAATTTAATTTGAATTAAAGATAATAATATTGTATACTAAGACCAACGGAAAATAAAAAGCTGCTATTTTCCTGGCTGATATGTAGGAACTCTGCAGCAGTAGAGTTACATATGTAGCTACAGCAGGCACAATGATATTACGCAGCACTGTTACTTATTTTTAGATTGATCAACTGATTAAAGTAGTTACTGATTAAATGACTTGCTGATTAAATGATTAATTGGTTGGTTGGTTGAATGCATTGCTTACATTGAATGACTGGTTGATTGATTAATTGGTTGGTTGTTTAATTGTTTAGTTTGTTTTTAGATGCAAAAATAGCTGCCCAAGGGTCTCATTTGCAAATGTGGACAAAATGGATAAAACAGGAGAGTAAATATGCATACACCACTTCCCATGATGTGATCTTTAATAAACTTGACAGGAAAATGTGCGCAGCTGTATGTAAGTTAAGTTGACATATTGAACTTAAGTATTGAATTAATTGAACCACTTTAAATCATCACATGCGCCATAATCATTAATAAAGAAATGTAAATATATTCTGGTGTGCATTCATTTTTAGGAAGGTTTCTACGCAAATTTTATAAATCAGACCCCAGAGCACTGCAAACACAATCACAGAGTGAACAGACTTTCCTTAAAAGCGACACAGAAAACCCTTTTTTTTTCTTTATCCATGGTGTCTTTTAAAGGCTAAGCCACGCTGAGCTCTCATTATCACCCTTATATCTCTCCATCACCAAAGCATCGTGTATCGTGGTGTAAGCACAAGTGCGGGCTCTTTATTTGACTTGGGATTGGTGGTAATCAAGTCTTCAGATGTGAGCGGGCATGGCTGGCGCTGCACGAGCACATGAGTTAATTGGCCTGACATTTTGTAAGCGCTACCTGACGCTCGCAGCACATGCAGTAGAGCGTACCTGTGTTTAATGGAGTTGCCCAGGTCTCTGCGAGGTATCTGAGGGGACCAGCGAGGAACGGACAGAGTATCTGAAACACACACAACAAAACAAGATTAGTGCTT
>CAIGQV010016645.1:22552653-22563922 GCA_903798115.1 Danio jaintianensis | reverse complement strand
GATTGATTGATTGATTGATTGATTGATTGATTGATTGATTGAAAATATATAAATGTAAATATATAAATGTATTATCACTAATCTTCACAAGGTTGTGGTCACAATGTTTTTTTTTACTTCTAATTAATCAATTAATGCTTTTCTTATATCTTATCTTAAATGTATAATGTACTAAAAGTCTCTATTTCTAAATTCTGGACTTCTGTTCTACTTTCTCAAGGAATCATGAAAAAATTCATAAAATGTTACTCAAATATAATAAGCACAACAAAGTCATATTAACTTTAATAAGATTTTTCCTGAGGAGCAAATCTGCATATTAAATGTAATGCTCAAGGACCATCTGACACAAGGCTGGAATAATGAAGCTGAAAAATCTACTTTGAAATCACAAAAATCAATTCAGAATTAAAATATGACATAAAATAACATTTCACAATATTACTGTTTTTACTATATTTGTAATCTAATAAATGCAGCCATGATAAGTATAAGACACAAATTTATTTAATTTGAACTTGCAAGGCAGCACACATTTGTCATGGAACCTTCAGAAACCAAGATATTTATTCAATACACAAATCCTTAAATACTGAAAAGTACTGTACTCTTTGATCACTGGAATGGAGGAGATCTGATAAAGCCTAAGTGGAGACTTGTAAGACAATAATCGCATTTGCCTCCCACAGCACTGTTAGTTCAAAAGGCCGTTCATCACATTGTCCACGCTCAATTATACTCCATTTGTTTATGATCAAGACAGAGAGCCGAGGAGAGATACACACAGACACACACCACATGCACGCACACACATTTCTACATTTTACTGTGTGATTTATAAGCATGAGGAATACACACCCCTCACACACACACACAAACACACACATGCACATGCAAATAAACAAATAAACACAAACACACACACACACAAACCCATGAACATACACTAACACACATACACACACCATCAACCACACAGAAATACACACCAACAACCACACAGAATCGCGCACACACGCAAATAAACAAACACACACACACACCAAAAACACATACACAAACACATACAAAAACACACAAACAAATACACACACACAAACAATCACGCAAACACACACACACAAACAAACACACACACACACAAAAATACACACCAACAAACTCACACACACAAACAAACACATACACTAACAAACACACAAACACACACAAACAAACAAACAAACAAACGCACACCAACAAACACACACACACACACGCGCACACACACACACCAAAAAACACATTCACAAGCAAACACACACAAACAAACAAACAAACACACACACACACACACACACACAGACACACACACACACACACACACAAAAAAATAAACAAACACACACACACAAGCACATGAACATACATTAAGACACAAAAACATGCAAACAAACACACACCCATACACACATGAAAATAAACAAATAAACACAAACACACACACAAACACACCCATGAACACACACTGACACACATAAACACACACACCCAAACAAACACATAGACAAACAAACACACAAACAAATACACACCAACAAGAACAAACACACAAACAAACAAACAAACACACGTACACAAACAAACAAACACCAACAAACACACACACACAAACACAAATAAACAAACACACACACATACACACCAACAAACACGCAAACAAACACACACCAACAAACACACACAATCACACAAACAGACACACAAATAAACTAACACACATACACACAAACAAATGAACAAACACGCATTAATACATGAACATACATTACCACACTTGAACATACACACACACAAACACACACACAAACACACACAAACTACCAAATACCCTTGCACAAACACAGACAAACAAACAAACAAACAAACAAACACACACACACAAACACTCAAACACAGGCACATACACTACCAAACACCCATGCACAAACACAGACAAAAACACAAACACACACACCAACAAACAGCACACTTTAATCTTCTCTTCCTTATGCTAAAAGCAGAAAGCGCTGTATGAAATAATGATGCGGAGTCATGCATTCATAACTAAGTTTCTGCCTTTGATTGCATCCATTTGTACATTCACTTGAGATTGGCGATGACTGCTTCTGTCAAAGTGCATTTGGCCATGCTTATATCAAATATGGATGCGCGCGCGTCTCTATTGTGACCTGTGGATTCTGGCCGAGCGCTTCTTTCAGGAGGATCGGGATGCAGACGGCGTACAGAATTAGATCAGAGCTTTGATATGACCTTTGTTCTGGAGAGTCGGACCTCTCGTCAAGCACAAGTCTTCTTCAGGGGGAAAACACTATTAATATATCAGAGATCCTCAGGCTGTGGGTACTTTAATGCATGCCCCAGGGGTTGTTGTGTTTTTTTTCAACAAACTTTTTATTATATGTAGCTCATAATAAACTTTTGATCTTTTTGCTACTTTTAAAATTCCTTTCGTGTTTTCTTCAGCAAAGTTCAGCTCATGCATGAAAAAGAGCCTCTGAAATAAACTTCAGAAGCATTTAATAATCCAAATAGTAACAGTGTACATTATATTGACATATTACTTATCTGATACCAAATGTTTGGTTTATGCATTAATTTTAGTCAGATATGTGTGTGTCAAGAAAACTCCTACATTTTCTGTTTAAAAAATAAATAAGAAAAAAAAAAACGTTTTTTAAAATTATGTTAATTATGTAACAACTGTGTTAAATAATGTACTAAAAGTAATAATATTGTTTTCTTTTTCCAAACTTTTTCTTGTATGAAGCTTCTAATAATTTTTTGTAAACTTTAATAACTTTTAATACTTAATAAAAAAAATAATTAAATTTATTTTTAATTACTTTTATGAAAAGCAACTGTATTTAAGTACATTAATACTTAAAACCCATGTTAATGTCCTAAATAAATACACTTACATTTATGTATTTAGAAGATGGTTTTCTCCAACAGTGATTTACAATCATTTTTGATTGATTTATTTATCTAATTATTTATTCATTCATTCATTCATTTTCCTTCGGTTTAGTCTTCAGAGGTCGCCACAGGGGAAATGAACCACCAACTACTCCAGCATATTTATGCAGCGGATGCCCTTCCAGCCGCAACCCAGTACTGGGAAACACCCATACACATTCATTCACACACATACACTATGGTCAATTTAGTTTATTCAATTCACCTATAGCACATGTCTTTGGACTGTGGGGGAAACCGGAGCACCTGGAGGAAACCCACACAAACACAGGGAGAACATGCAAACTCCACACAGAAATGCCAACTGGTCCAGCCGGGACTTGAACCAGCAACCTTCTTGCTGTGAGGCGACAGTGCTAACCACTGAGCCACCATGCTGCCTCTCCAGTGATCAATGAACTTTTTTTTTTTTTTTAATGCACTTACATTCATGCGTTTAGAAGATGATTTTCTCCAAAAGTAATTTACAATCAGTCTTTTTACAAGAATTATTTAGCAAATATTTCTTCTAATAAATTCTAATCACACAAATTGACAAATTGACACCACAGACTTCTATCAACCTCAACACATTATTTATTTCAGCAAATTAATTAATTCATTCATTTTCTTTTCAGCTTAGTCCCTTTATTAATCAGGGGTCACCACAGCGGAATGAACCGCCAACTTTTCCAGCGTATGTTTTTACACAGCAGATGCCCTTCCAGCCACAACCCATTACTGGGAAACACACATACACTATGGAAAATTTTGCCTACCCAATTCACCTATAGCGCGTGTCTTTGGACTTGTGGCAGAAATGCCAACTGACCCAGCCGAGGCTCAAACCAGTGACCTTCTTGCTGTGAGGCGACAGCGCTACCCACTGCACCACTGCGCCGTCCCCTCAGCAAATTTATATTTTTAATTATTAAAAGAATACAAAGTATGAATATCTAATGTAAATAAACCACAAGCTATATTTCCATCCAAAGTTGCAAATTTAACTTGAACCAAAGAAATGTCGATAATGCATAAGTGATCAGAAAATAAAGCATAAAACCAAACTCTTACTTCATGAGAAACGTTATCAGTAATAATAAAAACTGAAGTTGCTTCAACCAGAGAATTGCTTTTTTTTCCTGCATAATAAATGATGACACTCAATAACAAATGCTGTCATATTATCAGATGTCTGATATTTGGAAGCACAATCTTGTTAGACAGTTGGCTGAGATATTTAATAAAAAAAGATGTGAAATGAGATCAAACTGGTTGTTTTTGGATTATTATTGTTTTTATTTCCCAGCGGGACCTTGATGTCAAAAACATGTCAAAAAAAACAAATGAATTTGATGTCAAAACCTTGACGTCCACTTCACATCCACAAATTGATGTCCTTTTGACCACCAAAATAATGACAGAAAAAAGAATATAATAATAATAATAATAATGGCACGGTGGCTCAGTGGTTGGTTAGCACTGTCGCTTCACAGCAAGAAGGTCGCTGGTTCAAGTCCCGGCTGGGCCAGCTGCCGTTTCTGTGTGAAGTTTGCATGTTCTCCCCGTGTTCACATGGGTTTCCTCCGGGTGCTCCCCACAGTCCAAAGACATGCGCTATAAGTGGATTGGAGGATCTAAATTGGCTGTAGTGTGTGTGTGAATGAGTGTGTATGGATATTTTCCTGTACTGGGTTGCGGCTGGAAGGGCATCCGCTGTGTAAAACACATGCTGGAATAGTTGGCGGTTCATTCCGCTGTGGCGACCCCTGATAAATAAGGGACTAAGCCAAAAGAAATAAATGAATGAATAATGGCAGTTCATTCCGCTGTGGCGACCCCTGATAAATCAGGGATTATGTTGAAGGAAAATGAATGAATGAATAATGATAATAGTAATTCATTTTATTTATAAATATCGACTTTCTTGACACACAAGGTCGCCGTACAACAAACATGCAAAAAATAAAATAAACAATTAATTAAATGTCATTTCAAATACATTAAATACAAGTTATAAATACAAACACATCTTAAATATACAATGACATAAAAAATAATCATAAGAAAGCCTGCTTAAATATATGGGTCTTAAGATTGGATTTAAAAGACTATCACTGTTCCTTAAACCCAAGGGAAGCGAGTTCCATAAAGTAGCACAGAGCTAAAACTTCTGGCTCTATTGTGCTTAATCTCATAGTATAAGAAAAGCGTTATTTGTCTGACAGCTTAAATTCCAAATGTAAACTAGATTTTGTATCCTTAGAAATGCATGTAATCCACCTTGATGTTAAAACGACATCAAATTTATACTAACATTAAACATTTGCGTCAGTCCTATGATCAATTTTTTACATATTTTTTTAGACCAATATTAGATGTCAATTTGATGTCGTTTTGAAATCAAGGTGGTCAATTAACATCAAATCTATTTGCGTGGCTTTTGGCATGTTTTTTTTTCTATGTCATTTGTGCCCACTCAGTTGTGCATCAATCAAGCAGTTCATTTGATAAAGTCTCCTTTTCAATGTTAGAAACTATTTGTCCTTTAAAGCACAGTATTAGTGTTGCTTTATTTGAATGGCTTCATCGGAAATGCTGGATTTAATTTGCTATGAATAAAAGAAGACGGTGAGCAACATAAGCACATTATTAAATAATTCTATTTTAATAATCATGCTTGATAAAAACACTGGGATTACTGGAAACACTTAAATTACTATAAAAACTGAATGAGATATGAATAGCTAAATCTAAGAGTGCGGCATTAAATCTAAGAGAATTCCAAGAACATAAAAAAATACAGAGATAAAAAAATATTAGTTTAACATATTAATAAATACAATTATAGTAGCAAAAAATAAAAATAAAAATAACACTAGAGATAACAAAAGAAAATACTATTAAACCAAGCAATAAATTTACTTTCAAAAATTTAATTATATAAAAAAGCTAAATCTAACAGCAAGAGTTTAAAATGTAAAAACTAAGGAAAAACTAAAATACTAAGATATTTTTTATATTAATAAATACCACTCGGTTGTGCATCAAGCAATTCATTTGTTAAAGTCTTCTTTTTAATGTTAGAAACTATTTGTCCTTTAAAACACAGTATTATTGTTGCTTTATTTGAATGGCATCATCGGAACTGCTGTATTTAATTTGCTATAAATAAAAGAAGATGGACGGTGAGCAACATAAGCACATTATTGTGTACTTCTGTCCCTCAAAGCCTTTCTTCCCATTAAATGTACAAACGTAGGGATGTACTGTACACAGACAATTATATTTTTAATGCAGCTTTATGAGCATGTAATGTATGCTGAACAAAAGAGTCCACTGTCCACAAAGCATTGATGCATATTTCAATGATGTAGAAAATCAATTGGTCTGGCAGTGAAAATAAATGACAAACAGTTCTGTTCATGTTAAAAGCATCCTGGAAATACAGACGCATTTGATTATGAAAATAGAACCAGTATCCACTATATTGATGATGGCTAATGCTTTAATTTGTTTTTAAATAATTATTGTAATTGTATAAAATGTTTTTAAAGGAGACCTATTATGCAAAAATCATTTTTATAAGGCGTTTAAACACAGTTGTGTGGCAATAGTTTGTGAATATAGCTGACCTCTAATGATACAAATTAAATAATTCTATTTTTTATAATCACACTATGACAGACAAATTAATTTTTACAAATGAACAGACATTTGAATTTAAAGTGACAGTCGCCAAAACGACACAATTTGGTTTCAAAGAGTTGTAATAAATATATATAACAGTTCTGTCTGGTTCTTGAATCTGATTGGCTGATAGCCGTGTGATATTCTGCAAATAACAGCACTCATCCAGCCTCTTAACCCTTCATCCTTGTGTATTACTCCACCCACATACAGCGACAAGCAGAGGACACTCTACAGTTTGACAAATATTGCAGCTGTTGGACAACATAAGGTATTTTGAGGCTTTTTTAGTCGAGAAGTTGTTTAGATTGCAACTACCCAGTTTATTTGTAAGGATAGTGCCTATTTTAAATATGTAGAATTTCAGAGATTCATCGGGTTGGTGGCCATCAGCCTGTCAGAGCAAAGAGATTGACAGTTGATGTTCCGCCACAAAATGGCGACAGAGACTGCATAATAAGTCCTTAGGGGAGAAAAACAACGTTTTCTCAGCGTAAATGTCAAACTACAGCTGAACAAATCATTATAAAACAGGTAAGTGACATTCTAAGTCGATCTCTCTCTTTTGTATTTTGTAGTGCTGTATTTATACTACCTATCTTTTTAGTAAAGCATACACTCAATGCATTGCATAACGGTATGATGCATGAATCTGCACCACGCAGGTTTTTGCATCTCGTTTATATACACTATGAACAGCAGCTACGCTAATTATTCTCTTTATTCTCTATTTCCACCTTGGGATACTCATCCCGAGGCCCCCAGAGACTATGCAGTGCCACTAATGCAATCCAAGACCTGTGAAGAGATGACCCCAAGGTTTCCATAATCCCAGACCGGGCCGTATCCTGAGGAGCTGCTGTGGTGGTCATGGAGGAGTGGAGAGAAAAGGACTGATTCCTGTGAGACCCCAGTGAAAGACGAGTCTTCTCTGACGTCCAGCGTTCACCAGCTTCCGGCGCCTAGACTGCAGCTCTGCACAAGACAAATGGTCGTGCCCAACTGAGCCTGGTTTCTCTCTAGGTTTTTTTTTTTTTCCTTCACTTTCGCAAATTGGTGAAGTTCGTTCCTCGTCGCTGTCGCCACTGGCTTGCATGGTTCGGGACCTGTAGAGCTGCGCATCGATGGATTTGCTCTTCAGTGTTTGGACTCTCAGCAGTGAAAATTAAACCACACTGAACTGAACTGAACCTAAACTCTAAAAACTGAACGGACACCATTCCAATTCACTATAATCTTCTATGTGAAGCTGCTTTGACACAATCTACATTGTAAAAGCGCTATAGAAATAAAGATGAATTGAAAAAAAAAAAGATGAATTATACCATAGTAATCTGGTAGTATTTGCTTTGCTTTGGCTTTTTCTGGGTTAATTATTGTGATCTCCCGATAGTAACAGATAAATACTGGGAAATGTCTGAAGACAGATGGCATTTAATGTCGTTTAGCCTTATAATCTTAAAATGTGAGCAAAATCACCTGTTTTGTCATCACTTTAGACATTACGCAAAAGAATCGTTCAAATACTAGCTCTAAAGTGACGTTTGTGAAGTAGCAACGGTTTCTGAAAGAAAACGTTTCTGAAAGGTTTCTGAAAGAAAGTAGTTCCTCTTACAAAAGGATTTTTGAGACTCTCCGTGTTTGATTTTCTTTTTATATACACGATTATGCCGTCAAACTGTTGTATAAATGCAATATCACACTTGTAGCAGTCTGATATGGCTGTATATCGGCACTGCTGGGCCACTAAGGCACTCCGCCTGCGGCCTCGAGCCAACACACGCCTCCCACCAATGCAGATATACAGCCACATCACACTGTGTGATATTGCTCATATATATATATATATATATATATATATATTGATTTGGAAAAAATATTTATATTATAAATACAATTATAGTAATTAAATGATACACAAAAATAATACTTATGTCAACAAAAGAAAATAGGATTAAATTAAAGCACTAAAATTATTATTAAATCTAAGAGCAACAATTTTAAGAATTTAAAATGTAAAAACTAATGAAAAACAAAAATACTAAGATAAAAAATTATATAAAAGCTAATTTTCAATATTAATCAATACAATTTAAAATACAAATAAAAATATATGCTAATTTAATGTTAATAAATACAATTACAGTACCTAAAAAAAGATTAAATTGAGGCACTAAAATTACTTTAAAACATTTTATAAAAAATTGCAATTAAAAATGTAAAAATTTAAGAAAAACCAAGATAAAAAAGTTTTAAAAAAAAAGCTAATTTAAAATATTTAAAAATACAATTATAGAACATAAATAATACTAAAACAACATTTAAGACGACATATTTGAAACGTTTACCGTGATTCATTTTGTGTGATTAATAAAAAAATATTTATATTCATGCAGTGAGTTGATGGTTTTAAGAACAATTTAACATCTCAATATTTCACAGAGCATATTGATGACTTTGAATCCTCTAATTATTTTGGCAACCACTGTACATTTATTAATTTAGTTTTTATTTTTTTTATTTTTTATTTTTGTTAATTAATTTTAGTTTTTTATTTAATGAAAAAAAAGAGGAAATAGCAATAATCAAAAACAAATGATCACCACAAGAATACCACTGCAACGATAATTTTAGAAAAAGTTCTTGCTTGTCTGTTTCTATGGCAACCGCTTTGAAATCATTGCATTTAAAAGGAAATTAAAATTAAAGGGAATTATAAAACCCACAAATTTGACAAACCTGATCTTACATCTGCTATATGCAATCTCATTTGCAAAAATGAAACAGAAACAAAAGCCAAATCAAAAGAAAAATACAACGAAAGCATCAAAATAACAAGTAAAGCATCACAGTACATTGATATGATTACCATATTCACATAACAAGTGATTTTCATTCTACTGAAGGCATATAAAATCCTTTCATCCTATGCAGAAGCGCAGAGAAAGAGTGCAGTCTTTCATCAAAGCAGAGTTAAAAGTTTACCAGAGTATCTCGGATCGGCTCACAGCAGGTTTACTTTTCATCCGCGAGGCACGGAAACAGACCAGCTTCACTACAGAGCAGGTGAATGTTAACTGGAGCAAATACTGCTAAAAATAAGAAAGCTACCAGAGGCAGGTGTCTAATTTGCAGAAACAACATTTGTACATTCCTGTCTTTGCCTTTTTGAACCAACAGCCAGTCATTAAAATCCAGCATGTTGACTCAATCGTTCAATTAACTATCAGAAATAGACAGGGGTGTAAAAAAGTGATGCTCTAACAAGAGAAAGGATACTGTACTGTAGTTAAAATTGTAGTCAATTACACATACAGGTATCTGTCCGAAAATACAGATGAGTAAGGCTTTTAAAGAAACATTACCCTTTTTTGGTGAAAATAGTCTCATTTCATAGCTCCACTAAAGTTAAACAGTTGCATTTTACTATTTTTAAATCCACTCAGCCGATCTCCGGGTCTGGCAGGAGCACTTTTAGCTTAGCTTAGCATAGATCATTGAATCGAATAAGACCATTAGCATTTCACTCAAAAATGACTAAAGGCTTTCGATAATTTTAATTTTATTTAAAGCTTGACTCTTCTGTGGTCACATAGTGTACTAAGACCAACGGAAAATAAAAAGTTGCTATTTTCTAGGTGGATATGTCTAGGAACTATACTCTCATTCTCATTATACTCTTCATAACAACCTACAAAATAGAAACTTTTCATTGTCAGTCTTAGTACATGATGTAACTACAGAAGAGTCAAGCTTTAAATAGAAAAATTATTAAATCTCTTTTTTGAATTTTTGGAGCGAGATGCTAATGGTTTAATCTGATTCAATGGTTTATGCTAAGCTAAGCTAAGCTAAAAGCATTCCTGCCAGACCCAGAGATGGGATGAATGGATTCAAAAATGGTCATACTTAACTGTTTAACTCAGCCTAGCCTATTTAAAAAAAAAGTGGAGTGTTCCTTTAAATTATTTTTAAGTTTTTAAACCGTAAAAGTAGCAACCCAGGCTCATTATGAAAACGTACCGCTATATACATTTCTGGAGACCGCCAAATACGTCCAAGGAGGAACATTTTTTTGCAGTTTTTGTTTTTGCGAATCAACCAGCGGCAGCTGTGTACGCTTTTTCAGATCTCAAATTTCTCTCGCAAGTGTCATTCGCGCCTGCTGTTCTTGTGTAAATCCACCAGAGGCCGCTACTGACTGACTGACTGACTGACTGATCGATCGACTGACCCACCCTCCTCCTTCCCTAAACCCAACCAATAGTGATTTCAAAAGCACTGATTGACCCGCCCACCCCCTTCTCTAAACCTAACCAACAGTTTTAAAAAGCAATCCAGAAAAAGAAAAGCGATCACCAGAAATGTATAGGGCTACGTTTTCAGAATGAGTCTATGTTGCAACTTAGCCTCACAAAAATAAAAATGAAAATTCTTGTTTCACTTTTCTGAATCGTCCTCTAATTAGGGCTGCACAATATATAGCAAAAATTTAAATAATCACAATAATAGTATACACTGTAAAAAATGTTAGGTTCCACACAATTCCTTCATGCTGTCCTAACACAAATTAATTAAGTTA
>CAIGQV010016645.1:22477653-22547653 GCA_903798115.1 Danio jaintianensis | reverse complement strand
GGATGGGCTACAGCAGCAGAAGACCACACCGGGTGCCACTCCTGTCAGCTAAGAACAGGAAACTGAGGCTACAATTTGCACAGGCTCACTAAAATTGGACAATAGAAGATTGGAAAAACATTGCCTGGTCTGATGAGTCTCGATTTCTGCTGCAACATTCGGATGGTAGGGTCAGAATTTGGCATCAACAACACAAAAGCATGGATCCATCCTGCCTTGTATCAACGGTTCAGGCTGGTGGTGGTGGTACAGTGAGTTCACTGTACTCAAATGGCCTCCACAGTCACCAGATCTCAATTCAATAGAGCATCTTTGGAATGTGGTGGAACGGGAGATTAGCCGACAAATCTGCAGCAACTGCGTGATGCTATCATGTCAATATGGACCAAAATCTCTAACAAATATTTCCAGTACCTTGTAGAATCTATGCCACAAAGGATTAAGGCAGTTCTGAAGGCAAAAGGGGGTCCGACCCACTACTGGTAAAGTGTACCTAATAAAGTGGCCGGTGAGTGTATATGTCAACATTATGTTAATACATCTATTTATATCTTCCAAAACTACTAACCACAGAGTTATGGGATCAGAAATATAACAATCTGTAAACATTTTTTAGATTTTAAATGAGGAAAATAAACATGCGTTATGGATGTGACCAAAAAAGTATGCAAGTTTACAATATACAGTCATGGCCAAAAGTTTTGAGAATGACACAAATATTAGTTTTCACAAAGTTTGCTGCTAAACTGCTTTTAGATCTTTGTTTCAGTTGTTTCTGTGATGTACTGAAATATAATTACAAGCACTTGTGTTGGCCCTTCTTTTTCAGGACCTCTGCAATTCGACTGGGCATGCTCTCAATCAACTCTCAATCCTGACTGATAGCAACCCATTCTGTCATAATCACTTCTTGGAGTTTGTCAGAATTAGTGGGTTTTTGTTTGTCCACCTGCCTTTTGAGGATTGACCACAAGTTCTCAATGGGATTACGATCTGGGGAGTTTTCAGGCCATGGACCCAAAATTTCAACGTTTTGGTCCCCGAGCCACTTAGATATCACTTTTGCCTTATGGCACGGTGCTCCATCGTGCTGGAAAATGCATTGTTCTTCACCAAACTGTTGTTGGATTGTTGGAAGAAGTTGCTGTTGGAGGGTGTTTTGGTACCATTCTTTATTCATGGCTGTGTTTTTGGGGCAAAATTGTGAGTGAGCCCACTCCCTTGGATGAGAAGCAACCCCACACATGAATGGTCTCAGGATGCTTTACTGTTGGCATGACACAGGACTGATGGTAGCGCTCACCTTTTCTTCTCCGGACAAGCATTTTTCCAGATGCCCCAAACAATCGGAAAGGGGCTTCATCTGAGAATATGACTTTGCCCCAGTCCTCAGCAGTCCATTCGCCATACTTTTTGCAGAAGATCAATCTGTCCCTGATGTTTTTTTTGGAGAGAAGTGGCTTCTTTGCTGCCTTCTTGACACCAGGCCATCTTCCAAAAGTCTTCGCCTCACTGTGGTTGCAGATGCGCTCACACCTGCCTGCTGCCATTCCTGAGCAAGCTCTGCACTGGTGGCACTCCGATCCCGCAGCTGAATCCTCTTTAGGAGACGATCCTGGCGCTTGCTGGACTTTCTTGGACGCCCTGAAGCCTTCTTAACAAGAATTGAACCTCTTTCCTTGAAGTTCTTGGTTTAAATTCATTTGATATCTTAGAAAAACACATTCAAATGAAAATCTTTCACTGTATTAGGGTTAAACTGTGATTCTTGGTTATTAAAACCCCAACTCAACATTGCAGATACTGCGATGTGACTATTGCAGATTAACACATTGCGATATCGATGCTGAAACGATATATTGTGCAGCACTACATGGAATTGCTCATTTGCTGTTTGCTCATCCACACAACTGAGTAGGATAAACGTTTTATCTGATAAAAACAAATGCACATAAACTACAATGGAAACACATTTACCGAATAAATTCTAACATGCGCATCAAATAAATCATGTGATTTTTCGTTAACCGCTTTTATGTTGGACAAACTATTAATAGACAAACCAGTGGACTGACCACATTGTAAAATATCTGAAATGTTGTTTTGGTCATTCAAAAATCCCTCAGCCAAAGTCTGTCATCAAAATGGTTTGATATTATTATCTCCAGAACTGTCTTGAGCATCTGCAGTCCCATAAATCACCACCAAAAGCCTTTGTTTTGTCTTCGGAGGCGCAAAATAATTTATTATATAAGAAAAAAAGCCCACAAATTTCTTTTTGATAAGAGGCACCAGTTTATCAGTAAGTGACTTCTTTTTTTTTTTTTAATGTCACTAGATAGAAACAGAGCTTTGTTCGCAAATGTTTTATGCAATATTTCAGTTTTGCGCATTTAATTTAATCTTTAGATGGAAACATAGTTACTGACAATGAGCAGAGTGAACTTGCAAAATCCCTCCCTGATATTAGACGCGACTTAATGAAAAACCTGAAATACCACAGTACACAAGGTAGCGCTGTGCAACTTTACACTTCTGACAGTCGCTTCTTGCGCAGAAGAAGATGTCATCCTTAGGATTTTTCCTTGTTTATCGTGTAATCTTTTCCTCTTCTGTTTAACATCCTCTACTACAGCACATAAACACCTGCTCAAAAGTTTGCAGGAAAAAATTACAAGCCATGAAAGAAAAAGGTGAAACGAAACACCATGAAATCCTATTTGATCTACAATTCCTGTGTGCTCGGCTAGATCATTTTGTGCTTGAGCGCCACCAAGTTACGCTTTATTGTAACTTCAGCAGCTCCAAAAACATGAACAAAACCAGTTTTTAAGCCCTGAGGCATTATTTTATTTTATTTTTTAAATATGACACTTTTTTTAGGAGCGTTTCAAATTATGTGATGATGTGTACATGTTGGATATGTATCTGAAACGTATAGCAAAACGTACTCTAAGTAATGTATTTCAGATTTGCAAAAAATACAGACAGCACCAAGTGGATTTGACATCTGAAACGTGCAACAATACGTACCCGGAGCAACGTATTTTATGATTAGCAAAAATGGAGGTGAAACATATTTCCAAGGAGCATGGGCTGAAACATTCTAAATAAAAATTCAGATCAGGGATTATTGCAATTATTATTTCGATCAATCAATCAATCAATCAATCAATCAGTCAGTCAGCAAAACATACAACAATTCAATAAAAGAAATCATTATACTTTCCTTTCAGTCCTTGCTGTAGTTTAGAGCATCTAAGCATCCTTAAACATTACACTGCATTTTGTGAGATTTAAACATTGTTTTTGTGCTGCAGACTACAGTACAGAAGACAAAACCTGCATCCATTAATTTTAAATATAGAAGAAAAACTGGTTCATTTGTAGCATTTTTTAATACTTCTTTGTCCTCCGAGTTTAAATGTTTGTCACAGGTTGTGATGTGGTGTATGACCTCAGTCACATTGGCGTGTCATAATTATTCATGAGACTGCTTGTCTTTACCCAATGAGAAGATGCCGTGTTAAATTATTCACGACAGCATGTGTTGATTTTCTATGACAAACGCTTCTAACTGTGAGACTGTGACAATAGCAGAGATACAAAATAGTGTACTCGTGGTACAAATTATGTGTTTCTTTTGCATTTACAGTTTTCTTTTTGCATTTTCTTGTGGCTAAAATTCCTATACGTAATATAAATGCAAACAATATTTATTTCATATGTAAGTCTTTAGAGATCCTTAAAAACAGATCAAATAATGCAGCAAAATAAGCTTCAAAACTTAAACATGCAACAGAAAGTTCATATGCAGAGTATAAATTCAGACAGCCATGCATTAACTCATTTGTTAATTCAGTTGTGTTCGCAATCACATTTGTAGGAAGCACTGATGCTTTTAACTCCATTAGAGGAAAATAAAACTGTCTGATAAGGATGCAATCATGTTTTTATTTAACATTTAAATTTAATATTGAGTATCTGCAGATATGTCCCAATCCTATACTTGTGTCTTCCTAGTGCAAGGTGCTCCTGTTTTATGATTTAATGTGTTTGAATAAAATTGTTTTTGCTTTATTCTGTAAACTACTGATGATTCTCTTCCAAATTTAAAATAAAAAATGAGTCATTGTAAAATAATAAAGAGTCTACAATAAAAAAAATAATAATAATTTAGAGCATGTTATTCCACATTTTTTCCATTAAAACAAAACAAAAAAGTGTCATGTTTTCAGACATCTATGTTCACTTTTAGAAAACACAATACCAATGTTTTGACTTCAAAAATGTTAAAATCCGTAAAAAAAAAAAATTCATAAAAAAAAAAAAAAAAAAAGACACTAAGACACTAAAACAGTGTTATACAATGGGTACAGAAAGTATTCAGACCCCCTTAAATGTTTCACTCTTTGTTATATTGCAGCCATTTGATAAAATCATTTAAGTTCATTTTTTTCCTCAATGTACACACAGCACCCCATATTGACAGAAAAACACAGAATTGTTGCCATTGTTGCCATTTTTGCAGATTTATTAAAAAAGAAAAGCTGAAATATCACATGGTCCTAAGTATTAAGACCCTTTGCTCAGTATTTAGTAGAAGCACCCTTTTGATATAATACAGCCATGAGTCTTTTTGGGAAAGATGCAACAAGTTTTTCACACCTGCATTTGGGGATCCTCTGCCATTCCTCCTTGCAGATTTTCTCCAGTTCTGTCAGGTTGGATGGTAAACGTTGGTGGACAGCCATTTTTAGGTCTCTCCAGAGGCCATTCAAGAACAGTCACAAAGTTTTGTGAAGCCACTACTTCGTTATAAGGAGCCAGTCCAATCAGTATAATCAAACACAGCTGGACTCAAATGAAGGTGTAGAACCATCTCAAGGATGATCAGAAGAAATGGACAGTACCTGAGTTAAATATATGAGTGTCACAGCAAAGGGTCTGAATACTTAGGACCATGTGATATTTCAGTTTTTCTTTTTTAATAAATCTGCAAAAATGTCAACAATTCTGTGTTTTCTGTCAATATGGGGTTCTGTGTGTACATTAATGAGGAAAAAAATGAACTTGCATGATTTTAGAAAATGGCTGCAATATAACAAAGAGTGAAAAATTTAAGGGGGTCTGAATTCTTTCTGTACTCACTATTTTGCTGAATTGAGTACAATGCTAGCATTATTCCAAATATTTCGAAGAATGTTCAAATCCAGAGAAATAAGCTATTTTAACTAGTGAGATGGAGTGTGTGAGCTGGAGTTTCCTTCTTCTGTTGAATCAAAAAAAAGATATTTTGAAGAAAGCTGAAAACCTGTAACCATTGACTTTCATAGTAGGAAAAACAAATACTTTGGAAGTCAATGGTTACAGGTTTTCGGCTTTCTTCAAAATATATTCTTTTGTTTTCAACAAAAGAAAGAAACTCTAAAAGGTTTGAAACCAACCAAGGGTGAGTAAACAGTGAGTAAATGTTCATTTTTGGGTGAACTATCACTTTAATTTTTGGTGGAATAACCCTGATTTTCAATGACAACATTTGTTATTCTGACTATTTGCCAGAAAAACGAATACTCGAAATGGCAATTCTTAAAATCCACTTGTTCAATTTGGCCTTTAGCACAGTGTGAGATATTGACATTTTATTTATATTTAATTTTATTTATTTTTATTTTTTAAAGTATGTGTTGTGCTTCATTTTACCCTTTATTGTTAGCACTTTGGTCAACTTTTTGTTGTTTTAAAGTGCATCATAAATAAAAATTGAAAACTGAAATGACAGCATTTTTATTTTATTTTGAACAAAAATGTTCACAGCGGAATGAACCGGCAACTTATCCAGCACATGTTTTACGCAGCGGATGCCCTTCCAGCCGCAACCCAACACTGGGAAACACCCATACACTCTTGCATTCACACACATACGGTACGGCCAATTTAGCTTTTCACCTAAACCACATGTCTTTGGACTGTGGGGGAAACCGGAGAGAACATGCAAACTCCAAACAGAAATGCCAAGTAACCCAGCCAGGGCTTGAACCAGCGACCTTCTTGCTGTGAGGCGATTGTGCTACCCACTGCGCCACTGTGATGCCCAGCATGGGTTTTAATGCTTGGGTGTTTATCTCTGACACCAGACTGGTTTAGTTTTCTAAAAAACACTGGATATTTGCCATGCGTTTACTTCCAAGCAAAGAAATATGCAGTTTCTGTGTTCTGTGATTGAACTGAATGAAGTATTTTGTTGTATTTTCTGCACAGGGGTCAGTGGTGGAAAGAGAACTAAAAAAAATCATACTCAAGTAAAAGTACCATTACTTACCTAAAAATGTATTGCAAGTAGAGCAAAAGTATCTGTTGTAAATATTACTTACAGTATGAGTAAAAAGTAGCCCTTTTGAAAGTACTCAAGAGTAGTGAGTATTGAGTATTATGCTGTGAAAAGCTGATGCGTTTACATGCAATTTGTGCATGTGTGTGTGTAAACATAACATTCTGTAGTGCATTTAGTTAATGTTTAAGACTACTTAGTATTTCAGTCATCATACAGTCGGCATCCTTCATCTTCTCATCAGTGATATACAGTCTAAACCAGGGGTGCCCAAACTTTTTCCTATAAAGGGCCAAAAACCAATCTGTGGGCCCTCAATCAAGTTTATGCCAAACCGTATTACATTAAATTTGCCAAGGGGAATTTCATCATTTATTCTGTAATATTAAAAAAAACTAGAAAACGTTGCTTTAAATCATATTTAAAATCTAATGCAGTATCATTTTTAACATTTTATAATGAACTTATTACTGTAAAAACATAAACGATTCTATTTAGGCTGCATTTACACTGCCTGATTCAAGTGACCCAATTTTGATTTTTTTTCTCCCATGTGGCACAGATCGGATTCGGCCCATGTATGTGTAAGCAAGAAAAAATCACATGGATTCCGATTTACTCAAATCAGATTCAGGCCTTGTATATATTTGGAAATCCATGCCGACGGATCCGTGCCCTTGTGTCTGCAGTGTAAGCAATGCGAGTCGCGCGTCATTAAAAATTGTAGCGAATGACGTCAACTCGAATGCTTTCATTTCAGAACAGACTACAGCAGAGTCCCAAACCTTACAATTCATATACTAGAACAATAAAAGCATTTATATTGTCATGTAGAACAAATATTTAAGCATGTTATCGAGAGAGAGAGAGAGAGAGTGCAACATCCGCCACGTAAACAATATATAAAACTGACATTACATTAAGATGCCTACTGGTTAAAAAAAAAGCCTAGATTAAAAGAAGACGGCCAAATGAGAACTTTTCTGTCATAATCAATAGTAAAACAACTTGTCAAAAAGAATTAAAAAATGAAACCCTGCGAACAGATAGAAAATACAGGAATGGAGAAAAGGGCGCTCTTTTTTTTCCTACTCATTGCATCTTGTCATTGTGTGCAGTGTAAATGCAGACAATCAGATACAAGTTACTTTTAAAAGCTAATGTAAGCAGGTCACCAAAAAAATCGGATGCAGTCACAAAATCGGAATTGACCATCAAGAGTGTGAATGCAGCCTAATAACACAATGGAGTTCAATGCTGAATACACTAATCGTGCTGCACCTGCCTTTACCTTGATATGCTCATAGATGTCAGATGTACTGTACGTCAAGTGACAGTATTAACATTTTAAAAGTCTGATTCGTTTACAACATTTAATTGAATCATTCAATTTCAGTTGCCTTTTTTTGTAGCTCAGCAGTAAAACAAAAAAAGAAACAAAAGATTACGTTAAATTAAAAATTGAGAATGACAATTTCTGTGAAAGGCATTCGCGCCAGACACACCAACAATCTCTCTCTCTTTTCAGATGGGATGGCGGGGCAAATCAAAGGTTACCGTGAGCCAACTTTGGCCCGCGAGCCCTACTTTGGGCATCTCTGGTCTAAGCAGTCTCTGGGTCATTGCGTGTAAAGATTTTGGACATCTTCTTTGACACTTTTAATACTTCTGAATGGTTTGCTGCATTTATAAAGCGCCCACATCTTGAGGTTGTTCAGTATGATGCGATTTACTTTCTATGTGCGATTTGATTGGATAGGAATCACAGGACATATTTTTCTACTTTAGCCAATCCCCATAGACAAGAAAAAATAAAGTAGTGACTGCAGGTTGAAGGAAAATAGTGGAGTAAAAATGTACTCAAGGGAAAGTAAAAATACAACTAATTAGTAAATTACAGAAAAAACTACTCAATTACAGTAATTTGAGTATTTGTAATTTGTTACTTTACACCAACGATTGGGGTTAATGGGTATTTCTTTACTCACTCGCTGACGGTGTGTCCGAGTGAACCGGCGGTGTGGAAGGGACAAAATTGGGGAAGAAGAAAGAGCGAAGTGAGTGGTCGGAGTGCAGAGGCGAGCGCTGCGTCGGCAGGTTTTCACAGCTTCCGGCAACACTGCTGTGGATCTTCAGGTTCAGCGGCTTGTTCTTCTTTTTTGCTCTGTAAACACAATTGGAGGAAAAAACAAATCAGCCTTAAATAAGATGAGGAAACAGTGCTTATACTATAGTGTTTTACCTGGTTTCAGAACAAGCTCCGGTGACAGATTTAGCTTTTAAACTCATGCATGAATACACAAATTCAAGATGTGCAATTAGATGATTTAAAAAAACTGATTAAAATGATGGTTTGAGGGGTTTGATTAGAGTGTGAATGCAGTGCAGATTCAGAGGGCGTCAAATTAGTCTTCAGCAAAGACAAAATTGAAACCTGAAACCTCTTGGAAACTTCAGTAACGACAAAAGATCCTGATGAACAAGAAGTTGTTGTTCTTTTAAAAAGCCAAAAAAAAATCCATTGTTAATTTGGAATTAATTTGGATTTGTGACTAAATAAAATTGTTTTATTATAACCACTATGAAAACACAACAAAACAATAAATATAAATTAAGTTAAATATTAAACAATATTAAATAAAATAATTTTTGCTGTCAAAAGATTAATTGTGATTAATCGCATGTCAAATAAAAGCTTGTATTAAAAAAAAACATATATACCGTTTGTGTACTGTGTATATTTATTTTGTGTGTGTTTATGTGTGTGTGCATATATATTTATACAACAGTTCTAATTCTTGAATCTGATTGGCTGATATCCATGCAATATTCTGCAAATAACAGCACTCGACCAGCCTCTTCACCCTTCACCCTTGTGTTTTACTCCGCCCACATACAGCTACAAGCAGAGGACACTCTACAGTTTGTCAAATACTGCAGCTGTTGGACAACATAATGTACTTTTGAGGCTTTTTTAGTTGAGAATGTAGTTGTTTAGATTGCAACTATGCAGTTTATTTATAAGGATAGTTTATTTATAAGGCCTATTTTAAAATATTTATAATTTCTGAGAGACAGCGCGTCGGCGGCCATTAGCCTGTCTTTGAGCAAATATGGTTGACGATGTTCATCCACAAGATGGCGACAGAGACCGCATAATAAGCCCTAAGAGAAAAACAGCATAATTTCAAACTACAGCTGATCAAATCATTATTAAACAGGTAAATGACTTTCTAAGTCGATCTCTCTTTGTTGTATGTTGCAGTGCTGTATTTATACCATAGTAATATTGTGATCTCCCGATTGCAACAGAGAAATACTGGGAAATCTCTGTGGACTGATGGCATTTTGTGCCAACGGCCTCGTGCCAACGCACGCCTTCCACCAGTGCCGATATACAGCCACATCGCACTGCTACTCATGTAATATTGCTCATAAATATATATATGTATATATATATATATGTATTTGAAAAATGTTTATAATTTATTTATACAAATTTAAATATAAATGTAAATATCTTTGTTTTGCATTTTTTTTGGTGTTATATAATATACTGTATATACACACACAATATTAATACACAAAGAGTACACTTACATCTTTTATTTAGGATGTGATTAATCGTTTGACAGCACTAAAATAATAATTATTAAACAATGTAAAATTAAATGATTAAATGCAATGCTGCAAAAACTTGTCCCTGAACTGAGCTGCAATGACTACACAGTGTAATTAGGCTAATTAAATTAGATTGAAGTTTAAACTTAGGTTGAAGTTTGACTACACTAAAATGTAATAACTACAATTAAAAATGCTGTCCAATTTTGAACAAAAAATGTGCAAATAAAGCAAAGCTTTTAACAAATTCGGAGCTTGCAAATAACAAACAAAATATGAAATTAAATAATTTCCCATATAAATTCAAAATGCATTATATTTACATTAAAATACACATTAACAATGGAAAACAATTTGCTAATAAAGCAGTTAAATGTTAAAAATGTTAAATTAAATTAAATTTGAAATATTCCACAAAACAAGGTCATTATAATAAAAAACACTGTAACTATTTGACAAAAAACAACTTTAGGTCCACAATCCAAAATTGGGGTACAGTATATGGTTTGGTAGCTGTTTTGAGTACTTTCTGCATATCAGACCGATACACACATACACACAATCTCACATGGTTAAATAAAACTAAAAACTCAGAAAAGCTTTTCTTTTTTTGAGAGTCTCACAATGAGAGATTTCTGAATAAACACACCATTACAGGTTATCGCCAGCACTCAGTCAGCAATTTAAAAAACCCACATTATACCATTCAAATCCAATTAGATCCATTTGTTTTCTGTGTGGGTGTATGAGAAGTGAATGTTTTACTGTTCAGAGAATATTGCTTTTTCTTCTCTAGAAAATGTCATAATTTCTGTCACCTTTCTCTTAACTTCATTAATGCCAGACACTGCGGGGAAAAAAGCAGTTTTTCGAGTCACTTGTCAATTTTGACAGGATTTTTGGATCTTCATGAAGTGTTTATTTCAGTCTAATGTACAGAAAATTGTTCCTTATTTCACAGTTTATCCATTTGTGTCCACAGATTTCAATTACAATATGTATTTATGAAGGCCATTACCTCAGAATGATTTTTTTCCTCATAAATCTCCATAGCCCTTACATACACCAAACTGTTTTATTCATATATAGTATTCTGAAGGTTTTTACAGAGGGATAAGTTTGTCTGATAATATACTTTTTATTCTCCCATATATTTAGCTTTTTTATGCTTTGCAGTATTGTCTTAATCATGATAAAAAAGAAATCCCAAAATCATTTCTTCATAAAAAATGTTCTTCATATTATTTTAGTATTAAAAATATATTTTTTTACATTTTGAACCTGACTTTATCCAATGTTCAGATTTATGATCCAGAAATGTATGCAAATTAGGGCAGATTTCATCAAACAATGCCTATTTTGCATATTAAAATATAACATTTTAGAAAACATAATTACGTTTAGTATAAGTATAGGTAAGTATGTTGATATTAGTTAATTAGTTTTTATTCTGTTCACCAGTGTCTTGTCTTAACTTTTTGATATCTTGACATTTGATAATTTAATAATGAAAGAGACATAACTGATATTTGTTGAAGGTTTCGGATGTTATACTCATACCTGTCAAAGATGTGATTATTGCCATGAGCGACAATGAAAAATGAACTGTGTTTCTCCTATCAAATCCAGATGGAGATGAAAAGCGAAATATTTGCATGAACTGTGTCGTGGGTAGTTCAAAGAAACGCTCAAAGGCTTCACTGATTCTTTTTATAGTGGTTTACATGTATTTCTCAATATGAAGCGAGCTCAAAAAACTCTTTACATTCTTCCAGCATACACATTCACTTTCTTGTAAAATGTGTTAAAAATTAAAGTGTTTCTTACAATCAAGCAAAAGCATAAAAAGCAAAAAAAAAAAAAAACTACAGCACAACAATGAATAAAATCTGAAATAAAAACAAGCTAATTTCTTTACAGATGCAAAAAAAAAAAAAAGTTTTCTTTTTTTTACACAGTTACTTAGAATAAAATATTATAAAGCAACTTTTTAAAAGCATTTTAGCACAATTTAATGATCATACACTTCTAAAGTTTTGGCGGGTCAGATAAAACTCCTCCACAAGCCCAATTTGTTTTTGACAGCCTAATATTAAGCACTAAAAAATCCAATCCAATAATAATATAAAGCAATATAAATAATAGATAAAATATTAAATTGATTAATTAAAAATGTTACATTAAAAAGCATTGAAATTACATTAAAAATAACAATGCGGTACTGCAAAAAATAGCTAATAAGGCAGAGTTTGCAAAAAAAGGTGTAAAAAAATTAAATTAAATTAAATTAAATTAAATTAAATTAAATGCAGTACTGCAAAAACTTGCTAATAAAGCAGAGTTTTCTTTATTGCTTTAATAAAATAAAATATTTAATTAAATAATTAAATTAAATTAAATTAAATTAACAAGATCATTAAATTATAAACTTATTGAAATTGTATTAAAGTAAAACAAACAAACAAACAAAAAAACCATTAATTAAATCTGAAGAAAAAAATATTCTTTATAAATGCAAAAAAAGGGTTTTAATTTTTTTTTTACATAATAACTAAAGAAAAATATCATGAAGCAACTTTTAAAAAAGCATTTTTAGCACAATTTTATAATCATACTCTTCTAAAGTTTTGGCAGGTCAGATAAAACTCCTCCATAAGCCAAATTTGTGTTTGACAACCTAATATTAAGTTCTAAGTGGACAGAAAAGCTGTTTCCAGCATATGAAAGAGTGTGAACCGACATCAAAAGAAAAGTGTGGGCATCAAAACATCCATGATTGCTGATTTTCAATGGTCAGGTCTCTCACTGAACCCACTTCCACACATAATGAACAGGATTTAGATTTTACTCTTTTTAAATGTGCCATCTATTTAGTAAAAGCACAGATATTTAAAAAGCTTTGAACTAAGAGTAAGAAACAGACATGCAAAATCACAGCAAATTAAACAGTAAAGGTAAAAACTAATGATGTCATGGTCATTAGCTAGACTGCCCACCAGACACACTAGAGGGTGCTATACACATCACATCTGCCACTAAACCAGACTACACATCCCACAATCTTCTGCAAAATCACAATAAATTAAACAGTAAAAGGAAACACTAACGATGTCATGGTAATTAGCTAGAGTGCCCACCAGACACACTAGAGGGCGCTCTACACATCACATCTGCCACTGAACCAGACTACACATCCCACAATCTTCTGCACCACACACCTGATGTTCATGAACTTTGATTACACTAAACCTGCAGCTCATTATCACATACAATATATAGCCCTGTGTTTCAGTCTGTTTTTGTTAGCTGTTGTATGTTTGTATGTGGTCGCTTTCTGTTCTCCGATTGATGTCTTTAGACTGCATTTCTTGGTTTTTGTTCTAGCCTTTGTTTTGTTTTGTTTTGTTTTGTTTCATTCATTCATTTTCTTTTCAGCTTAGTCCCTTTATTAATCTGGGCTTGCCACAGCGGAATGAACCGTCAACTTATCCAGCATATGTTTTACGCAGCGGATGGCCTTGCAGCCGCAACCCATCACTGGGAAACATCCTTATACTCCCATTCACACACATACACTACGGACAATTTAGCCTACCCAATTCACCTACAGCGCATGTCTTTGGACTTGTGGGGGAAACCGGAGCACCCGGAGGAAACCCACGCCAACACAGGGAGAACATGCAAACTCTACAAAGAAATGCCAACTGACCCAGCCAAGGCTCGAACCAGCGACCTTCTTGCTGTGAGGCAACAGCACTACCCACTGCGCCACTGCGCCACCCCTGTTTTGTTTGATTTAAATAAATTAATTGCATGTAGATCCGCCTCTTGCCTTTTCCCTGGACCAATGTTACAGACAACATGATACAAATCATTAACTTGAAGTCTCCTTTTAGTAAACATTTCATTCCAAAGAAATGTGTTGCTCACTGTACTATAATAAGTTATTCCGTAACAGGGTCTATGACCGTCAGGGTTTGTAGCTGTTTTGAGCACACAAACTTTGCATTAAAAACCAAATCCTTTCTTAAACTGAAGCATATCCAAATCCAAAAAAACAGCAAAACAACAAAAAAACTAACAAAAAAAAAACAATAAATTAAATCTGAAAAAAAAAACTTTACAAATGCAAAACAAGAACTTTCATGTTTTACATAATAGCTAAAGAAAAGATATCATAAAGCAACTTTTCATAGGCATTTTTAGCACAATATTATAAATCATACACAAAATCATTCCAAAGTTTTAGCGAGTCAGATAAAACTCCTCCACAAGCCAAATCTGTGTTTGACAACCGAGTTCTAAGTGGACAGAAAAACATATTAAGCTTATTAAGTTATACCAGCAATAAACTTACTATACGTTTTTATGTTAATTTAGCTTCCTAAGTGACACAAGCTGTTTTACATAAGTTGATTTTATGTAATGTAAAATGACTTGTAAAGTTAATTTTATTCAACTTTAAAAAAATAAATGACACAAATTAAATACACCACAGTGAAAGCACCTTCTAGATACTGGCGTACCACAAGGCTCAGTGTTTAGACCGCTTAACTTTTTCATCTACACATTATCACTAGTATTTGTCAGAGACTTTTAAAGTGTTTAAATATTTAAGATTAGGGGTTTGTTCGAATCACTAACCTTGAGAAATAACAATCATGCCTTTCTAGAAAAGCACCAAAAATAATGTAAATAATGGTTTCTACTCTTGGTTGAGACTTGCAGAAGTAGTTTCAAAATCACAAGTTCTCTCTGTCATAAAAAGCAGTTTTACCAGGTAGGTCTTGTAGTGTTTTTTCTGTACAGTTTTTAAGGTCTCTATATCACAACATCTAGCTTCATCTCAAGGCGTTCGGTGCTTGGACGTCTCCAAATCTTCATCTGCACATAATAACTAGGATTACATGGCTTTTCCTATCACTGCTATGTCAAATTTTCACCATGTGTTAATCAGTCGCACCATTTAGCTATTGGTGCACCTCAAGGCTCAGTGTTTGGACCTCTTCTTTTCTTCATATACTCATCATCACTTGAGACCTGGCTTTTCAAATAACCTAAATCACTAACATTGAAAAATAAGAATCATACTTCAAAGAATCATAAGGCAACCACTTTTTTACAGCGCAGTGATTATTATACATTTTTGATGCATTGTGAGTATGTTTGTGTGTTGCTGATGATAATAATGTACAGACTCTGAGAACACGATGCATCAGTGTGTGGATTTGATAAACCCTGACAGTGTTTGTTTTTGTGCAGAGATAAGCAGAACACTGAGGTGTGTGTGAACGCAAAAGGGAAGAAAACACAAAGAAAGAGAACAGCAGACAAACATACAGATGGATCAGCAGAGTGACAGGCAGAACAACTGACTGATCACAGACCTTCATTCTGGCTTTTAAGCTGTTTGCTTCACTTCCATGGTCTTTTTTTTTACTTTTTATCATCTTGCCCTCTTTATTTTGTTGTCTTGACATTTAACACTAGGTGTAAAGTGCCAAATAGACTGACATTTGTATTACAATGTTACATAGTGTGAGGTCTGATATGGATGTTAAAACAATGAAAATCAATAGGGCTGTCAAATGATTCATAAGAAAAACCATTTAATTAAAACACATGATATCTGTTTAAAAAAAATGCTTGAAAATTGCTAAATACCTCACTCACAAATAACTCAATCATCTGAGAAATAATTTCTATTCAGAAAATGTATACCAATAATGAATGAAAAGGAATGTGACAAAGTTAAATAGGTAACACTTTACAGTAAGGTTGCATTAGTTAATGTATTGACTTACATGAACAATACATTTATTACAGTATTTATTCATCTTTATTAAAGGTGCAGTATGTAAGTTTTACACCCAGTGGTTGTACTAGGTAAGCCTATTGCACCCCTGGTTCAAAACACACGCAAGAGCAGGTTTACAGATTGATGACACCAACAAAGGCTGATTTAAGTCGTGTTTAAAATGAAAGCAACGACACGCGATAGAAGGAATATCTTCCATATTAAAAAGAGTTTTTGTCCTAACCAACACCTGAAATTTATATTTTAGAAACGGCTTCTATTTCTCACAGGTGAACAACAGGATAAATGACAATGATCACCTCAGGTACACCTCATGTGCTTTATTCAGTGTTAAATGCAAATAATGTGAGTTTGAATGCCATTTTACATGACATTTATTGCCATACTACTGAAAGCACCAGCAGCACCTCAGATCTTGAAAATAAAATAAACTGTTTGAAATTGAACTTTAGAACTGTGACTCAAAACCAACACATATCAGTGATTCAGCATGTACATTTAATAATGTTAAAGAGGTTTAAAATGTATTAATTAGATTATAAACCTTACCATTTCGTTGGAGTGCAGTAAGTGTACTATTCTGTGCTTCTGAATGGCTGTATTTAAATTTCTGTTGTGTTTTGTCTGGTGCAAACAGCCCAATTGCTTATCACTGCAAATCTCGTCACGTAGCGTGTTGTTAGGACACAGGGTTACAATGTAACCTGCTCACCTAATGTTTACATTAGTAATATTTATATTATTTGATAACCACCTCATGTGGAACTCTGAATCTGCGTCTCATTTTGGAGTCTGCTACTGTCCACCAGAGGTCGCATTTCGGTCGCGGATGCATACTTTATGAGAGCCTTCCTGACCACCCGATTCGAATGTTATCACTCGATTGAATGGGCGTTATCAGTGGATATCAGCTGATAGATATGGGCCAGTAGGGGCCTTCTGCGCCTCCTAGTGGGCTCAGAAGGTTGTAATCATCCATCCACATGGTTAATCAGCTATTCTAATAGAGAACAGTTCAGATCCAGATGTGTTTTTACATTACTGTGACGGTTGGGTTTAGGGTTGGGGTTGGGGTAGGCATTAATAAAATACAATTAATGGGAAATTTTACATTACTGTGACGGTTGGGTTTAGGGTTGGGGTTGGGGTAGGCGTTAATAAAATACAATTAACGGGAAATAGTATAATTTCATAAAAACTTTATGAAAAAATTTCATACACGCTTACCTCCATATGAATAGATTTTACGTTGTTATCAGTTTCTCCAGTGGCTCACCGTGTACGTCAGCAGACTTGAGACATGGAGCGGAGTTGACAGCGATGACTGGGTTAAAATCCGCCGAAAAACGTTTTCAGAAAGCAGCTAAGACAAAAGTTATTTATTTGTTTTTATTGCTTTTTTAAAAACAGACGGTTGGGTTTAGGGAAGGAGGAGGGCAGGTTAATCGCTGCTTTTGAAAAATAATCGCTGCTTTTGAAAAAATAATGACCGTTTGGGTTTAGGGAAGGAGGAGGGCAGGTCAATCGGAGCGGCCTCTGCTGGATTTACGCGAGAACAGCAGATTAACCATGTGCATGTAGGAATAGTAGGCGCAGTAGACCCCTTCTGGCCCATATCTATCAGCTGATATCCACTGATAACGCCCATTCAATCGACTGACAACACTTGAATCCCCTGTCCTGACAGAATGAATGAAATACGCAGTTTTCCACCAAGGCAACCCGGGGTGCTGAAATATAATTGGTTAAACTGGCATTGGGCGGGTTAAAAGACCAAAACAAAGACAGACGTTCCGGCATGTAACGCGCATTTTCAAAGCAGAATATTTGATTTAGCATTGTTTTTCAGATAAACAAGAATGTTCACTTAACATGTTTTTTAAATATCTGCAAACATATTATGGTACATTTATGCTGTAGAAGAGTGAAAAACGTACATACAGCACCTTTAACATTAGTTAATGGAAATAAAATTGTACATTGTCATTATCAATGTTAACAAGCACATCTTTAGATTTTATTAATGCATTAGTAAATGTTGAACAATGATTAATAAATGCTGTACAGGTATTGCTCATTATTAGTAAATTCATTAACTAACATTAACTAATACAACCTTATTGTAAAGTGTGACCGTTAAATCAATGAATAATTAATTTCATTATTTTAATGATTTAATAACAATAAATGTATATATTATACACAATATATATTTCCAAATAACATAAATGCCCCCAATAAAAGCAGCCCCAGTGAACGTGTTGTTTTTGTAGAGCTGTCAGAGGCTTTTGGAAATGATCTGTTTGTTTTGTTCATGTGTGGCAATGCTGTCACTGATGACAATGATATGTAAGTGTCCAAGCACGGAAGGCATTAGTGTGTGGATATGACAAATACTGACGGCAGATGTTCCTGAAGCGGTGTGTATGTGTGTGTGTGTGCATGCGTGTGTGTGTGTGTGTGTACTGGAAGATTTGGAACATGACGCAAGCAGCAAACAGGTGACAGGGAAAGACCTTGACATGCTGTTACTCCTAACCTCAGAAAATAAATTTAAAAGAGGAAATTATCCAGCACCAAAGAACGAGAGGTCATTTCTACCACGTTATTCACAAATGAAAATCAATTAGCCTCCCTACAGCCGTAATTTTCACAGTGAATTTATCAAATAAATACACAAATTAAATGCACCACAGTGAAAGCACCTTCTAGATACTGTCGTTTCTCAATGCTCAGTGTTTAGACCTTTTCTCTTTTTCACATCATCACTAGTATTCACTAGTATACACTAGTATATATATAATAGTGTCAGAGACTTGGCTATTCTTACTGCTGCTGTGTACATTTTAAAGTGTATTTAAATATTTAAAGTTGCAGTACGCAAGTTTGACACCCAGTGGCTGAACTAGGTATTGCACTCCCGGATCAAAACACATTTTCACTAGGTTCCTCCTCTGATGAGTCCACGCAAGCGCAGGTTGCCAGAATGACGTGAGTGTGCCTGACTATCGAGCCTAAAGGCTGATTTAAACCATTTTCTAAATAAAAGCAACGGCATGTGATAGAAGGAATATTTTCCATATTAAAAGGAGTTTTTGTCCTAACCAACACCTGAAATTTATATTTTAGAAACGGCTTCTGTTTCTCACAACAGGATAAACTGATCACTTCAGGTACACCTCATGTGCTTTATTCAGTGTTAAATGTGAATAATGTGAGTTTGAATGTCATTTTGCGTGACAGTTATTGCCATAATACTGAAAGCAGTAGCAGATAGTTCACCTCAGATCTTGAAAATAAAATAAACTGTTTGAAATTGAACCGTAGAACTGTGACTCAGTGCAAGCCAACACATATCAGTGATTCAGCATGTACATTAAGTGTTAAAGAGGTTTAATATGTATTAATTAGATTATAAACCTTACCATTTCTTTAGAGTGCAGTGAGTGCACTATTCTGTGCTTCTGAATGGCTGTATTTAAATTTCTGTCCTGTTTCGTCTGGTGCAAACAGCCAAACTGCTTATCACTCTTGTCAAGTAGTGTGTTGTTATGACACAGGGTTACAATGTAACCTGGTCACCTAATGTTTACGTTTGTAATGTTTATATTACTTGCTAATTAAAAACCACCTCATGTGGAACTCTGAATCTGCGTGTCATTTTGAAGTCTGTTACTGTCCACCGGAGGTCACATTTCGGATGGGGATGCATACATTGAGAGCCTTCATGACTTAATGAATGAACTACGTGGTTTTCCACCAAGGCAACCCGGGGTGCTGAAATATAATTGGCTAAAGTGGCAGTGGGCGGGTTAAAGAGACAAAACAATGACAGCCGTTCCAGCATGTAACACACATGTTCAAAGCAGAACATCTGACTTTAGCATTGCTTTTAAGATAAACAAGAACGTTCACTTAATATCTGCAAACATATTATGGTATTTTTATGCTTTAGAAGAGTCAAAAACGTACATACAGCACCTTTAAGATTAGTGTTTTTTCACTAACTATCACTAACCCTGAGAAATAACAATCATGCCTGTCTACCAAAACACCAAAAATAATATAAATAATGATTTCTACTCTCGATTGAGACTTGCAGGAGTAGCTTTAAAATCACCAGTTCTCTCAATCATAAATGTCAGTTTTACCTCTCAGGTAGGTCTTACAGTGTTTTCTGTACAGGTTTTGAGGTTTCTATATCACAACATCTAGTTTCTGGTATATCTCAAGGCTCAGTGCTTGCACCTCTCCAAATCCTTATCTGCACATAATAACTAGGATTACCTGGCTTTTCCTGTCACTGCTATGTACAATTTTCACCATGTGTTCACCAGTCGCAAGATTTACCTATTGATGCACCTCAAGGCTCAGTGCTTGGACCTCTTCTCTTCTCCATATACTCATCATTACTTAAGACCTGGCTTTTCCTATCACTACTACGTGCAACTAAAATCACTAACGTTGATAAATAAGAATCATACTGGTCTTCAAAAGCACCACACAAAATCAAAATAACAGTATTAACAATTTCTATGGTCTAAGGCAGTGAAAATACATATTTCACAAGCTCACATATGCTATTTCAAAAGCACTGCTGATGATGACCATAAAAGAAAGATCACAGTCCGCATTTTATGATTTTGAATTTTCCATTTATGTTTTATAGTTTCATTTCTGGTCTTTCTTCTTAAATCTCCTCCACCGGTTCTGAACTAAGGACTACAATCAGACTTTCATTAGTTGAAGTTATTCATTAAAGTAATTTATGTATGAAATTGTTGGCTGATTGCTTCTATTGTTCTCATTTGCACGTGACTTTGGGTAAAAGCCTCTGCTAAATAAATACATGAAAATGTAAATATTACACAGCACTCACTGTCCTGATTTTTTCCTTTGAAGCACAATCCATGCATTAAATATGATAAAAATCCAACCTATGATCATTGGAAATACATGCATTATCCAACATTTTTTTTGCAAAACATAAAATATATTCCTCTGGGTACATTTCATTGCACATTTCAGATGACAAATCCACTAGAGGGCGCTGTCTACATGTTTTGCAAATCTGAAATATGTTACTTAGGATACGTTTTGTTGTACACTTCAGGTACACATCCTTCTTGTACACATCCATGAGAAGGCATGGCTTACAGATCACATATCGAACCACTGACCTGAACCAAACCAATACACTACCTGACAAAAGTCTTGTTGCCTATCCAAGTTTTAGGAACAACAAATAATAACTTGACTTCTAGTTGATCATTTGGTATCACTAGTGGCTTATATGAAAGGCAAAGGCATCTAGATTACGCTTATTTTACCAAAATAAAACATGATCATGCCTTGATTTTTAATTATTTAATTAGGACAGTAAGGTCTGACTTTGCTTAGACAAAAGTCTTGTCACTTAAATAGTTACAAACACAAATTAATATTAATTAATATTGTGTATGACTCCCTTGCTTGGACGACTGCATCCATACATCTCTGCAATGACTCAAATAACTTATTAATAAAGTCATCTGGAATGGCAAAGAAAGTGTTCTTGCAGGACTCCCAGAGTTCATCACGATTCTTTGGATTCATCTCCAATGCCTCCTCCTTCATCTTACTCCAGACATGCTCAATAATGTTCATGTCTGGTGACTGCTTTCAAGACCTTTGAAGTGGAGGCTGAAGTATGAGAAGGAGCGCTATCCTGCTGAAGAATTTGCCCTCTCCTGTGGTTTGTAATGTAATGGGCAGCATTACATGTAATGTAATGTAATGTAATGTAATGTTGTCTTGATACCTCAGGCTATTGATGTTGCCATCCACTCTGCAGATCTCTCTGCCCCCATACTGAATGTAACCCCTAACCATTTTTCCTTCACCAAACTTGACTGATTTCTGTGAGAATCTTGGGTCCATGCGGGTTCCAATAGGTCTTCTGCAGTATTTGTGATGATTGGGATGCAGTTTAACAGATGATTCATCGGACAAATCGACCTTCTGCCACTTTTTCAAATGATCAACTAGAAGTCAAGTTATTATTTGTTGCTCTTACCATTGGGATCGACGACAAGACTTTGTTAGGTAGTGTAGTGTTTTCAAAACCAAACAAAGTACACTGCGACCAGGTACTTTTTACCTTGATTTTTTTATTGCTTTTATCTCTTTTGTGGAACCATACTCAAATTTCTAATGAGCCTACATTGCAACTTTCCATCCATTCATCTATTAAAAATGATGGAATCTATCAAAGTCAGAAAACTACATTGAAATTCAAAAGACATTCTTCATTAAATTCTGAAAAGCACACAAAACCTTGCCCTAAACACAGAATCACACTTACAAACACATAACATCTGCCTAAACATCCCATTAAAAAGACAAATTGTGACTGGTCACTTTCTATTGGTCGAATCGTGTCATCCTGCCCAAGCTGATGGTTGTTCTCTGGAGTAAACCGTAATGAGCAGCAGACTGAATGCCGCTGGTTTGCTTGTGTAATGTCCATCATAGATTCTCCCCTCAGTGAGAAAAGTGCTAATAGGGAGGAACAGGGATAGTTAGGCTTCATTACACCTCACCTACGCTCATTACTGTAACTGTGCTTAACAGAACACAGGGAAAAATATGTCAGAGAGGTGAAGGAGGGCGCAGGGGGGCAATGTAATTGATCTATTTAACAAGGTTTTATATTCAAGATAAGAGCCCGAGACTCCCAACACAAACCATAAATGAGAACTAATAAAGTGTGGATTTGTGTGGAACCTGTGTGAGATCATGAAAGAGTGAAAACGAAATCACAAATTAACCATGGTAACCATAGTTTTAGATAATACGCCAATTAGCACAGCTAATTAACATCAGGTTATTATTTCTGACACTTACTGTTTTTCAAACCTGAGAAGTAACAGCAACTGTGACATATTGGTGGAAACAATGGTTACCATGGTGAATTTCTGAAGGTGAAGAAAGGCTCATATCTCTGTTATGGAGACCTGTGCTGCTAAAAGACATTTGAGACACACATACTCACACATTCCTACAATTCTAGGTCACTGCTTAGCCCTATTAGAAGTTATTTTAACTTGAGAAAAAGAGCAGTTTTTAAGCATATAGTTGATTCAATTGTTGCATACATTAAGAAGCACAGAATAAAAACTATTAAAAGAAAAACTATAAAAATTCAAGGGATATACTTAAGATATGAAGATATGTTTTAATTACAGTATGTGACAAACCTTATTTAATAGGCAGCCTAACTTTCCAGTTTTCACTGACTTTGCAAGATGGTGAGCCATCCTATAGTGAAGGATGACCCTTTCAGCCATAAAAAGACAAGCTGGTTGTTCCAAATCTGTGATGTCTAGAATATTTTGACAAATGTTCAATTGGATAAATACTGCAGCTGGAATTGGTCATCTCATTCAGTTCTGATGTCAAGGATCATGCCAAGGATCTCAACATACTTAAAGTAAAACTTCACCCAAAAATGAAAATTCTATCATCATTTACTCATCTTTCACTTGTTCAAAACCTATTTAAGACTATTCTGTTGAACACAAAAGTAGATATTTTGAAGAATGCTGGTAGCTGGCAACCAACGTACTTCAAAATATCAACGTTTGTGTTCAACAAAACAAAAAGAAACCATCCTTAAAAGAAGTTCCTTCGAGATGAAAACATTGAAGTAACAAAACTGGCCGGCCAGAGTCCTGATCTAAACCTGATTGAAAATTTATGGAAAAGGATTGGTGTCAAAGTTATTTACACTTCTCATTTCTGACTGCTGTAACCTTCAGAAAATTTTGCTGTAAAACAAAATTTCTACCATGTCTTTCTTCGTGCTACAATTATGATTGATTGTTTTGAAGTCCCTTGGTTATTTAGTAAAAGACTGTTATACCAGAATGATACAATCAAAACTAAAATACATTCAGTTATTTTTGAAAAAAGTTGAAATTGTCTTATTTTCATTTAAACTGGATATTGCGTGTATGTATGTGTATGTGTGTCTGTGTGCGTGTCTTGTACTCATTAAAAATGACTGGTATTGCTATATTTGTGGGGACATTTGGTTCCCACAAATATAGTAATACTAGTAATTTTTTCTTTGGTCCCCATAAGGAGAACCGCTCAAAAATCACAGAATGCAGTATTTTGAAAATGTAAAAATGCCGATTGTTTCCTGTGAGAGTTGGGTTTAGGGGTAGGGTTGGGGGATAAAATACACAGTTTGTACCATATAAAAAACCAGGGCTGTACGGTATTGGAAAAATCGTAACGGTTACTAAAGTAACCCTCGTTCCCCGAGGGGGGGAACGGAAATGCTATGTGGAAACTTCCACTATGGGGATTTCGTCAGAAAGCCAATCATTCTGAAGAGTAATTAAACGGGCCAATGAAATGCCAATGAGTTGGCGGTGTCAGCGTGCACAGCTGGCAGCAATCATAATCAGCTTGTGAATAAGAATGCCGGCTGTGCCACACAACCACACCTTTTCTAGCTGAAGAAGCCGAACTACAGCTGTCAGCTAAGGCGCAATCCCTGTGGCGAAGGAACATAGCATTTCCGTTCCCCCCCTCGGGGAACGAGGGTTACTTTAGTAACCGTTACATTCCCCAGCGGGAGGGGAACTACAATGCTATGTGGAAACTTCCACTATGGGGAAATCTATGGAAAACGCCACAGTGATTGAACCTTACCACGTCGCTGGTGAGAGGTTTGCCAGGCTCCGGCGTGAGCGCACCATCATCACCAGAGACGCAGCCCACCAACATATCCCCTGGCCCTAACTTACCTTACTTACCTGTGAAGCACTTAAAGGCTTATTTATATTTTTTGGGGAGTCGTAAAAAATACACCTAGTTAAGATACTAGGAATTTTAAATTACGACAGTACGTTGGGAAGCGTGCAGTCCCGATAGGGAGGACGCTGCGGAGGCCACCTGCTGCCCAATGGGGAGACCTGGTGGCAGGAAGACATATGGACTAACCCTGAAAAGGGGGAGAACACATATGAAGGATGGTTAGCGGGAAGGGAAGACACGGGCCCGCCTAAGAGGAGGAACTACACCGTGGCTGAGTGAAGCATATGGGATCGCCAGTGGGGATCGCGCATAGCAGGCACCTATACCCAGAACGCGGGCTGACCAAGTGGGCATACCAACTACGTAATGGGCCAGGCACCTGACTCCTCCGCTGAGTCAGATGCTGGGGGCCTCGGAGGAACTTTGTAGGGTTCGCCAAATGGGGAACTCAACTGAACAGAGTGAATAAGCGCACGAATCTCTGTGTTAGAGAGAAAGGCGCAGCAAGCGTGTTTCAACACCGTACTGAATTTCCTCATTCACTGGCGTATCCAGCACACGTGAGGAAAATCAGCCCACTCAAAGATTATAGAATTTTTACGAATGTATTAGGTGTCGCCCAGCCCGCAGCTCTACAGATGTCTGTTAGAGAGGCGCCGCGTACTTACGCTCAAGAGAAGGCGATACTCTTAGTCGAGCGCGCTCTCACTCCCGGGGTACGCGGCTCACCCTGGCATAGAAAAGCGAGGGAGATGGCATCCACTATCCAGTGGGCCAACCTCAGAATGGATACGGCACTTCCCGTCTGCCGATCATAACAGAAAAGGAGCTGCTTAGAGTCGTAAGCTCTAATGTGGTCACAAGCGCCGAGCGCGAACAGGACACAGCAAAGAAAGGGGCTGGGTCTGCCCCCTCCGTGGGCAGCGCTTGCAGGTTCACTACATAGTCTAAAGAAGCGCTGTAGGAACCTCGGGCGCCTAGGTGGGCCGGGGTCTCAGGAAAACGTGAGAGTGGGCCGGCCTGAATTGCTGGCACACTTCGCTGACCGAAAATGCCTCCAGATACCCGACCCTCTTGACCGATGTCAACGCGACCAGCAGAGCTGTCTACCTGGACAGAAAACTTAAAGATACTGAGTCGAGTGGATCGAGCAGACCTCTCCTAAGAGATCTCCAAGTGGGTATGAGAGGGGGACAGGATTGATTTAATTAACCAGCGTCTTGCGCCTCTGGGAACTGGATGATGAGGCGATGCTTTCCCAGTGCGCCGCCATCCCCGCGTCCTCAGAGCGGGGATGATCGTAACGCCAACCCCTCAGTGCGAAGGGGACAGCCTTAGCTCAGCCAGCTGAAGGAGGAAAGCATCACACTGATCTGGCATGTCCGGGGTCCTTCTCGGAGAGATGTACACCACACAGCGAATAGACTCCACTTCAGGGCGTAGGCATGCCTCGTAGAGGGTGCTCTAGCCTGAGTGACTGTGTTAACCACCGAACCGGTAAGTCACCTAAGTCCTCCATGCTCCATCTATGGACCTTACACGTGATTCCAGAGATCTGGCCGCGGGTGCCAGATGGTGCCTGTTCCAAAGAAGAAGGAGCTTCTTCAAAGGGATATGCCAGGGAGGGGCAGTCACGAGGAGAGAGCTGAAATACAGATCAGATTGAGCCAGAGGCGCAATAACAGATCTGGTCCTCGTCCTCCCTGACGTAACACAGTATCTGCGAGTAGGCTCACTGGAGAGAAATGCGTATTTACGCACGCCCAGGGGCCAGCTGTGTTAGCCAGCACGCAGAGCGCACCTATAACAGCTGGACAGCCGAGGGTGGAGTCTCAGTTTTCCCGGGCGTGAACTGCCGTGAGAGCTCATCGGCTGCACGGTTGAGTTCGCCGGGGGAGAAAAATGGCACGCAGCGATTCCGCCGCGAATGACTCCGGAGGAGCAGACGGCGAGCGAGCTGAGACATGCGGCGAGAGCGAATACCCCCTGTGCGGTTGATATACGCCATCGTCGCCGTGCTGTCCGTCCTGACCAGCACGTGTTTCCCCTCTAGCACCGGTAAAAACAGTGCAGCGCGAGATACACTGCCAACAGCTCCAGGCAATTAATATGCCAATGCAACCGGGTTCCTTCCACGGACCCGCAGCTGCATGCCCGCAACACACGGCCCCCCACCGCGTACTGGAAGCATCCGTTGAAATGACGACATGCCTGGACACTTGTTCTAGAGGCACACAGGCCTGTAGAAACGCAGGGTCCATCCAGAGGTTGAGGGCACAGCGACACAGCGGAGTGACAGTCACCCGGTGCGTGCCCGCGTGCCATGCACGTCTAGGAACCTGATCGGGAAGCCAATGCTGAAGCGGTCTCATATGGAACAGCACCAGGCGTGAAGCGGCCACGGATGCCATATGCCCCAGGAGCCTCTGAAATGATATCAGTGGGACCACAGTTTTCCTGTCGAGCTCTCTCAGACAGGTCAGCATCAGCCCAGCGCGCTCTCGAGGGAGGCGCGCCGTCATGGTGATCAAATCCAGCTCCAACCCGAGAAAAAAGATGCTCTGCACAGGGGCGAGCCTACTCCTTTCTCGGTTGACCCGAAACCCCAACAGGTCGAGGTGCCGGAGCACCCAGTCCCTGTAGCCTACATAATCAATTGATCCCGCGAGTGAGCTAAAAAGCCAGTCATCGAGATAATGGAGTATGCAGATGCCCGCGGGCCGAAGGGGTATTAGGGCATCCTCCACGAGCTTCGTGAAAACCCGCGGAGACAGGGAGAGCCAGAAAGGGAGGACTTTGTACTATCATGCTCGACCCTCGCACGCAAACCGCAGCCGGTGGCGTGGGAAAATGGAGAAATGAATGTACGTGTCCTTCAGGTCTATCGCTGCAGACCAATCCTGAGGACGGACGCACCGGGGGATGTGCTTCTGCATGAGCATTCTGAGCGGCTGCTTGTAAGGCAGCGGGTCAAAATGCGCAGAACTAGGATTGGTCATAACCCACTGCTCTTTTAGGGTACGATGAAGTACAGACTAAAAAGCCCATACCTCATCTCGGCTGGAGGGACCGGCTTGATTGCATCCTTCGCCAGGAGGAAAGCAATCTCCTCGCACAAGAGAGGGGCGGACACAGGGCTGACACCTGGTGTAATACACGCCCGTGAACTTGGGGGACCGTTTAGCGAACTGAATCGCACAGCCGAGTCTGATTGTCCGAATGAGCCATCGCGACAGGCTGGGCAGCGCTAACCAGGCTGGCAGAGCCCACGCGAGTGACATCATCGGTGCAATCACTGACGCACCAGCGGTGGGGCAGCACGGGATGGGAGAGCTCACCCCGGGAGGCTTGCGTCCCAAGGAAAAGCGGAAGTTAAGAGGTTTAATCTTAACTTCGTCCCAAGAGCCCGCAGGGCGGCTAGGAGTGCGAGAGAAAGGAGCCCGTCCTCTGGCACTCACAGAGCCTGTGGCGAAGAGCACCGATCCTGCGAGCTGGAAGGCATAGCGTCCCATACTGGCAGTGTTCGGGCTATCACACCCGGAGAGAGGAAAAAATTGCTCTTAAAAAATTTAGTAGCCATACGGCCTTTTTGTTAATGATATAGGTGTCCCTGGCCCTCCGCCAGGGAAAGAGCAAACATCCTTTTCTCCGAGTGGCCCTTCTCAGGGACGCTTCGCGGTCCGTACTGGACTTAGCGGCGCCCTGAGGCGGGGGGCGGTGATCGTCTGTGAGGTGCTCAACGCTGCCGCTTAACCAGTTGAACGGATAGGGCGGCGGAGCAGATTTTGGAGCCACATACGAGCGCCCTCGGCGAGAAGCAGCCAAAGTGCACGAATCGACGGGGAGAGCGGTTTTTGAGCCCACCAATCGCACTTGACTACTCTTTCACCGAAGTGAATTCCTGGGTGAACTCACCCCGGTGTCGCCGAACAGGCCAGCCTGGGATATGGGTGTGTTAAGAAAGCGAACTTTGTCAACGACACGCATATCTGCCAGGTTTAGCCAGAGGTGGCGTTCCTGGACCACTAGTGTGGTCATCGTCCTTCCCAGGGCACTCGCAGCCGACTTGGTGTTTTTAGAGCAAAGTCGGTTGCAGTGCGTAGTGCATTAAGCCTGGGTCGGAACCTTCCTCGTGCCGCTGGGCCAGCGCTTGCACTAGCCATAGCAAGCAAAACGGAAGCAGCCTGGCCCGCAGCAGTGTAGGCTCTGGCCCTGAGGGACACAGACAACCTACACGCTTTGGACGGGAGCCGAGGCTAACCACGCCAGGAAGGGGCACCACGCGGGCAAGATTGACCGCGCTAGCACACTCGACCTGGGGTTTTGCCTCATACCCCCTGGCTGCTCCGTCATCGAGGAAGGTGAGGGCGGAGCGCACGCAGACCGGGCAGAAAAAGGTGCCATCAGCGCTGCGTGAACTTACTGTGCACCTCCGGGAAGAAGGGGACGGGAGGCTTAGAGGGTTTCCCCTTCTTATCCTCCACGTAACACCCGTCTAATCGGTCCGGCGGCGAAGCTGGGGGACAAGCCATCTCCAGCCTCGTCGCCGAAGCAGCCCGGGTTAGCACGGCCATCATATCAGATGCCATATCCGGAGCCTCGCTTACCACCCCTGAGGGAGGAAGCGGGTCCGAATTGTCATTGGAAAATGACAGCCCACCCTCCGATGCAGCAATGGACATCTGGTCCTCGGTGTCATCGAGTGAGAGGGCGACCCTCCCGAAGGATGGTGCGCTTCTCTCACTCGAAGCTTGGATGGAGCGCGCTGAGGAATGGGAGGTCCGCAAGCCCGAGGGCGGCGGATTGACCCCCACTGTGACCCTCAGATCTGCCCGAGTGCCAACCGCTACTTGCGGGGGACAACAGGGGTGGTTCGCCCTTTTGCAAGAGCGAACCGCGATCTTAGCTGCGCAACAGACATGCCATCGCAGTGACAGGACAGGAGAAACCCAGCTCGACCACCGCTGCTCGCATTGTTGCTCGCGCTGGAACCGGGAGAAATCAGCCTCTCAGAAGACGGCAGCTTTCTCTCACTCTCTCTCTCGAACAAAGTCGGAGGATGACAGCAAAACGTCTCTTACAGACTGCACATGAGGCTTCTGAAAGCGAAAAAGGTGTGGTTGTGTGGCACAGCCGGCATTCTTATTCACAAGCTGATTATGATTGCTGCCAGCTGTGCACGCTGACACCGCCAACTCATTGGCATTTCATTGGCCCGTTTAATTACTCTTCAGAATTATTGGCTTTCTGACGAAATCCCCATAGTGGAAGTTTCCACATAGCATTGTAGTTCCCCTCCCGCTGGGGAACTGATGTTGCAATATTTTGTTTTTCTGCAATAAATATTGCGATACAGTTTCATCAGATGCCTTGAATAACTCTCTTCGGAAAGTGTTCTTTAATTCAGATTGCTTCCAATAGGGGATTGAATCATGCATAAAAATAATAAACTAATTACAAGAGATGTTGCTTATGGATTATGAAACGATATACAGTATTGTGCAGCCCTAATAAACACAGCCCAGGCTCATTCTGAAAACGTACCGCTATATACATTTATGGAGAGCACCAAATACGTCCCAGGAGCTACTTTTTTTCTAGTTTTTGTTTTCGCAAATCTACAGGCCGCAGTGTACACTTTTTCAGATCTCAAATTTCTCTTGCGAGTGGCATTCGTGCCTGCTGTTATCACGTAAATCCACCAGAGGCTGCTGTCGACTGACTGACTGACTGACTAACCAATCGACTGAGCCACCCTCCTCCTTCCCTAAACCCAACCAATAGTGTTTTCAAAAGCACCGATTGACCCGTCCACCCACTTCCCTAAACCCAACTGACAGTTTTAAAAAGCAATCCAGAAAAAGAAAAGCCTTCACCTTACTTTTAGCACGTTTTCAGATTTTACCACATTCTCACCCTGTTGTTTACTTCTTTATTTTATTTTTTGGATTATGTTTTTGTCTTAACCGCTTTCTGGAACCGTTCTTCGCCAGACGCAAAACCCGGGTCTCAAGTCCGCCGACGTACATGGGGAGCTAACTGGACAAACTGGTAACAGTGGGAAAGCTGTCCATAGGGAGGTAAGCGGGCAGCTGATAAGCGTGAGAAGGAACGGCGTCATACCCCCCGTAGTGTTCGTTTTAAAGACGAAATGCAGCCATACGTGTTTCTGGCTACATAATTCGCGATCTCCAGAAATGTACAATATATAGGGCTACGTTTTCAGAATGAGCCTATGTTTAATAAACACCATTGCATCTATGGGAAGTCCCCATAAAGATAGCTGTACAAGTGTGTATGTGTGTGTGTGTTTGTTTTAAATGCCAAAAAAATGCAAAACTGAATAAATATGAAGAAAACATAAAACGCTATTACATAAAAGTGAATTTCACAAAACAAACTAATCAACAAATGCACATTCTTTTTAAATGCGCAACATTTCACACTGTGATGGAGCTAATAATTCACTCTTCTGTCAGTCTGCAGTGCATACATATAACAGAGATGAAAGGTGGATGGGAAGTGGAGCTGATTCATTGATATTGGTGGTCTCCAGACGCTCGTTCAGGGTTCTCCTGGTGGGTTTGTGTCCGACGGCTCGACTCCTTTCAGCAGGGCACGACTGTGATAAATCAATGATGTGCAGGGATGCAACTGTGGCCGGGAAACTCTTAAACACTCATTTAAATTCGCAGTCATGAGTCCAATCCGGGCGTCGGGGAGGGAAGAGTGGCTCATTATAAAGGCCAGACTGGGAAAAGGAGACCCGCCACACCAACGCTTAGTGCCTTTAACCTGAGCACTCATTAATGGGACGAAGGGAAAAAAACTGGCATTAACATGGATGAGGTTTGCTTAATAGCTCGATCACTCAAACACAGAGCTTAAACACACATGCAGGGGAATATACAGACTAACACACACATAAATTACCATACAGAGTTAGATTCAGGTCAGATTCACTATAAACATGGGGGAAAGTACAGTACAAGGACATGCTAAAACTCTTTGGTTTTACACAAAATTGAAAAGGGTCAAAGAAACATTTTTTTTTTTTACATGTTTGGGCATTTTTAGAAGTAAAAGTTATTACATTTAAGTAGGCTTATAGGGCTAGGGTTGATTTGGAAACTGAATATTATACTTTTTTTGTTCCTATTTGCTCCAGTAGCACAGTTGTACTGTTCGGTGCTAGTTTATGTTAACTAATTTAGTTAATTTTTTATTTAAAAAGTGCAAACTAATGTATACACTCACTGGCCACTTACTTACTAGTACTGGGTTGGACCCTCTTTTGCCTTCAGAACTGCCTTAATCTTTCGTGGCATAGATTCAACAAGCTACTGGAAATATATTCCTCAGAGATTTTGGTCCATATTGACATGCTAGCATCCCGCAGTTGCTGCAGATTTGTCCGCTGCACATCCATGATGCAAATCTCCCATTCCACCACATCACAAAGGTGCTCTATTGGATTGACATCTGGTGACTGTAGAGGCCATTTGAGTACAGTGAACTCATTGTCACATTTAAGAAACCAGTCTGAGATGATTCACGCTTTATGACATGGCGCATTATCATGCTGGAAGTAGCCATCAGAAGATGGGTACATTGTGGTCATAAAGGGATGGACATGATCAGCAACAATACTCAGGTAGGCTGTGGCAATGACACGATGCTCAGTTGGTACTAATGGGCCCAAAGGAAAATATCCCCCACACCATTACACCACCACCATCAGCCTGAACCGTTGATACAAGGCAGGATGGATCCATGCTTTCATTTTGTTGATGCTAAATTCTGACCCAACCATCTGAATGTCGCAGCAGAAATCGAGACTCATTAGACCAGGCAATGTTTTTCCAATCTTCTATTGTCCAATTTTGGTGAGCCTGTGCGAATTGTAGCCTTAGTTTCCTGTTCTTAGCTGACAGGAGTGGCACCCGGTGTGGTCTTCTGCTGCTGTAGCCCATCCGCCTCAAGGTTTGACTTGTTGTGAGTTCAGAGATGCTCTTCTGCATACCTCGGTTGCAACGAGTAGTTACTATTGCCTTTCTATCAGCTCGAACCAGTCTGGCCATTCTCCTCTGACCTCTGGCATCAACAAGGCATTTGCACCCACAGAACTTCCACTCACTGGATATTTTCTCTTTTTCGGACCATTCTCTGTAAACCCTAGAGATGGTTGTGCATGAAAATCCCAGTAGATCAGCAGTTTCTGAAATACTTAGACCAGCCCGTCTTGCACCAACAACCATGCCACATTCAAAGTCACTTAAATCACCTTTCTTCCCCATTCTGATGCTCGGTTTGAACTGCAGCAGATCGTCTTCACCATGTCTACCTGCCTAAATGCATTGAGTTGCCGCCATGTAATTGGCTGATTAGACATTTGCAATAACGAGCAGTTGGACAGGTGTACCTAATAAAGTGGCCTTTGAAAAGCAAACATTGCAATAAACTGTGAAAATGTTCAACTAATCACATATATATAAACAAAAAATGTATAAATATTTATTTACAATTTATAGTAAAATAACAGTTTTTTAAAAAAGGACTGACAGCTTACTGGACATTTTGTGTACTGCAAATGACAGGAAATTACATATTTTTGGTTTCTATTTGCTTCAGTAGCACAGTTGTACTGTTCAGTGTTAGTTCATGTTAACTAGTGTAGTTAGTTCATGTTAACTATTGACGTTATTTTTATTAAATGAAGTGCAAACTAACATATACATTGTATTGATGGGGATTCCTGTCTTCAAATCCGTCCCAGCAAGGATCAATGTTTATCCTTTTTCTCATTACTTTATTAATATAATTATTTGAATCAGTTTTTAATGTTTGAAACGATTTTGACTAATGAATAAAGTTAACACATTGCCTAATTTAGGAATATTCAGTGTCTTTGTCTGTCATAACTCTATTTTCAGGAGCCACCAAATCAGGTCATAGGTCATGGAGACCTCTTGCTGATGACTGATGGCCTGATGACTGGAAACAACTGTTCCTATAGCTATTTTTATGTGTTAATTCTGTTTAAAATGATTTCCTTTTTGTGCAAAATAGACTTTGTGTAGTAAGAAACTACTAGTTGGATGTAGATTGTACCAGTTTTTAACCAGTTTTGAAAAGACGGCTGGGAATACACTCAGCCTTGGGTAAGAAACAGATTGTACTTTGTGTGTGTTCTATTCATTTTTGGATCATTTCACAGGTCTGGGGTCAGCTCTGAAGTGGCTGTCTGACGTTTGTATGCTTGAGATATTGAGATATTGTACACACGCACATGGAAAGTCTATCTGTGTTTTAACCAATCAGGTTAAAACACATACTTGTATGATGCAGTTAATGACGTTATGTGAGAGTATAATTGTTGTTGTTTTAAGATTGTAAGCAGAGCGGCCTACGAACTCATTGCGAGTGATGAAAGCTGGCTTCTGCTGATAAAACTGCAAACTATCTTCAGTTAACGTTCTTTTTAATTGAATCTCTGACTCCAGCTCTTCTTCATCTGACAGACTGGTCATTTTTGGGTTAAAACTATATAATTCCCCTAAAGTATTAGATTAAAATATCGAATGTAGTTCATTATTTTGTTCTTGCATCTGCTTTAAAAAAGCAAACATTGCAATAAACTGTGAAAATGTTCAACTAATTAATCCAAAAATACATAAACAAAAACATTAATAAATATTTATTTACAATTCATAGTAAAATAACAGTTTAAAAAAAGGACTACTGCCCATTTTTGTACTGCAGTTTACATTTATTCATCCATTTTATTTTCAAATTAGTCCCTTTATTAATCTGGGGTTGCCACAGGGGAATGAACCACCAACTTATCCAGCATATGTTTTACGCATAGACTGTAAAAGATACAGATGTAGTATCCGTGACGTCACCCATAGGTTTCTGAAGTATGCAAAAGAAGCTACAAGTAGGCGTGGCCAATCGTCGACATTTTGTTTGCACGTCATCGCACCGACCGGGGGGGGGGCAAACAAGGGCAAAGAGGCGGAGCGTGAGCGGAGCTACAGACGCCTGCTAGCATTTTGCTTAGACAGGCTTTTCTTTGAGAAAAACGCTTAATACTTCATTACCTGCAACTCGTTTGTGTTCTGACCATATGTGCTTGGTTGTATACTATATCAATAAAATGTTTAGTCTTTTAAAAACACTGTTGTAATACATTGAGCCACTAAGCATTGTTCTTATGACGTTTTTCTACAGAAGGAAAAGGCTAATCACTTCCAAACACTTCAAATATAGTCTGTGTTAGTAAATGCAAGGCTATTGATGAAATCCAGGCATAACACTGTACGACAACGTTTCAGATGATTGTTCTATAGCCTACAGCTAATCAATCTTTCAGATTCTGGAGTGCTTAACAGGTCTAAAGAAAATTATAAATGATAAATTATCTTAAATAAAACAAATACATTTATACATATGGTATACAAGTATATAATTTTACTCACCTGGGAAATGGAGGCAACTTGAATGGTTTGTGAGCACAATTAAGTGCACAGCATGCCATATTATATGATAATTGTAGGAAATAGTCCCAAAAGGCAATTGACTGTGTAAAGCCACATAAAACAAAACAAAAATTCGATGTATATGCCGAGCTCAGTGGCTAATCAGCCAGAATCAGCTGAGGTGACATGACAGCGAGCAGCGAGACCTAGCTGTCACTCAAGTGGCCATGCCCTTAATTATGCATACTTAATATAACTCAATATAAACAAAACAGATGAGTAATAAAAAAAATTCACCCCCTCACAGTCGTCATGAAGGGTAATATTAGCTATATGAACCAAAACCATCTTTTGTACCAGGCTGGAAACATGTTTTTATCAGCTGTAAAATTGGCCAATTTACCATTGCAGTCAGAGAACATCTGGACTTCCTGGAGCCAGCCCCCAAAGGCGAGTCGATGAATTGCAGTTTCAGTTACATCTGTATTGGCTTCACGAGGGAGAGCAGGAGGTTGCAGCTTGGTTTTACGCAGTGGATGCCCTTCCAGCGGCAACCCATCACTGGGAAACACCCATACACTCTCATTCACACACACATACACTACGGACAATTTAGCTTACCTATTTCACCTATACCACGTGTCTTTGGACTTGTGGGGGAAACCGGAGCACCCGGAGAAAACCCACACGAACAGGGGGAGAACATGCAAACTCCACACAGAAATGCCAACTGACCCAGCCGAGGCTCAAACCAGCGACCTTCTTGCTGTGAGGCGCTCGTGCTACTTGCTTTGTTACTCTGCAGAGTTACATTTTCAACATCAAAATTTGTTGGAGCGGAGATCAAAGTCTTAAATTGCAATTAGAAAGCATAAATAAATTGATAAACACCCATGAATAACGACATACTGACAATTTCTGTTAAAAATGCAGTATACAGCCATACATTTTTCTACATCCCAAATCCTACCCAATACCCAAAACTAACTATACCTTAAAGGGACAGTTCACCCAAAAGATGAAAAATACCTTATCATTTATTCTTCATCATGTGGTTTTAAACCTTTTTGAGTTCCTTTCTTCTGTTGAACACAAAAGAAGATATTCTGAAGAATGCTGGCAGTAGGGATCATCAAGGATGGGCAAGTAAATGATGACAGAATTTTGGGTGAACTATCCCTTTTTATACCAAATAAACAGCAAATTAGGAGTTTATTGAGGCTAAAATCATAATTAATGGTTTATTAATAGCGAAAATTTACCAAAAACTCATTTGAAGACTCTTCAGATTTTTAAATATAACCTTACACTGTTTATTAATTATGGAAAGTCTTTATGCAACAGCTAAAAATAGCCTTTTCTCACTGCTTGCAAAATTTGGAGTTTATACAATTTGAATACAAATCTAATATTTATATACATTCAAACAAAAATGTGTATTGGCATTCTGTTGCATCATAATAAGCTTGATTCGCTCAATTTTTTTTCCATGACTTCTGTGAGCCCGAGGCAACCCGATCCTATTTCCATATCCTTTAGATTGAAGCCCTGAACTGTACAGCATGATCAAACACAGGTCTGCTCCTCACCTCATTTCAGAAGTTTGCAGCAATAAAAACACTCTCATTAAAAGTGAGAGATGCGGAGGGAGACAGAGTAAAGGGGAGGTAACAGACCTAATCAATCCAAACGCGGAGGCTCGCGCTCAAGTGGATGCAAATTTTCTCAATTTCAAATAATCCACGGTGGAATGAGTTGAAGAAAAGGCTTGACTCCCCCGTACGGCCCCCCCCTCCCCGTCCACACTCCTGTATTTACTCCATTCCTCCAGCGGAGTCTACTCGGCTCATCAGAATAAATAAAGAAGTGCTTAACATTTACCATGCATATATACACACACACACACTCATTAAGTACTGTGCAAACACAACTTTACTTTCACAGAGCTGACTGCACACGTATGCACTTATATACTGTTGGAAAAAAAAATCTGTCAAAAAGTTATAATTTACTTGCAGAAAATTACCAGTATATTTTCTGTATATTTTAATATACACAAAACACACTGTTTTGCAGTATTATTTTTTTCATTTCACACCCCAAAGAAGCACAAGGTCTGATTATTTGTATCTTTTTTATGTTAACGCGTATACTATGAAGTTTGCTGAGTGTGTTTGTAATGAGGCAACAAACACATGTAAACTGCTGAAAATAAGTGCTTAAATGACAATGGTTTCCTTTATTTGTTCAAATCATGCACAAATTAATTTACTACATGAAGGGCAGTAGGCTAAAATCTAAAATCTTGTCGTTACTCACCGGAAAAAAAGTTTGAGTTCTTTTTTTCACCAACAGCAACGAGCCTGCTTGATGATTAAGCTGTACAATGTAAATTGCTCAGCTAATGTAATTACATTTGTATTATTTATATTATTTGCTAATTAAATTAAAACACCTTGTGTGTATTTTTATAACTCTGAATCTGCATCTAATTTTAGAGGCTGCTACTTTCCTCCAGAGGTTGCATTTTCGACTGCATCCACATACTGTACATTGAGGCAGCTCTGATAATTTGGCCACAACTTTCTCGGTGTTTCAACAAATGATTTTTGGTGACAAATCGTATTTTGACATATATTTTTGGGGAAATGCTTTGAAAATGTTGAAAAATTCGACAACACACTCTGTCAATGTCAATTTTATTTATATAGCACATTAAACTATTGAACTATTAAACACAACCAGAGGTTGACCAGTGTGCTGCACAATACACATCACAACAAAGAAAAATATAAAATTATAGCTAAAACAGACAATTTTCATTGATAAAAGGCCAAATCAAAGAGGTAAGTTTTCAACCTAGATTTAAAAACAGAGACGAAACAGATCTAATACAGAGGGGCAGAGCATTCCACAACCTAGGACCAGCTACTGCGAAAGCGCGGTCACCTCTGCATTTCAGCCTCGACTTAGGGATACATAACAATCTCTGGTTAGATGACCGAAGAGACCGACCAGGCTGATGCTCCATCAACATGTCTGACAGATAAGAAGGTGCCAGGCCATTTAGAGATTTAAAAACCAAGAGAAGAATTTTAAAAGTGACTCGATAGTGCACAGGCAACCACTGCAAAGAGTGTAAAACTGGTGTAATCTGGTCATGTTTTTTGGTAGCAGTTAAAAGCCTTGCAGCAGCATTTTGAACTAATTGTAAATGGGAAAAGGTTGTCTGACTAATCCCAAAGTATAGTGAGTTACAATAGTCCAACCTAGTGGTAATAAAAGCATGGATTATTCTTTCAAAAGAATTTCTACATACAATAGATTTAACTAGATTTGTTTTCTAGACAAATTTACTACCCTTTCGTTATGTTGGTGGCTGTTTTTACCCCATCGCCAGTTGATCATTGATCGCCAGTTGCAGTGAAAAATAAGCTTAGTTTCTGCTTTCTATATGGAGTAAAATGTGCGTGTGCGTGCGTACGTGCGTGTGTGTGTCTTTTTTTCCACAGGTCTATCTAAAAGGTTAACGGTGCCAACTGATGATCAACAGTAAAACTGACACATTTTACCTCTTCCCAACTGGGAAAACCCCCATCAATCAACAATGCATGATTATGTGCCATGGCTTTCCAATCAAAAAATGTCATTATAATGGAAGTCAATGGGGCAAAAACAGCCACCAACATAACGAAAGGGTAGTCAATTTGAACAGTACACAAGGTTTAAATAACACATTATGGTATTTTTATGCTTTAGAAGAGTCAAGAACTTACATACAGCACCTTTAGAAATAGCTTTAGTCCCATTTGACTGTAGCTGAACAATGTATGTGTTGTGTTGAACTGTGAAGCTGCAGTTTTAAAGAAGCTTCTCCATTGCTGCTGTCATGTGGCTCATCAACTAGTTGACTAGTACTGAGGCCTGGAGAGACGCTGGCCTTTATGCAGATGCATGTTGACGCTCATTAGCATAGCAAATAAGCCTTGCTAATTATCTGTACAGCACAGAGCAGCACTCAGCTTGAAAAGGGCAGAGAGGGAGAGGTGGCCTGCGTACATAAGCAAAATTAATAGGCATCCACTCCACGCTAAAAAGTTTAAGAGGTTAGAGGAACGTGTTTTCAAAAGGAGAGAGAGTGTGTGACGACTGCTGAATGTTGCAACAGAGAAGTGAATAACGTCAGGTATTTTATACATACTGTATATATAATTAAAGGGTTGTTATATGCACCATGGGTCAAAAGTTTGGAATAGTTGTCTTTATGTTAATGGCAGAAGTCTTTTATCCAAAACTGACTTTTCTGAATCATTACTTCAGACTTCAGTGTAACATGCTGATTGAGCTGAATTATTAATAATAGCTATTAGCATTATCAATGTTGAAAATAAAGTTTTGCTGCTTAAAACCTTTGTATATCTGTTCTCAATATTGACTAAAAAAATAAATGTTTCTTGGCCAACAAATAAGATTTTTGAAATACTACATTTTACAATGTTTACAGATTAAACCATTCTTTTTCATCTTAAATACAAGTATTTTACAATACATAAATACAAGTGAAATAATATTTCATAATTTTACTGTTCTTAAAATTTTGAATGTGTTTTCCAATGAATTATCACAAAAAAGTGTCGATAGATGATGCATCGATGAATGTAATATTTATTTATCTATAGTACATACTTTTAAATTCACCGAAAAAAAATAAAAATAATAATTTATGCATGTATAGTGGCGTCACGGTGGCGCAGTGGGTAGCACGATCGCCTCACAGCAAGAAGGTCGCTGGTTCGAGCCCCGGCTGGGTCAGTTGGCATTTCTGTGTAGAGTTTGCATGTTCTCCCCGTGTTCGCATGGGTTTTCTCCGGGTGCTCCGGTTTCCCCCACAAGTCCAAAGAAACGCGGTACAGGTGAATTGGGTAAGCAAAATTGTTCGTAGACAATTTGAAATGAATTGTCTACGAAAAGAAAATTAATGAATAATGATTTTGGGGTATAAAAACTACTGTTAAACTAAATGACATTTCAAGTGTTTTACTATATACAGTGGGAATAGTTAGCAAACACTTCATTCATTCATTCAATTTCTTTTCGGCTTAGTACCTTTATTAATCAGGGGTCGCCACAGCGGAATGAACCATTAACTTATCTAGCATATGTTTTACGCAGCGGATACCCTTCCAGCCGCAACCCAGTACTGGGAAACACCCATACACTCTCACATTCACACACACACTCATACACTACGGCCAATTTAGCTTATTCAATTCACCTATAGCGCATGTCTTTGGACTGTGGTGGAAACCGGAGCACCCGGAGGAAACCCGGAGGTGACAAACACTTGCAAACACCTAGCAAACACTTGATTAAGTATATTAATAATAACTAATATCATGCTGGTTATATACAAATATATCACAACCAACAGCACATACACAGAGAAGATGAATACCCATATGAAAGAATACTACAGTAATGTACAGTAAAATGTAATATTAAAATGTAAAATTGTGTTTTTGAACCATACTATAGTAAAGTATTTGAAATATTCTATTGTGGTAATTCTATAGTTGCTATGGTAATACTATAATGCAACTATATTTATATAAACACATTAATCAATAAGTTTTCTACAACTATAATTGGTATATTACATTATTGTACACTACAGTTGGATACTACAGTATGTATTACAGTTTATCAGCTTACTGATATTACAGTATGCTGTAGCATACAAAGTGTTGTAAATACTATCATTCAGCATAATACATGTTACTATGGTATGGTTCAAAAATACTGTATACAGTATTTTCAAACCATACTATAGTAGCATGGATTATTCATTCATTCATTTATTTTATTTTCGGCTTAGTCCCTTTATTAATCTGGGGTCGCCACAGCGGAATGAACCGCCCACTTATCCAGCATATGTTTTACGCAGCGGATGCCCTTCCAGCTGCAACCCATCACTGGGAAACACACTCATTCACACACATATATTACGGACAATTTAGCCTACCCAATTCACCTATACCACATGTTTTTGGACTGTGGGGGAAACCGGAGCACCCGGAGGAAACCCACGCGAACACGGGGAGAACATGCAAACTCCACACAGAAACGCCAACTGACCCAGCCGAGGCTCGAACCAGCGACCTTCTTGCTGTGAGGCGAACGTGCTACCCACTGCGCCACCGTGACGCCAGCATGGATTATACTTTATTATAATTTGTTGATTATGATTTCAGTGGTGTTTTATCTGTGTCTATTTCTACTGTATGCAATATACCATACTATATATACTATAGCATTTACTACTATACTGTAGTATGTTTTCATGTGGTATATTACACAGAAATGGACCCAGATAAAACACCACTGAAATCATAATCAACAGATTGTGGTCTCATATGAATTTTTAAAAAATCCTATCAGTTTATTATCCAATCCCAAAAGCGGAATCAGATGCCATGCGAATCAAACAGCACTAATTTCATCATCTCCCGCTTCTCCATCCCAGCAGTTTCGTCCTTCAAACCTGCCAGACATAATAAAACACCTGTCAAGCTTTCCACACTCCAAACACCTTTCAAAAATACCTCCTCACGCACGCATAGATTTAAATGGCACAATACAGCAAACCGAGAGAATGGCAGCATGTGGCGACCCCGGATTAATAAAGGGACTAAGCCGAAAAGAAAATGAATGAATGAATATACATATAAATAATAATGGGGCGTCACGGTGGTGCAGTGGGTAGCACGATCGCCTCACAGCAAGAAAGTCGCTGGTTTGAGCCTCGGCTGGGTCAGTTGGCATTTCTGTGTGGAGTTTGCATGTTGTCCCCGTAATCGCGTGGGTATCCTCCGGGTGCTCCGGTTTTCCCCACAGTCCAAAGACATGCGCTATAGGTGAATTGGGTAAGCTAAATTGTCCGTAGTGTATGTTTGTGAATGAGTGTGTATGAGTGTTTCTCAGTGTTGGGTTGTGGCTGGAAGGGCATCTGCTGCGTAAAACATATGCTGGATAAGTTGGTGGTTCATTCCGCTGTGGCGACCCCTGATTAATAAAGGGACTAAGCCGAAGAGAAAATGAATGAATGAATGAATAAATAATAATAATAATAAAAATAACCATAGATAAATACGTTGTGACCCTTTGAGAGTTTAACAGTCTTATGGTCAGAGGCATAAAGCTTCTATAAAGCCTGGTGGTTCTGCATTTAATGCTGCGGAACCTCTTCTCAGAAAGAAAGAAGAACAGTCCCTGGTGGGGGTGAGTAGCATCTTTTATAATATTCCTGGCCCGGAACAAAGACATTGCTTTGGTGCAATATCCTGAATGGAGGGGAGGGTAGTCCCGGTAATCCTCTCCATGACCTCACCACTCCCCTCACCTTCTTCCAGTCAGAGGCACTACAGCCTCAAAGTAAAGTAAAGTAAAGTAAAGTAAAGTAAAGTACCACTTTTTGCGACCCTTTCCTAACCCAGCAGGCACCTTCATGTCAAAACAAAAAAACACATCAAAAAACGTGTCAAAAAAATGCAAACTGATCTAATGTGAGTTGGCTACCTTTATGTCAAAACGACATCCAACTGACATGTAACACTGGTGTCAAAAAACACATCAAATATCAATTACATGTCTGTAATCGATTCAATTACTCAGATTTCAAATCATCTTAAATATTTTTTTTAAGTATTTAAATTTCACAGGAGGGCTAATAATTTTGTCTTCAACTGTACATCATGATAGGAAGGAAACATGACTGAAATTTGACTTGAATTTACTTTAGATCTGTTTCATGCACAAATTTGTCACATGACGTTGAAAGACCTGAAATTTAGAATAAAGTCGTATAGATTATACTCATGGGACTTTTGTGGTGCATTTTTCTATTTTACTGATATGTAATTGCATCATTCAAAGGGATAGTTCACCCAATAATTAAAACTCTATTATTGTTTATTCACCCCATATATCGTCCAAAATCTCCATAACGTTATTTTGTTCGGTGAAAACATTTGTGGTCCAAATGAGATTGCCATTCGTTGCCTTTCAATGCATTCACATAATGAAACAAAAAGAAGGGCAGTGAACAATGGACCAAAAATCACCTACTCACATACACACACGCGATAATGGCAGCACATTGCAAATGGCATCATGAATGAAGACCAGAGAGAAAATAACATTGGTATTAGAGCTTCATGAGAGACACATTCTTGCAGTCTCCATAATACAGATTCCTCTCATATAATCCAAGAGAATGGTGTGCTAGATGAACATTTGAATGATGTGAGAGAATTCCTGTCCAAACTCATTAAAAATCCCTCATTATGAATTCTGGAGCATTTGTAAGAGCGTGTCTCGGTGTGCGAGGGTCAGAGGTTAATGTGAGCTGTCAAAAGGTCTGTAATTATGAGGCAGAAACATGTTGAGCTCAGGCTTGAGGCCACATCTGTTCCTCAAAAATGTCCAGCATTTTTTCCCCAACCCAGGCTCATGAAAAATGCATACTAACATTCATTCATTTTCCTTCAGCTTAGTCCCTTATTTATCAGGGGTCGCCACAGCGGTATGAACCGCCAACTATTCCGGCATATGTTTTACATAGCGAATGCCCTTCCAGCCACAACCAATACTGTGAAATACCCATACACTCTCACATTCACACACACACTCATACATTCATTCATTCATTCATTCATTTTCTTTTCGGCTTAGTCCCTTTATTAATCTGGGGTCGCCACAGCGAAATGAACCGCCAACTTATCCAGCATATGTTTTTTTTGCAGCAGATGCCCTTCCAGCTGCAACCCATCACTGAGAAGCATCCATACACACCCATTCACACATACACTACGGCCAATTTAATTAATCCAATTCACCTATAGCGCATGTCTTTGGACTGTGGGAAAACCGGAGCACCCAGAGGAAACCCACGCCAACATGGGGAGAACATGCAAACTCCACACAGAAACGCCAACTGGCACAACCGGGACTTGAACCAGCGACCTTCTTGCTGTGAGGCGAGAGTGCTAACCACTGAGCCACGTGCTGCCCATGCATGGCAACATTTTTGCAAAAGTGATGGTACAGTGTGTTGTATGCTTTCACAGCAATTTCAAAGTGAAATATCTAGTGATTGGTGATAAAAATATGTTACATTTTTTTGTGGAAACATGTACTGTATTCAAACCTGTGGCAATGTGGGTTAAATTACCTAATAAAATGGCTGATGAATGGTGCCAAAAGGTGAAAGTAAAACTGTGCTTAAAATGTACTCCTTCTCAAGTGGTTCCAAACATTTTAACAGATATTTAGAGGAATGCTGGAAACCGGTAGCCATTGACATCTATAGAAAAAAAAATACCGGTTTCCAACATTCTTCAAAATATCTTCTTTTGTGTTCAGGTTTGTAACAGATTTGGAACAAGTGGAGGGTGAATAAATAATTTTTTTTTTGGGGTCAAAACACTAGATTTTACTCATATAAGCTTTTAATTATTTTCACATAAATATATATGTTACATTGATTGATGATGGAACATTAATTCATCAATAATTTGAGTTTATTTTCACAGAAGCTATTTTAATTATTAAAGTCTATGCTTGCAATTAATATTCTTTCTGTACCAAGTGAGCTACCAAGCGAGTTTATTAAAAATTTATTAGTTTACAACAACGAAATTGCACTAATGGAAAGGCATTGCAAGGTCAAACAAATACTAGTCCAAAAAGCCATATAAAAGTGAGTGTTCATTTATTTTTATCCTAACACAAGCTCACTTCACTGCACGTCCTTCAGATTAAACTTTTGTGAAACAGCACAAAATGTATTTAAACACACTGTACGTTTGGCTGCCGTTTCTAGGTAAAACGAACACTACAAATGTTGTTCCTTTTCACACTAATGATATTTACAGGGACATATTATTGATTAATAAAGGATAATTTCATGCAGTTTTTTGCACAACACCAAATAAATAACATAAAACAGCTTAACAGTGTCTATGACATGTTATCAAATACATTTGCCCCACCTTTCTCCATATCGACAACTTTTCTGGCATGGTCAGTTTGCTTGGTCGTTCACTTTGTGCAGTGTTGTATTTGTGATGCAAAGTACTCAGGTTTGAAAGCGATGAAGCATGGTTCCACAAAAGAGACAAAAGTATAGTAAAATCAAGGTAAAACTACTTGTTGCAGCAGGCCCGTAGCCAGGGGGGTTCGGGTGGTCCAGAAGAATCACCCCTCACTGACAAAGGTCCAGAACTTTTTCCCATACATGAGCTCGTTTGTACTATTTTGACTGCTATGCCATCATAAATAGTGAAAATAACCCATCGAAAAAGGCTTTAAGACCAAGCAGAATCCTCTGTTGGCTGTCACTTCGGTGCGACTTCAGCTATTCAGTTTTGGCCAATGCTAACCAATATTTTCATTTTACAATCTGCCGTAAGTGAAACATTTTACAAGTAACTTTTATTCTAAATCTTGGACCTTATGCTTAAAACAAAGAATGAGCAATAAAAAGGTGTGAAGGACCAAAAGTGGACCATATTAAAATTTGGCTATTAACCAATAAACCAAATAAACCAATTTGGCTATTGTTGTTATCCATGAATTTTCAAATGTACATTTTCTCAAGAGAAAAACTGTAAAGCTCTACATTATTATTATTATTATTACTATTATTATGTTTTTGTTTTGTTTTTTAAATGGTCAAACTGAGGAAAGTCGAATGTGCTGTGTTTGTTATTTGCCTAATAAATGACAATAGACTACAGTTTTTAATTTAAAACTTTAACAGCTTCCTATTTTTTTCTATATGATATATGATGTAATAATTATGTATTTTAAAAATGAGTATTTCTTTAAATTTCTTTATTATAAATCTTTAGGAAATATTTTTATCATATTTACATCACAAAGTGTGATTATAATGACCATCTGACAAGCTAATTCAGCTAAAAATAGTGCTTAAAATGTCACTAAAATGGGCAAATAACTGCAAAAAAGTCCACTTTTTGAGAAAAAAGAACCACCCCTTTTACCAGGCTGGCTACGGGCCTGTGCAGTGCACTTTTCTCTTAGGTTTGCTTTTGAAAACACTTTTGGTTTGGATTGGATTCAGGTCAGTGGTTCGCTGGTGATATGTAACACAAGCATCAGTATTTCAAATTCGCATCTCAAATAAAGTATTTTAAATTGTAAACAGCGCCCTCTGGTGAATTTGTCATCTGAAATATTCAACAAATCATACCCGTATTTTACGTTTCGCAAATAGATGTATGTGTTTCCAATGATCCTGGGCTGTGATATTAAACACAATTTGCATGAAAGTTAGAAAACACAGTGTGTATATACTGTAGGCACAAAGTGTGAAACGTTACACAAAAAAGATCAGTGTACATGTATAAACCATTCAGATTTAGATTCAGACAGTTTAATAAGTAAGTTTCTGGATTTTTGCTAATATTTTGGTAGATGCATTTTTTCTCCACTGAGCCTGGACAGATTTCACCAGAAACAGGTCCTTAAAGGTACATAAAAAAAAGGTAAAAATACCTAAAAAAAAATGTTGTACCTTAAAGCTATAAAAAGTAAACCTTAAAGGTACAAAAATGTACCTGAATAGTATTAATGTCGACCTGTATGGTACAAAACTGTACCTTTTGAAAAGGTACCACAACATTTATTTCTGATGGTTCATTCACACCAGACGCGGAAGAAGCGTCAAGCGCGAGTGATTTACATGTTAAGTCAATGCAAAGACGCGAATAGACACCCTGCGGCGCGATACGCGCGAATTGAGCGTTTTGCGCGTTTGACGCGCGAATCGCTCGAGTTGGAAAATTTGAACTTTGGCGGACATTCGCGTCGCGTTAACCAATCAGGAGCTTTGTTTTGTATGGGCGTGATTATGACGTATCGCCTGTTGTTGGTGTCCCGAGGGGAAATCCTCTTGCCAACACCGGACAACAGTTCATCAAACTGGGCTTGGCTCAGTCGGAAGCACCGCTGAAAGCTTCCATCATCCAGGTATAGTTTCTGGAGGAGTTTATGAACTCACAGAGCTAGGTGCACCTCAGAATGGATCTAGTGGACTCAGGCCCGGCTCCAAACGAATCGACGCTGTTTTTCAGTCTTCCTAAAACACATAAACACAGCTATTCTCTCAATAAAATCCATGTTAGCCATTTAGCAACGAAGCTTGAGTCATCGGGCAGCCCCGCCCATGACGCGAATCCGGGTCTACGGTGAAGTGATTTTCATGCGCGAATGGAGCGGATTTTGACGCGCGAATGAAGCGAGTAAACTCAAAATGTTCACGAGTCTATTTACGCGCGAATAGCGCGATTTATACGCGCGTTCCGTGTCTGGTGTGAACACAGCATGAGAGTGAAGGTTTGTACATTCTTTGGTTTTATATCGGAGTTTTAATCAACAGCACAAAGCAGTGCTGGAATCGTGATCTTGCGGTATTATTCTCGAGTCCTTCTGAGAGCACACGAATGTGGCCTTGCTCTGGATCTTATTTCGTGATGTCAGGATCTCAGGTTATGGCAGTCCATTTCCACTGTACTAAAGGTGATAATTATATCAACTGCAAGTCAGCGGTGTCTTTCAGGACTCCACACAGGAAAAGGTGTCTCTACAGCTTTTCGTGTCTTCAGCACTAAAGCTAGATCGCAACTCTGACATTTGTATATTTATACTTATATCATGTCTACACTAGAGGCCTGCTAGTAGTCTCGACAGTGGATGCAAGAAAAAAGAATGCTCCAAGTTTATTTGTCTGTCAAGTTGGCAGCAGTAAAAACATTTAAAGAAAAAAAGTGTTGTCTACGTAGTGCTGCATCCAGTGTTGCTGTTTTATGGTACCATAAAAATATTAAACAACAAAAGCATAATAAAAATGTAATACTGTAACACCGTGTCCTAACTACACACGACGCAACACTGCAACATTTGATAAAAGCTATGTTTACATTTATGTTTTTGTCCTAACCATCCACGACTGTGATGCGTGACGTTTCTATTTTAGAAAAAGTTTCTATTTCTGCGACATCGTGACGGAACAACAACGTAAACTGCTATGACAATGATCACCTCAGGTACTAATTATGTGCTTTATTCAGTGTGAAATGTTACAAGTGTGAATGCCATTTTTTTTATGACATTTATTGCCATACTGAAAGCAGCAGCAAATAATTTACCTCAGATCTTAAAAATTAAATAACAAGCAAACATATAATTTAGGGCGCAGTGGGTAGTGCTGTCACCTCACAGCAAGAAGGTCGCTGGTTTGAGCCTTGGCTGGGTCAGTTGGCATTTCTGTGTGGAGTTTGCATGTTCTCCCTGTGTTGGCGTGGGTTTCCTCTAGGTGCTTCGGTTTCCCCCACAATCCAAAGACATGTGCTATAGGTGAATTGGGTAAGCTAAATTGTCCGTAGTGTATGTGTGTGAATGAGAGTGTATGGGTGTTTCCCATTGAGTGATGGGTTGCAGCTGAAAGGGCATTCGCTACGTAAAACATATGCTGGATAAGTTGGCGACCCCTGATTAATAAAGGGACTAAGTCGAAAAGAAAACTAATGAATGAATGAAGATATAGTTTAAATGGAAACCTGTAACCAATGACTTCCATAGTATTTGTTTTTGCTACTATGGAAGTCAATGGTTACAGGTTTCCAACATTATTCAGTATATCGTCTGTTGTCTTAAATAAAATATATTTATACATCTTTAGGTATTAAAATAATTGTAAAAATGTAACAAGTTATGGGTGAGTAAATGATGGCAGAATTTTCATTGTTGGGTGAACTATCCCTTAAAATTTTTTAAAGTGTTCATGACTGATTTCTTTATTGGAACACTATAGGTATGTTTAGCTGAAACTGTCCTTGGTGATGCAAACAACACACATATTTTTATAGCGTCTCACCAAGATGCATTCATAATCTGTATATACACATCCTGCACAAGCTAATCATCTTTCATTCAGCCGTGATCCGATCAAATCAACAGAAAACCCAAATCCATTGTGACTCAAATATGAAATACACATAAAACTACCTAACACACCTGTCCTGACAGTAAGTGTTTCTGCTTTTATGAGCAGCTGTTTTAATGAGATATCTGTAGCACCAACACGTCATTTAATGAGCGAGAACTGAAAACGCTGCATTTCTCAATCAGCTTAAGCAAATATGTAAATCCGGCCATAAAACAATTAACGGTTCGAATGTCCTGCAAATGGTGATGAAACACACCATTATGAAGCATTAAGGCTTTATTGAGAAAGTACGCTTCGAAACAATGTGGGTTTGACAGACAAGCTCATTAGCTCTTTCAAAATATAAACTCTGCAGCATTATGAAAACCTACACAAATGACTAATATTCTGGAGAATTTGGGGGGGGGGAGTTAAACAACGAGTTGTTTTGGAGAGTTTACACAGTTAAAGTGCATATTTTGTCCACTCTTTTCACTTGAAATGTTGATGTCTATAACTTTTCTGTTGTAAACTTTTGCACAATATCTTATCAATGGCTGATGTAAACTAGCATATACAATTTAAATGATTTTAATTGAAAGACAGTAATATTTAGTTATATATAATATTAGCTAAAATAGTTAGAAATAATAAATGTCAAAACTAAACCATTTTAACAAATAAATTCAACTTGATTAAAACTAAATCTGCAAAAATAAAGCATTTTAAAAGGATTTAGTTTGAGCAAATACTTTAAACTTTGAAAAACAAACAGTAAAATTAACATTTATTTTACATAATATTTACTTAATGTGAAATGCATCTGTAAAATGCATATTTATAAAAAATAAATTATATGAAAATGAACATTTGAAAATGACACCAAATAAACTGAACTTGAAAAAAATGTATTGCATATTTAGTGTACATAATATTGACTCAAATAAATTGTAAACGAAACCAATTTAACTAACAAATTCAACTTATTAGTTAAATTAGTAAAACTAAATCTGTACAAATAAATTATATTTTAAAAAATCTGTTATTTAAGAAATCTGTAAAATGCATATTTATTTTACAAGATAATAACTAAAATCTTTTGAAAATACACACACAAAAAAGAAATCAATAAAATCAAACTTTTAAATTTAAATTGAATTCAAATTAAAATCAATCAGCTGGAAAAACACACTTAATATATATATATATATATATATATATATATATATATATATTACCGGCAATGTGTAAAATCATTTTGCATACATTTCCTAGGCGTTATATAGAATGACAAGTTTCATTTAGGCAAAGTGTCAGAAGAGCACAACAAAAGTCTTTATTGATCGTTACGTATTTTAAAGTGGAAGGAATTCGAAATAAAGCATATGATGTTCTTACCAGAAAAACAATGACAGCAGAACTGAGATTGAAGTATTTGTTACAATATTGTCTGTGATGTGGTAGTGGAACCTCGTACCAGCAATACGCTGTCTTACAATAATGTTCAACACTCAAGTGCTTCGATCGACATCATCAGACAATGACCCAAGCACCACCGCCAACATCAGTGGCAGGAAAAATGGGGGGGTAGGCCAGTTACATACTTCGCCACACGGCAACTTCTATAGAATGCCTATGCAATGTATAAAGTAGCAATCATTTCATATTTTGACGTTCGATTTTAGGCATTCTATACATTTCCTAGGCATTCTATAGAATGCCGGATTTCACACATTGCCGGTAACACACACAACAATTTTAAAAACATCTGTGAAAAAAAATTAGATTTTAATTTTTAGTCAAATTATTTGAAATTATGAACTTAATAAAGTTAACTTATTAAAACTAAATCTGTATAATGTATATTTATTTCAAATAAAATTTACTAAAAGCATCTGAAATTATTTAATAAATAAGTCTCTGTATTTATTTTGCAAAACATTAAAGTCAAATAAATTGCAAATACACTTGAAACTTGAAACTAAAATACTAATTCACTCAAATACTTTGAATTTAAATAAAAAATCAATCAGCTGGAACAAATACACTGAATAACAAAATAAAAAAAACACTGTAAAAAAATAAAAAACGTCTGCACAAAAAAAGATGTGCCTGGCCTTTTTGCTATGCCATGCATGTGCAAGCCTAAATTCACTGCTACACAAGGCAAAGGTTAATTGTACCATATAACGACCGCCTTGCGCAAACATATCAGCATCTGCTGGCAAGCTGTCCTGTGCGTAAATCAGCAAATCTCAAATGAACAATATAGGTCCCAAATCAGGTCTAGTGGAGGCATCGGAAAAGCTCTGTCCTTATTGGATTTGCCTATTTGCTGGCATTCACTGCATCCAGGCCTTATTAAAGGGACATGGAGAAAGTCTGGATCACATCAGAGCAGAGGGACTGCTCATCACCCATCTAATGCCATTTAATCCACTTTACTTTACTAAACTAGGAAGTCATGGCTCTCTGCCCTTTCTCTCCAGACAATGCAAGACACAAGAGAGCTCTAACCATCATGTAACCTCATAAGATATTATTGATATGAGATATAAGCAGGGGATAATCAATGGATTACATGTGTTAAGTAAGGGATAAAGTACATCCAGGCGGCTGTTATTGCAGAATAAAGCCCAAGAGGATTATTCAATTAAATTCAAGTTTATTTGTATAGCGCTTTTCATAATAATTATTGTTTCAAAGCAGCTTGACAAAAGGTGCACATTATTGCATTACAATCAAACTCAGAAAAGTTAAGGTTATTAGTTACCATAACTTTATTAGTTACTTATAACTTTAACTGTTAAAAGCTATTAGTTACTAGTTAACTAGTTAAAGTTAGTATATATAAACATAGTTAACCTGCAGTTATATAGCATCCTTGATGGTTGGCATCACCTCATTATCAGCAGCCAACGCGAAGCAGAACATTGTTGTTTAAGACTGAAGGGCTTTATTCTTTGAACACAACCGCCTGGATAGGGTTGTCACAATACTGGAATTTCAGTACCAATCGGTACTGAAAATTTAAAAACATCCATTTCCCGCTATCATTTGAGCACTGTTGAGCGCGTACTTAAACACCGCTGATTGGCCATTGTGTTCACATGCTCAACAGAAATTACTGAGATTGGCCATGATGGTCATCAGTTCACTTAATTCACTGCTGTTTACTGAGTGCAAACACGGATACAAAGACAGTGAGTATCAAGGACACCAATAATCTGATTTGAATACGATTAAGACAATACTCTGATTAAGAGTCTACCATGTAAACAGCGATTTAGGGTCATAATCGAATGAAACAAAAATCTAATTAAGACATGTGAAGTATGCTGATTTTAGTCGCATTATTGAGGTGCAGTACAGACATGTAAACCCCTTAATCAAACTATTCCCTGCACCTACTGAGTCAGTTAAGTTTTTTCTTTCTATTCGGCATGTGGTATCAAACTCCATTTAAACAACACTCTCCCAGCAGTCTTTACTTCATACTCGCATCCAATACCTCAGTTTGTTATGGGGGCATGAATGAAATGTTCCTGAATGAAAGTGAAACTGGCAAACTGCAGTAAAAGTGGAAAAATTAAAAATGAAACATCCAAAATTACATGAAACTCTGGAGGAAACGTTGGATGTAGCGTCGTGACACAATGACGTTAATTGAATTATGTGCAATAACAGGTAAAAAGGGATCATGAAAGGAACATTCAAAAAGCAACTCATGTAAACTCCTTAATCATGTTATTGTCCTATTCAGATTAAGGCAAATAATTCGATTACTGATGTCCATGTAAACGTAGCATTTTAAACTGGAGTGTTTTAAAGCCGTGATATCACATGATATCATAAGATCAATGACCTAAAAAGCAACACTAAAAAAAATAAGTTTTAAAGGGGACCTTTTATGCATCTTATTACAAGATGTCAAATAAGTCTCTGGTGTCCCTAGTGTTTGTAAAATTTCAGCTCAAAATTCCCCACAAATAATGTTTTATAACTCTTTGAAACTGCCCTATTTAGGCTTTGATCCTAACTGAGCTGTTTTTGGTGACTGTCGCTTTAAATTTAAATGAGATTGTGCTCTTTTCATAAGAGGGCGGAGCTACAAATGCCTATGTGTCAGCATAGTGGCAGATTAAAAAACAAGACTAACGTCCTATGCTAATGAGGGAGAGATTGTCACTAATGGGCGGGGCTCCCCCCCCCCCCCCCCCCTCTGATGACACCTACAAAGGGAGAATGTCTATCAAAGTGTTTCTGCAGACAATGTGTGATTATAAATAAAAAAAAAATTTACCATTAGAAGTTGGTTATATTCAAACACTGTTGCCACACAACTGTGTTTAAACCCCTTATAAAACTTATTTTTGCATAATAGGTCCCCTTTTAAGAGATTTCTTAAAACATTCAAGAGATTCCTAATGGGAATCGGCAATGAATTACATAACTTGTACAAACAATAATAAAATTTAGCAATCAGAATCACCGATGTAAAAAAGAACGGTTCATCACTACCAAAAAAAACAACCCAGGCTCATTCTGATTACGTACCCCTATATACATTTCTGGAGAGAGCAAAATACGTCCCAGGAGCTATGTTTTTTTTGCAGTTTTTGTTTTCGCGAATCCACCAGAGGCTGCTGTGTATGCTTTTTCAGATCTCAAGTTTCTCTCGCAAGAGAGAATTTTCAGATTTTACCACATTCTTACCCTGTTATTTACTTGTTTATTTTATTTTTTACCTTTTGTTTTTGTCTTACCTGCTTTCTGGAACCGTTCTTTACTGGACTCGAACCCTGTTGTCGCGTTCAACTCCGACGTACGTGTCAAGCTACCGGACAAACTGGTAACAGCAGAAAAGCTGTCCATATGGAGGTAAGCGCAAAAAGGAATGACGTCATACTACCCGTAGCGTTCATTTTAATGATGAAATGCAGCCATACTTATCTCTGGCTACATCATTCGCGATCTCCAGAAATGTATATAGGGCTACGTTTTCAGAATGAGTCTATGTTGAAAAAAACAAATCATTATTTATAGTGCAATACAATGCAGCGTGACTCACTTGGGTGTCTGTGCGTCGTCTATTCTGTTGCCCAGCTGGAACTCGTGTGATTTACTGCGGTGCAGAGCTGTAAACCCGGGCAGCAGGTGGATGAGTTTCCGGCTGGGGGGCGGTGGCGTTCCCGGGGCCTTCAGCTTATTCCTGCGCCTGACCTGGGGCGTCCCAGGAGGGGTCATAGTGTTCACTACTAAGGGAGTCCGCGGAGGGGTGTGTGCGAAGTGCCTCTGTCTGGGGGACGGAGGCAGAGAGTGGTGTCCTGTCTCCAGGGGCGAGGGGAAGTGAGCGTCCACCGTCAACCGGTCTGAGTGTGGGTGAGGAGAGTAAAACGGGGGCACCAGGGCCTGCGGACTCTGGCATAAGTGCTGGCTGTAGCGCGAGTGTAATTTGGGGCTCTGGGAGAGTTGGAGACGCACCCATTGACTGGGGTCAGATGGGCCCACTGGAGTGTTCTCTTTGCCAGACTCGGATGTGGGCCACTGGATGGACCAGTCCTGCTTGGATCCTGCCGGACACGGGGAGAGAGAGAAAGACACTCAAAAATGAAGTTTGCTGTTTGTTCAAACTACTTTAAAATTTAAAATGAGCTAAAACAACACAATTCTTGAGGTTTATTGGGGACAACTTAATTGTTTTATGTTCAATACACTTACATTTGCAAAAACTAAGAAGTTAACTTAATTCCTTCATGTTGCCCTAACACAAATCAATTGTGTGGAACCCAGCATTTTTACAGTGTAATTGAGTTTTCAACACACCTTTAATGCAATTATCAAAGACATTATACAGTCATCAAATTATACAAATATCAAATTTTACGGACAAAATACACTGTAAAACATATTCGTAAATTTGCAGTTTTCCGTATTTTGTGATTCATGTTTTTATTTTTCCACGTTTTTTTATGCTTTTGAATAGCATTATGGGACCTTGATCTTTCTTCCAACAACATTTAACCTTGAAAAGTTCGAAAAAGTGACTTTTATTACATTTTTTGTAGTTTAAAGCAGGGGTTCTCAATCTCGGTCCTGGAGGTCCGGTGTCCTGCAGATTTTAGCTCCAACCCCAATTAGACACACCTGGGCTAGCTAATAAAGCTCCTACTAGGCTTTTTAGAAACATCCTTGCAGGTGTGGCAAGTTGGAGCTAAAATCTGCAGGACACCGGACCTCCAGGACCGAGTTTGAGAACCCCTGCTTTAAAGTGATATATTTTCCAGGTTGGTGTTGTATATTACGCTACAAAAACCTTGTAATAAACAGCCAGTATACATTTTTTGGCATTTTAATTCTGACTAATTTCTCTGTATTCATTCATTCATTTTCCTTCGGCTAAGTCCCTTTATTCATCAGGGGTGAATGAACCGCTAATTTATTCAGCATATGTTTTACACAGCGGATGCCCTTCCAGCTGCAACCCAGTACTCGGAAACACCCATACACACTCATTCACACACATACACTACAGACAATTTAGCTTACCCAATTCACCTATACAGCATGTCTTTGGACTTGTGGGGGAAACCGGAGCACCCGGAGGAAACCCACGCCAACACAGTGAGAACATGCAAACTCCACAGAAATGACAACTGGCCCAGCCGGGACTCGAACCAGCGACCTTCTTGCTGTGAGGCGACAGTGCTAACCACTGAGCCACCATGTCGGCCTATTTCTCCGTATATTATTTCTTATACATTATATTTCAAACTACTAAAATGTCAATAAAAGTAACTTTGTTAAACTGTAGAATAAAATTTTATACATTTAAAGTCAACAGAGCAGAGAACAAGCTCCCATAATGCAATTCACAACCGTAAATGAACTGAAAACACTTGAGAATCACAAAATACAGAAACTGTTAACAGTGTATGCAGACTAATTCCAGAATTTGAATTGATTTTCAATATTAAAAAATCAATGGGTGTGTTTTGAAAAGATTTGGTGCTATTAAGGGGTTTTATGTAAACTTTGTAATAAAAATTTAGAGTTTATGGTTTAATATATGCAGACTAATAAACCAAAATGTACCATTTTAATTATAGAGTTTATATAAAACCCCTTTATAGCACCAAATCTTTTCGAAACAAATAAGATCTCACATTACTTTTTTAATACTTAAAATCATTTAAATGCCTGGATTTCAATAAATGAAAAAAAAAAGTTTGTAAGCAGCCACCTGAATTGTGATCAACTTGTACTTTTGTGGTGAGAGAGAAAGAGAGAGAAAGAGAGATAGGGGGATGGGGGTTTGTAATGGATGCAATAAAAAAACATCTTGGGTGAGATAGAGATGAAGGAGGAGATGTGGAGAAAGTGCAAAAAGGTGATCAAAAGCAAACAAGTGATGAAATGAGAAAAGACAAGGGAAGGGGATGGAAAAGATGAAATGAGGTAAAATTAGACTAAAATAGAGTTTCTTTGATATGGGGTTTTTATGACTGATGGTGATTCGCAATTAAACTGAAATTATAACTGAAAGAGAGCACATCATTGAAAATCCATATTTATTTAAAATGCTATTTACTAAAATCATTTAAAAAGAACGCGTTTGATCCAACAAGTGTAACTTAATTATAATTAGATGTGTATAATGATTATATATTTTCATGATACTGTACTTCATTTTAAAATAAATCAGTTTTTTAGAATATTTTGAAATAAAGTTATTTGAACAAATAAATAGAAATTGGAAAAATTATAATAGTTTTCACAAAAATAAACAATTTTACTTAGTATTTATTAAAATTAATTGAAATAAAACTGACATTTATGAGTTTATACCAATAAAATCAGCACGAAAGAATAATTAAATGAACTGTAATAATTAATGAACTGTTATTAATAAATATCTGTTAAATATTTACTTTGTTGCGTACTAAAATAATCTCACAATATAAAAAATAATAAATTGAACAAGCAAACTGAACTTGATAGAAGTTGAAGGCAAAATTAATTCTCCTCCTGTGAAATTTTAATTCTTATAAAAATATTTCCCAAGTGCTGTTTGATAGAGACAAGATTTTTTTCAACACATTTTTAAACATGATAGTTTTAATGACTATTTACTTATAGCTCATTTCTTTTTGTCTTTGCCATGGTGACTACACAATTTTTACTTGTTATTTTGCAAGATACTAGTATTAAGCTTAAAGTACAATTTAAAGGCTTAACTAGCTTTATTAGGTTAACTAGGCAGGTTAAGTTAATTAAGCAATTTAATGGATAACAGTAGTTTGTTCTGTAGCTAATAAAAAAATTATAGTTTCTTGAGTGGGCTAAAAATTTTGACCTTAAATATTGTGTTAAAAAAATTCCAGAAGAAAAAAAAATTATAGGAAATACTCTAAAAGGTCCCTTTCTCCATTAATAATCACTTGGGAAACATTTGAAAAAGAATAAAAAGAAATAATAATAATGTTGCTTTCAACTGTATATGTAAAATATCTATTTGCCAATTATATTAAATTGTCCGTAGTGTATGTGTGTGAATGGGAGTGTATGGGTGTTTCCCAGTGATGGGTTGCGGCTGGAAGGGCATCCGCTGTGTAAAACATGTGCTGGATGGGTTGCCGGTTCATTCTGCTGTGGCGACCCCGGATTAATAAAGGGACTAAGCCGAAAAGAAAATGAACGAATGAATGCCAATTATATTTACTAATGCCAAATATCAGGCAATATTTAAACCTCTGCAATATATCAGTCGACCACAATAGACAAAAAGAGCCAAGACAGCAAGAGATCACAAAAGATGTGCATGAGGATGAACATGAGGAATAATAGAGAACACATGAGATGAGCATTTGTGAGATTCAATTAGACAGCTTATAAGAATGGATTAAACACAAGAAGAGAAGAGAAGAGAAGAGAAGAGAAGAGAAGAGAAAGAGAGAAGAGAAGAGAAAAGAGAACAAGAGAATAGAGAAGTAAAGAGAAGAGAAAAAGAAAGAGAAGAGAGAGAAGAGAAGAGAAAAAGAGAATAGAGAAGAGAAGAGAAAATGAGAATAGAGAAGAGAAGAGAAGAGGAAGAGAAGAGAAAGAGAAAAAGAGAAGAGAAGAGAAGAGAAAGAGAATAGAGAAGAGAAGAGAAAAAGAAAGAGAAGAGAGAGAATAGAAGAGAAGAGAAGAGAAGAGGAGAGAAGAGAAGAGAAGAGAAAGAGAATAGAGAACAGAAGAGAAGAGAAAGAGAATAGAGAACAGAAGAGAAGAGAAAAAGAAAGAGAAGAGAGGAAAAAAAGAGAAGGAGAAAGAAAAAGAGAAGAGAAGAAAACAGAAAGAGAGAGAGAAAGAGAAGAGAAAAAGAATAAGAAGAGAAGATGAGTTTGATACCAAGTGCCAGATGAAGGATGTCAACAGTGAAGAGACTCAGACCGCATCTATCATGACAAACAGACAGAAAGATGAAAGTGACTCTAACATGTCTACAATGTAATGAGTAGTGAAGCAAACACACAACAATGACGACACACAAACACACTTGAGAAAGACAAAAAGACAATGCCTCACCTCCATTACTGTGTAATTTGTCATCCTCAAGTTGTTCTTGGGGAAAAAACAAACAAACATAATGCATATTCATTAATGCATATTCAAAAGCAATTCAATACATATGCATTCGTTTTCTCTGCAGTACCTTAAAAAAAGGAAACAATATCACTGCAATTAAGAAAAGATCCATGAGCGTTTAAATCTTTTATTTAATCACATTTCAGGTATGTTTGTTTTTGTGTGCAGTAGAAAACATGATTACAGGATGCCCTATTTAACCCTTTTCCAAGCAAATCAGTGTTATAATGGAATCACCACCAACACCTTTAATATTGAGAAAAAATTAATGATACAAATATGACAAACATAAAGCTCAAGTTGAACTTTATCTATTCTATACTTGAGCATCCTCAAGTTGTTCTTAGTGGAAAAAAACAAACATAATGCATATTCATTATTGCATATTCAAAAGCAATTTAAAGCAATTCACTTCCATCATTGAATAAGTCCTCTGCACTTCAATAACTGTCTGGTTTAGCTCAGCTACGAAATCCGACCTCCGAAGACTACGTCGAATAGTTCGGACTGCTGAGCGAATCACTGGTACAACCCTCCCTACTCTCCAAGAACTGTACTTATTCATAGCAAGCAGAAGGGCTGCCAAAATCACTCTGGACCCCTCATACCCAGCACACTACCTCTTTGAACTTTTACCTTCTGGTCGACGCTACAGAGCACTGTGCACCAGAACAGCCCGACACAGAAACAGTTTCTTCCCTCAGGCAATCCGTCTCATGAACACTTGATGATAGTAATTATGGAACAAACATCACTACTTCCTATACACTTTTTATACACATAAACACTTATTTAACAACATATTTTACATGCTAATTTGCACATAACAGCTGCCATATAACATTGTATATAGTAATATACCTGTACATACACGTGTCAATTTGTATATTTGCATTCACTATTACTTTTATTTTTTAAATATATTTATTATCTGTTTTTTGTCCTGTCTCTGTAATTCTGTTGCACTGTAGAAGCTCTGTCACGAAAACAAATTCCTGGTATGTGTGAACATACCTGGCAATAAAGCTCTTTCTAAAACAGCTTCCTATGAACGTTTATGAACGTTTATACTTCAGTTTTACCTTGTACCTTGAAAAAAGGAAACAATATCACTGCAATTAAGAAAAGATCCATGAATATTATTTATATTCTTTATTTAATCGCATTTCAGGTATGTTTGTTTTTGTGTGAAGCAGAAAACACGATTAAAGGATCCTCTATTTAACCCTTTTTGGATTTCCGAGCAAATCAGCATTATAATGGAATCACCCCCAACACCTTTAATATTGGATAAAAATGCTACAAATATGACAAACATAAAGCTCATGTTGAACTTTATTTATTAGCAGTGCATCCTCAAGTTGTTCTTAGTGGAAAAAACAAATATAATGCATATTCATTAATGCATATTCAAAAGCAATTCAATACGCATTAGTTTTACCTTGTACCTTGAAAAAAGAAAACAATATAACTGCAATTAAGAAAAGATCCACGAGCGTTTTTTTAATTAATTAATTTAATCGCATTCAGGTATGTTTGTGTTAAGTAGAAAACACAATTAAAGGATCCTCTATTTAACCCTTTTTGGATTTTCGAGCAAATCCGCATTATAATAGAATCACCGCCAACACCTTTAATATTGGATAAAAATGCTACAAATATGACAAACATAAAGCTCATGTTGAACTTCATCTATTAGCGGTGCACCTTTTGTTCCAGAGAATGACCATCATCCATCATGTTGTTTTTCACAATCTCTCCGGCTCTCTTTTCCCTCTCTCGAAAATGATTTTGTGTTGACATAAACACGGAATAATTTAGTTCTGTCCTTTTCTTCAGTGCACGGACATTAAACTCTGCATTACGACAAACGGAAAACCAGCAGACACAAATTAAAGGGATAGTTCACCCTGAAAATGAATATTTGCTGTTCATTTACTGACCCTCAGGCCGTTTCGTAAGTAGAACAAGATTATGGGTTGAAATTGTGGTCCTTGGTTATTCATAAAATGCAAGTTAACGTCTACTGGCATAAAAGAGAAACACATACAGGCAAGATTAAATTAAAACCTGAGGCCTACACCGAGGTCTTATGAAACAAAATTAACAGCCTGTGCAAAAAATGTAACATTATTAAAACATTAGTTCAAAGATTGATTTCTAGAACCCCATAATTTACTCACCCTAAAGCCAATCTTGGTATATATGATTTTTCAGAAGAACACGGTCTGAGAAGTTTTCAATTTTATGCTGGCTTTTCCATGCAGTACAATGGTGTTGTATAGTGGCTTTTATTTTGAAGCATTCAAAAAATGCTTACTATTAATATTTGTCAAGGTTGGTGGGTGGGGAAAGTAGCGAGGACTCAAGTGCAGAACTAAAAATGGGTTTATTAATAATAAAAATAAAATAACAGACAAAACAAACTACCCCGAGGGGGGAAACATTAACAAAACAAATAAACAATCAAAACAAACTAGACTGGGCAGGCTGGCAGGGATCAGGACTAGAAACAGGACAAGGCAGGAAACGACGGGGCTGGACACGGCAAGATAAGATGAGACGACGAACTGGCACAGGACAGCAGACATGAGGAGAATATAAGCTGAAATAATTAACAAACAGACAGGTGAACAGGATAAACTAATAATGAGTTAACAAGGAGGGTGGGACTACACCAGGGGCGGACTGGGACAAAAATTCAGCCCTGGCACTGTAGCCACACCAGCCCACATTACCACACCGACACAGCCCCCACCCACGGACACGCACATTCACTACTTATATTGGTGTACAGATGGTGAAATAATATAAGCAGTACCATATGTAATAGATATTTAAACATTTATTGTATGTGACTGGAACAAAAAAAAAACGTTTATAACTAATTTATACATACATACATACATACATACATACATACAGTGAAAACTAAATGTGTGTTTACTGCATGTGTTCACAGGTTACTCCTATCATAAGGGTTAATTTATCGTTAATTAGAGCCACAGTGTTAAAAAGTCTCACATGAGCTTTTATTTTGAAGTGTTTCTGCCAATCAGCCAGTGATCTTATACTCATGTTGATTGTACATGGAAATGTTTTAGTATCTTTATTTGTATAAGTTTTTCTGATTCCTTAATTTGTTTATTCTAATTTGCTGTAGACACACATACACACCAACCTACATGGATACCCCAAAGTGATAGTTAGCACTTGCATGCTCAGTACTTGTTGGAAACTTTGTGGAAATAAAGAATCAAAAGAGTTCTGGATTGATTGCATCTCATTGTCTCTGACCGGACATCTGTGGTGAACTAGTCCCCCACTGGCAACCCCTAACTGGTTTATATATCAGTTTTCTATACACAGTATTAAGAAACTGTCAGCATTTGTGTCAGTGTGTGTCTCTCATTGCTGTCTTCCTACCTCCATGATATTTGATTCTGCTGCAGCAGCTGAGCTATCTGCACTGGGTCCAGAAACATTCTAGTTTTGAATAGATGAACATACGATTCAGTCAAGGGAGAACATAAGCAAGCCAATGTCTAACTATTGCATAGATATATTACACTATTGCCTGTAATAGAAGTCTATGTTCCACCCTACCTAAGGATTAATTACATACTGTAACCTATGCATGCATTAAATGTTTTACTTTAAAGGTTAGCTATATGTATTCAGAGTTCACTACAAATGCCTACAGTACTATGGCTATAGCTATACGTTCTTTTGCATGTTAGACTATATTGCTAGTAGCATACAGCAGTCTGTATACACTAAATCCCACGTTATCTGCTGATAATGACATTTTAAAATTCTACGCTAAGCTTACAGCTGTTAAACACAGTGTAGGTTACTGTCAAAAACTGTCAGAAGTAGCGTGAAAGTTACTTAGTATATTTTAGTATAATGACTTAGAAGTATATTTTCTGTTTTCTTCTTACCTCCTCTACCGTGCTACTGTCCTCCGATGCAGCAGCCGAATTTAAACCTTTCGCAAATATTTCGGTTAATTTTATGCATTTAGAAGGGTTTGAATTTAGGGCCCTTTTTTTGTATTCTCTAAGCTTTCCTTTTTTTACGGTCCATCTCTGACAATTAACGTCAGCTTGTGTTGCACTTACTGTTTGACATTCTTGCCAGATTTTGATTACATCCGCGTAACCTCTGATTGGGTCAGCCCATCTCGAAACCAGCCGGCCGTCGCCGATTGGCCAAATGCTTAACAAACATTTATTATTATTATTATTATTATTATTATTATTATCATCATCATCATAATACTCACATCTTGCAAGAGATAAAAGCTGCCTCCATGTAAAAACAATACATTTGCCAGAATTGCCAGATGGCCAATCCGCCCCTGGACTACACAATAGACGAGAGCACATGACACATAGAAACAACACAAGCCATGTGCTCACATAACGAGACTAGAACACGCAGCCAATGAGAGAACTCATTAACCGCTTGCTCACACAAGACAAAGCACGCGGCCACAATGTAAACACCGAGCCACGTGCTTAGACAACACCACAAACAGAACGCAAGACACGAGCACACGATAAGTGAAAACACCTTACCGTGCGCTCACACATGCAATGTGCATGTTTCATCCCAGCGCCAACCGAAAGCGAAACCAACTAGACTGAGACGCTGGGAATGAAACACCACGCTGCAGACAGAACAAACAAACACCAGGACAAGAGCGCGCATCTAGAGCACGCCCGGACCTCGTGTGCCCGCATTAAGCGGGAGCGCGCAAAGCCTGAGCGCAGTCACGATGGCACTCAAACAGAGACACAATGACAGAAAACGAGTGCTCGACTCGAGCCGAGCACAACATATAAGACATGATAGGACTAGTGTCTGGACTCTGCCACCAAAACAAGAATTTACAAGACCGGAGTGGCAGAACCCTGACAATATTATTATTATTATTATTATTATTATTATTATTATTATTATAAATCCATGGTCAAACTAACTCATACACTGCCAAGGTGTTAATGCATATTTAAAAAATGACTTTTGCTGCTTGTTCAAACTACTTATTTAAAATGAGTTGAAACAACACAATTCTTAAGGTTTTTTGGGACAACTTAATTGTTTTATGTTCAATTCACTTAAATTTGTGAAAAAAAAATTATTGTTAACTTAATCGATTTGTGTTGTGACAACATAAAGGAATTGTTTTTTACAGTGTGTCTTATAAAGCAGACTGATGTGTTTATGTAACAGACATATTTCTAATTTTTTTATTATAAACTCCAATCACTGATTTCTAGCAGTTGCAGAATGCACGTTTTGTGCGACTGATGTATACGGCACATGGTATGCATTATACGGTAATATAGACTACCTGACAAAAGTCTAGTCGCCTATCCAAGTTTTAGGAACAACAAATAATAACTTGACTTAGTTGATCATTTGGTATCAGACATGAAAGGCAAAGGCCTCTAGATTACGCTTATTTTACCAAAATAAAATATGATCATGCCTTGATTTTTAATTATTTAATTAGGACAGTAAGGTCTGACTTTGCTTAGACAAAAGTCTTGTTAACACTTAACAGAAATAATGTATGGTATAAAATATAAAGTCTTGGTGCAGTGGAGAAAGAATTAATATTGTGTATGACTCCCATGAGCTTGGACGACTGCATCCATACATCTCTGCAATGACTCAAATAACTTATTAATAAAGTCATCTGGAATGGCAAAGAAAGCGTTCTTGCAGAACTCCCAGAGTTCATCAAGATTCTTTGGATTCATCTTCAATGCCTCCTTCTTCATCTTACCCCAGACATGCTCAATAATGTTCATGTCTGGTGACTGGGCTGGCCAATCCTGGAACACCTTGAAGTATGAGAAGAAGCACTATCCTGCTGAAGAATTTACCCTCTCCTGTGGTTTGTAATGTAATGGGCAGCACAAATGTCTTGATACCTCAGGCTGTTGATGTTGCCATTCAGATCTCTCACACGCCCCCATACTGAATGTAATCCCAAACCATGATTTTTCCTTCAACAAACTTGACTGATTTCTGTGAGAATCTTGGGTCCATGAGGGTTCCAATAGGTCTTCTGCAGTATTTGTGATGATTGGGATGGAGTTTAACAGATGATTCATATGAAAAATCTACCTTCTGCCACTTTTCCAAATGAACAACTAAGTCAAGTTATTATTTGTTGCTCTTACAACTGGGATCGACGACAAGACTTTTGGCAGGTAGTGTACTGTAAAAAGTTAGCAACACCATGTCATGGTTTTCTTGTTCGTTATAATCTTGTGTGGTAAACAAACTGTGAGGTAAGTGGTTCCCACAAGATTATTCACAAGATAATGCATTTTTTTGTCATCCGTCATATATGGCAGTCGAGCATAACGTGCATTCGGCACATATATCATACATATATCATTTAAAAATTTGAAATATTTTTGTTACGAAACCGCTTGAGGGTGAGTAAATTATGGGGTAACTTTCATATCTGTGTGAACTATTCCTTTAAGCACTGAACAAGGCCTGTTAAACAAACAACATCTAAAATTGTAAAAAAATTGTTGCTCATACATCATATGCACAGTAAACAGGCTTCACGCAGAAAAGTTTGTACAGTAGGTTGAGCAATCATCACAAATTACAGTCACATTACTGATTTAACCCTTTATCAGGCAAAATATTATATAAGGTAACATCGTTAACATTGATTGCAATTTTTTTTTTCGTAAGTCATAAAGTCATAAAATAATCTCCATTAACACTTCAGGTTTCCCGGTACTGGGTTGTGGCTGGAAGGGCATCCACTGTGTAAAACATATGCTGGAATAGTTGGCGGTTCATTCCTCTGTGGCGACCCCTGATAAATAAGGGACTAAGCCAAATTAAAATAAAATGAACACTGCAGGGTTTTTCTAATGAGTACTTCAAAGAGTGCTAAGTGTGTTCACACCTGTGGTTTGGTTCATTTGATTCAGACTAGTGATGGGTCAATCTTGAGCGATTTGTTCATTTCAAACTAATCTTTTATGTGACTCACGAACAGTCCTTTCAGGGAGTGATTTGTTCATTCACGCATACGCAGGAGGGGTAGAAGTTAGTTCCTTTTTCGAGTCTTCTATCGAGTTTGAGTCATTCGTTCATCACGAGAAAGACATGAGCCAATCATATGCAGTCAGAGCCGGAAAAAGATTTGATCCGTTCATTTCTTGTGTCCTCGGTTTTTAGTCATGTCACATGATGAACGAACGATTCAAAAAACGTAAGACTCAGAAGGTGAACTAATCATGTGTTCTTTCAGCATTAAATATTATATGGTTTGTATTCTATCACTTTAAACAAACTATACATTTTGAGAATGAAGCACGGATGCAGCTTGAAAATTATGTTTTAATGCACTGTAAACGGCAAAGGAGCATCACAAGTCACTTCAGGAGTGTGTCATCCCTTTAAACGTGTCTAAGGCCCCGTTTACACTAATACGTTTTAGTTTTAAAATGGCGTTTTAGAACGAAAACGATCCACGTCCACACTGGCATTTCACCTAGCGTTTCTGAACAGCTTTCTGTCCACACTACACCACTGAAAACGCACATCACGTGACCACACACACACTCTGGCATGCGCTGCAGCGTATGCGTGCGTCTGAGCTCCAGGCAGTCAGCAGTGCTCAGCGGGCACCTCCCCAGACGAGAGTATTGCAGGTCGGACAGTTCACCAAGGACCTACCCATGGATGTCATCTCACTAGTTGTTAAACGTGATATTTAATTCATCTTGTCTCTATCTAGCGGCTCTTTTGGTCTTTTGAATCTATTACTTGTTCTCAGGTAACGTGTTTTGGCTGAGGGCAAAGATAAGTTAATATATTAATTTATTTGCTTGCCTATATTGTTTAAAATTATTGTACGTTATACTTTTATAATGGCCATTATTGATTATTAAAACTGATATTCAGCAAAAGAGACAGGATATGTTTCTTTTTTTTCCGAAGAAAATGAAAGGAGGCAGTTATGTTATAGGCTCCGTTTTGTTATAAATATGCATACAGTGAAGATGATGGTCATATAAATATGTAGCTACACGATGCCTCAACATTTTTAGTATCTGTTAAGTTAATATCAAAATGAAAATAGGCAGTTCCTTAGCCTATATCATGTTTTCAATTCAATTCAATTCAATTCATGTTTATTTATATAGCGCTCTTCACAATGTAGATTGTGTCAAAGCAGCTTAACATAGTTCTAGTAAAGTCCAGATTTCAGAGTTGAAGTTCAGTGTAGTTTAGTTCAGTGTGGTTTAAATTTCACTGCTGAAAGCTCAAACACTGTAGAGCAAATCCACCGAAGCACAGCTCCACAAGTCCCAATCCGAGCAAGCTAGCGGCGACAGTGGCGAGGAAAAAAAAAACTTTACCAATTGACAAAGTGAAGGAAAAAAAAAAATGTTTTCATTTTATTGTTAAGATAGTGAAACAATGTAGCCAAGGTGATGCAAATGATGTTATAAAGTACACTGTTTTTGCATATCAAACTTGCGAAGTCTGAACTTACAAGGAAAGCATGCAAGACTGAACTTTGTGTAGGCTACTTAATATTGAGGAAAAAGCCCCAATCAGATGTCTGCAGCCACGCCTCCGTTTTCAGATGTCTCCGTTTTCCCCCATCCACACTGAGACACAGCAGCAGCGTTTTAAAATGGCAACGGCCTCTTCAGCGGTTTCAAAAAGCGGAGTTTTCGGCACTCGAAAACTCCGGGGTAGTGTGGACAGAAGGCGTAACCGTAACAAAACTTATGCGTTTTAAAACTAAAACTTATTAGTGTAAACGGGGCCTAAATTCAATAGTCTATGTTTTGCTTTGTTTTTTCCCCCCAGTATAACCCTTTAGTAGATCACTTTCTAAAGTAAATGTTATTTAAAGTGAGCTGTAGAATGTCTTGAGCTGTGGGAGTCTGAGAGCAGGTCGGCTGCTGGGATTTGATTGATGGAGCCTTTATTTAGAATAGCTGAAAGTCAGGAAGATGGATGGAAAGCCACACGGTGAGATGTGATACAGAGCATCAAACTCATCTAATAGGTTAATCGATTCAATTTTTGAAGTTGATTGTTTTAAATCCACACCTTATTAAATTATGTATTCCCAAAATGTATGTAAACGTTTGTGGATATAGGGGTTTTATATGAAAACATATACAAGATAAAGTATCCATATTATGCAAATATAATGATGATCAATCCCTGTTCATGGAACATTATTATTAGGCGGGGAAAAAAAGAGAAGGAATGATTTTAAATGATTCAAGACTGAGATTTTAAGCACATTTTAAGTGCAAGTTAATTTTACTTCAATATTGCAATATTAAAAAGTAGGGCTGTTAAAAGATTAGTATTTTTGATTTTGAGTAATCACTATCTTTTTGTGCAATTACCTGCATACTTATCATGAAATAAAGCATATATCTTTTCTGTTAACATGTTTTTATTGTAATAAATTGCTCTCATTTTTCATTCAAGCTTAAAATGCATTAAAAAATAATTAAAATCACTGTTTTAAATCTGCACCTTATCATATTATTCATTTATTCAATTTCCTTTGGCTTAGTCCCTTATTTATCAGGGGTCGCCACAGCAGAATGAACCGCCAACTATTCCGGGATATGCTTTATGTAGTGGATGCCCTTCCAGCCGCAACCCAGTACTTGGAAACACCCGTACACTCTCACATTCACACACGCACTCATACACTACGGCCCATTTAGTTAATCCAATTCACCTATAGCGCATGTCTTTGGACTGTGGGGGAAACCGGACACGAACACAGGGAGAACACGCAAACTCCACATAGTAATGCCAACTGGCCTAGCCGGGACTCGAATCAGCGACAGTGCTAACCACTGAGCCACCGATTCTCTTATCATATTATGTATTTACAAAATACATGCTAACTATTGTAGATATGATAGTGTGTTAAAAAAAATGTAGATAAAAAAATTATTCAAATTTTGCAAGCATTATACTGATTCATTCCTAGTCTGTTCGTGGAAAATTAATATTGTGAGGAAAAAGAATGTAATATCAATTGAAACATTCAATATTTTCTAAACTGAGACTGTATTTTGCCACCATTTGCTTCTAAAACACATCAAAAACAGATCTGCATTCTAATAAAAATGCAATTGTAATATTTATAAATATGGCTGTTCATATTTAATTGAGCATCTAACTGCACACCTATCATCAAATGTTTTTTTCCTCGTATTAAAGTACACATTTTCAAAATTCACGTTATCTTTTCTAGATGTAAAAACATTAACAAGAAAGAAAGAAAAATATTCAAATGATGCAAATACTATACTGATCCATTCCTGTTCGTGGAAAATTAATATGTGAGGAAAATAATGTAATATCAATTGAAACATTAACAATTTTCTAAACTGGTACTCTATAATAATTGTTTATAAAATTTCGCATTTCCAAAATTCACATTATCTTTTGCAGAAAGAAAAAAAAAAGACGCAAATACTATTCCAATCCATTCCTGGTGGTGGAATATAATTTTGGAAAATACTGTTCTAATGGTAAATGGTTTAAAGGTGGTGACGGACACTGCAATTTCCAACAACACTGAAAAAAACGATTCATTGGATTTACTCATTTAACCCTACATATCAGGCAAAGAATTATATATGGTAGCTTCGTTAACATTGATTGCAAATTTTTATAGTAAGTCATAAAAATCTTGTCTATAATCCCCATTAACACTCAAAGAGTGCTCTATAAAAGGTTTAAGTGTGTGTTTACACCAGTGGTTTAGTTCATTTGATTCAGACTAGTGATGGGTCGTTCTTGAACAACAAACTTTTATGTGCCTCCACAGAGTTGAGCCCTCTCAGGGAGTGATTTGTTCATTAGCACATGCGCACATTGCACAGGTAAGGGTGAAGATTAGTTCCTTTTTCGAGTCTTCTATCGAGTTTGAGTCATTCATTCATCAAGTGAAGACCGAAGCCAATCATATGCAGTGAGAGCCGGAAAAAGATTTGATCCATTCATTTCTCAAGTCCTCTGTGTTTAATCATCTCTTTACATGCTGTCACATGATGAAGTTCGACTCAAAAAACCAAAGACTCAAAAGGTGAACTAATCATGCATCCTTTCAGCATTGTATATTATATGGTTTGTATTTATCACTTTAAACAAACAAGAAATTTGGAGAATGATGGTGGAATATAATTTTGGAAAATACCGTTCTAATGGGAAATGGTTTAAAGGTGGTGACGGACACTGCAATTTCCAACAACACT
>CAIGQV010016645.1:22449321-22462010 GCA_903798115.1 Danio jaintianensis | reverse complement strand
GAGAGAGAGAGAGAGAGAGAGAGAGAGAGAGAGAGAGAGAGAGAGAGAGAGAGAGAGAGATACACACACAGTTTTTGTTAATTGGGGGGACATACCATAGTCTTAATACTGTACAAACTCATTCTGTATTATTTATACGTTTTTGAAAATAAGACATGGGCACTGTCCTTATAAGTGTTCTTCTTGTAATACCGATGTCACACCCATGTCATTATACAGATCATGATATGTCACAAAACACACATCATTCATAAGATCAATTTATAGGCCTTTACATCCCAGTTCACAATAACAGAACCCAAAGTGTTGTGTCTCCCTCTACTGGACGATCTCTGACAGAGCTTTACTGTGTTACCAAAAGTATGCAATCACACTCTTTAAAACCAGGATCTGAAATTAATGTCTCTGTTAAGAAGCTAAATTTCCCCAAAACTGATTTTTTTTCAGGTGCATTGTTATTCTTTTAGCACCGTTGAGAAGAGAAACACCTTTTTTAAAACACCTGAAGGCTCTGCTTATTTTAGAGCTGCTGATGGAATTCATTTTTGGCATCTGCACTAGGAAATCTGATGTTGTCTTTTATTTTATTGTTTGTTTTCATTCATTCATTGGCTTAGTCCCTTTATTCATCAGGGGTCGCCACAGCGGAATAAACCACCAACTTATCCGAATACTGTTCACAGAGCGGATGTCCTTCCAGCTGCAACCCAGTACTGGGAAACATCCATACACACTCATTCACAAACATACACTATACGGCCAATTTAGTTTATTCAATTCACCTATAGCACATGTCTATTGGACTGTGGGGGAAACCGGAGCAAAACACGGGGAGAACATGCAAACTCCACACAGAAATGCCAACTGACCCGGCCGGGACTCGAACCAGCAACCTTCTTGCTGTGAGGCAACAGTGCTAAACACTGACATGTTGGTGAGCTATTGATTGTTTTCAGTCAAATCAGAATTTCCAAAAAACAACATAAAAACAACAAGTTGACATAGCAGATTCCTTTTTATTTATTTTCTTCAAAGTTTAAACTTTGAATAAGTTGATCAATATAGAGATTTTTTAATATTCCCAATGAAAATTACTATTATTATTACTACTACTACTACTACTACTACTACTAATAATAATAATAATAATAATAACAATAATAATAATAATATCATATTGTTATTATTATCTTCATCATTATATTATTATTAGGATTTTTTTTATTATCATTGCTATTATTTCATACGTACATATTAGTAAATACATATTAGAAAACCAACATATGATCATGTAGATATCAAAAATGGACTTTTGATTAAAAAAAAGACAAAATAATGAAAGTCAAATTCAAATTATGAACCACACTTTAAAAAAAATTTGCAGGAAGATTTTATATAACTGAACTGACCTTTTGTCGTTTTATCAGAAGTAGTTCATAGTGATAACACTTTATAATAACTGCACACTATGAATTTACAAATGAATGAATTTAACAATAATAAAAAATAAGGAACTAACAAAGCATAAATAGTTCTTACTTTAGATTAGGTCATAAAACAGCATGAAGTTGAGTTAATAAAGCATTTATCAACATACAGAGTAACTATTACTATATGCCTGAGAAATAAGACGTATAAATGTTCATTTGAATATGACGATTTTCTGCGAAATTGCAAAAAACGTAATTCACCATATATTTGCAGTTTCTAGGTAAAAATTAACACTAGGGGGCGGTATGATGCCAACAACAATTGTTCCTTTTCACATTAATGATATTTAAAGGGACATATTATTGATGAATTTCTGTGAAATCACAAAAAAACTTACTTCAACCAATGTTTGACTGCATTTTTTTAGGTAAAATGAACACTAGGGGGCATTATGACGCAACCAACTTTTGTTCCTTTTCACACTAATGATATTTATAGGGACTTATTATTGCCGAACTTTTACTATATGCCTGAAAATAAGTAGTATAACTGTTTATATGAATAGTTTATTAATCATTTACTTACGCATTATAATTGATCTTAAAATCCATCAACTTCTCTTAAATATCTGGTTTGTAAATAATGCAATAATTAATTTAGTAATGAAAAAAATGTCATGAGAAAAGTATGAAAATACAATCATTAAGTGCATTATACATGTGCTTATAAGTCAAGAATATAGCATTTGTAGCTGTATTTATAAACTGCTTACTAATGTCTATTAACGTAGAGTTAATGCTTAACAAATTATCAATTAACTATTTGCTAATGCTTATTTAATGATTGTGTGCAGTTATTATAAAGTGTTGTGGTTTCGATAAGTTAACTCAATAGCCTATATTTATATTCCATACATCATCTTTGTTAGCAAATCAACATTCTTGATTCATGTTCATATTTTCACTTCACTGACTGCTACATATCTGACACTTCAGTTTAATTGTGCAGGGATATTATTTTCTCACCCCCTCATCTTGAATTTGTGGGGCATTTTCACTACAATCCCCCATTCATTTCCAACTCTTCCAACACACTTTACAATTAGGTAATGTTAGTTATGGTATTTACTAACATGAACCAATAATAAACAATATGTGTAAAGCATTTATTAATTTATTAACATGTACGAATGCATTATTAAAAATCTAAATTCATACTTGTTAACATTAGTTAATGCACTGTGAGTTAACATGCACTAACAATGAACAACTTTATTTCCATATTAACTAATGTTAACAAACATGAAAGAATACTGTAACTAATGTATTGTTCAATACTTGTTCATGTTAGTAAATACATTACCATTAACTAATACAACCTTATTGTAAAGTGTAATTTTAGTAAAAGCAAATCTCAAAATTCCACCATATAACAACAGTCTAGGGAATTTTGTGCTTTAAAGCAGGGGCGTTGCTAGGGTCGAAAGGGATAAGGGGCTTAGCCCCAAAGAAGTCCTCCTCAAAAAAAAAAAGTTCTAATTCATTTTATTTAAACAAAACTACACATATTTTATACTGTGAAAACAAATATTAAGCTTCATCATTAGTTAGAACTATTCAGTTTTGCAAAACAGTTGTATTATTAGCTCATCAGCTTTAGCTCCTCAAAATAATGAATGAATGGCGGAATTTTTTTAATACTTGCTGTGTAACAACAGTCCCACTCTCACCTGCAGGTAGAAACAGGTACTGCTGAACAACTGACTATTTAAATACCCGACACAAAAGCTGCGTTAAGTGGAATGCGCGTGATGTATGGGGTAATTTTAAGTACTTGGATAACAAAATAAATCTTATACAACCAATTTTTTTTTTAAGTGCAACATAATCCAATAGACTATAGATGTATTTAAAGCAGCATCTGGTGAGCTCACCTGATTGGTGGGCTGATCTCAGACACGTGAGTGAGGCGTTGAGTCGAGCACATTCTTCATCACTGGCTCCAAACTTCTTGAGCTCCTCACACACCTGATCATCCACCATCTCTAACAGAGCCTCCAGAGTCAGCTCACCTGGAGAAATCTCCTGAAACACACGGATGGGCAGACGTCAAGCAGATGTTGCTTTTTTACCAAAAGTTTCTAGGTAAAATGAACACTAGGGGGCATTATGATGTTCCTTTTCACACTAATTATATTTATAAGGACATTTTATTGATGAATAATTGACAAATTTCTGTGATATCGCAAAAAAACGTACTTCAACATTTGTTTGACTACAGTTTCTAGGTAAAATGAACACTAGGGGACAGTATGATGACAAAAACTTTTGTTCTTTTTCACACTAATGATATTTACAGGGACAAATTATTGACAATTTTTTGTGAAATCGCTAAAGCTTACTTCAACATATGTTTGGGACTGCAGTTTCTAGGTAGAATAAACACTAGGGGGCAGTATGATGCAAACAACTTATGTTCTTTTTCACACTAATGATATTTATAGGGACAAATTATTGATGAATTTCTGTGAAATCGCAAAAAACTACTTCAACATACGCTTGACTGTAGTTTCTAGGTAAAATGATCACTAGGGGGCAGTATGATGCCAACAACTGTTGTTTCTTTTCACACTAATGATATTTACAGAGACATAATATTGATGAAACGTACAACAAAACGTACCTTAAGTAACGTATGTAAAGTCAGTGTTGTAAAATGTAGACAGCACCCTCTAGTGGATTTGTCATCTAAAAACCAGCAACAAAATGCAATCGGAGCAACATAGGCTGAGGTACATATTTCCATGTTCCTGGGTTAGGTTTTAGGGAAATTTAAAACAAAATCAAAAAATAATAGTCAAATGGTCAAATGGTCAGTGATGTTTTTAATAATTTTGTTTCAAATTTTAACTTTGATTTGGCAAACATTAAATTGTTTCAAAGTGAGAGCATGAACTTTTGCACTTTTACATGATTTAAAACATTTGTGTGTTGAATATTATAATTTCAGTTCTTTTAAATTAAATTTTTTAATAAAAAAGAAAAAACCTGAACAAAATTATCTTCCACAAAAGGGTCATTAGGTATGTCGTCACAGAAATAAATGACATAAAAAAAATATTTACAATTATTTTGTAATCTTTTTTAATGTTATTGTATTTATTAAGGGGCGACACGGTGGCTCAGTGGTTAGCACTGTCGCCTTACAGCAAGAAGATCGCTGGTTCGAGTCCCGGGTGGGTCAGTTGGCATTTCTTTGTGGAGCTTGCATGGGTTTCCTCCGAGTGCTCCGGTTTCCCCCACAGTCCAAAGACATGCGGTATAGGTGTAATATGTACTTTATTATTATTAATAATAATAATATTAATAATAGTTTCCCAGTACTGGGTTGCAGCTGGAAGGGCATCTGCTGTGTAAAACATATGCTGGATAAGTTAGCGGTTCATTTCGCTTTGGCGACCCCTGATGAATAAAGGGACTAAGCCGAAGGAAAATAAATGAATGAATGAATGAATGTATTCATTACATTTTCAGTCAAATGAATCAGTGCTTTGCTCACTGATGACAGGTTAAAAGATATAAGAAGTTCCCCAGCGGGAGGGGAACTACAATGCTATGTGGAAACTTCCACTATGGGGATTTCGTCAGAAAGCCAATCATTCTGAAGAGTAATTAAACGGGCCAATGAAATGCCAATGAGTTGGCGGTGTCAGCGTGCACAGCTGGCAGCAATCATAATCAGCTTGTGAATAAGAATGCCGGCTGTGCCACACAACCACACCTTTTCGCTTTCAGAAGCCTCATGTGCAGTCTGAAAGAGACGTTTTGCTGTCATCCTCCGACTTTGTTCGAGAGAGAGAGTGAGAGAAAGCTGCCGTCTTCTGAGAGGCTGATTTCTCCCGGTTCCAGCGCGAGCAACAACGCGAGCAGCGGTGGTCGAGCTGGGTTTCTCCTGTCCCTGGGCGTTTCGCTGGACCGGTACTTCAAGAGCGGTGCGTATAAATTTAAGCAAATTTCCTAAAACAGCAACACGGTCGGGCAGCGCGTCTTTTTAAAGACGTCGCTCCGACCGTGCGTTTCTGGATGCGGTGGTTTCCTGTCCACGGATGATGGGCACGAGCACTGTATTGCATGTCTGTTGCGCAGCTAAGATCGCGGTTCGCTCTTGCAAAAGGGCGAACCACCCCTGTTGTCCCGCGCAAGTAGCGGTTGGCACTCGGGCAGATCTGAGGGTCACAGTGGGGGTCAATCCGCCGCCCTCGGGCTTGCGGACCTCCCATTCCTCAGCGCGCTCCATCCAAGCTTCGAGTGAGAGAAGCGCACCATCCTTCGGGAGGGTCGCCCTCTCACTCGATGACACCGAGGACCAGATGTCCATTGCTGCATCGGAGGGTGGGCTGTCATTTTCCGATGACAATTCGGACCCGCTTCCTCCCTCAGGGGTGGTAAGCGAGGCTCCGGATATGGCATCTGATATGATGGCCGTGCTAACCCGGGCTGCTTCGGCGACGAGGCTGGAGATGGCTTGTCCCCCAGCTTCGCCGCCGGACCGATTAGACGGGTGTTACGTGGAGGATAAGAAGGGGAAACCCTCTAAGCCTCCCGTCCCCTTCTTCCCGGAGGTGCACAGTAAGTTCACGCAGCGCTGAGGGCACCTTTTTCTGCCCGGTCTGCGTGCGCTCCGCCCTCACCTTCCTCGATGACGGAGCAGCCAGGGGGTATGAGGCAAAACCCCAGGTCGAGTGTGCTAGCGCGGTCAATCTTGCCCGCGTGGTGCCCCTTCCTGGCGTGGTTAGCCTCGGCTCCCGTCCAAAGCGTGTAGGTTGTAGGTGTCCCTCAGGGCCAGAGCCTACACTGCTGCAGGCCAGGCTGCTTCTGTTTTGCTTGCTATGGCTAGTGCAAGCGCTGGCCCAGCGGCACGAGGAAGGTTCCGACCCAGGCTTAATGCACTACGCACTGCAACCGACTTTGCTCTAAAAACACCAGGTCGGCTGCGAGTGCCCTGGGAAGGACAATGACCACACTAGTGGTCCAGGAACGCCACCTCTGGCTAAACCTGGCAGATATGCGTGTCGTTGACAAAGTTCGCTTTCTTAACACACCCATATCCCAGGCTGGCCTGTTCGGCGACACCGGGGTGAGTTCACCCAGGAATTCACTTCGGTGAAAGAGTAGTCAAGTGCGATTGGCGGGCTCAAAAACCGCTCTCCCCGTCGATTCGTGCACTTTGGCTGCTTCTCGCCGAGGGCGCTCGTCTGTGGCTCCAAAATCTGCTCCGCCGCCCTGTCCGTTCAACTGGTTAAGCGGCAGCGTTGAGCACCTCACAGACGATCACCGCCACCCGCCTCAGGGCGCCGCTAAGTCCAGTACGGACCGCGAAGCGTCCCTGAGACGGGCCACTCGGAGAAAAGGATGTTTGCTCTTTCCCTGGCGGAGGGCCAGGGACACCCATATCATTTACAAAAAGGCGTATGGCTACTAAATTTTTTAAGAGCAATTTTTTCCTCTCTCCGGGTGTGATAGCCCGAACACTGCCAGTATGGGACGCTATGCCTTCCAGCTCGCAGGATCGGTGCTCTTCGCCACAGGCTCTGTGAGTGCCAGAGGACGGGCTCCTTTCTCTCGCACTCCTAGCCGCCCTGCGGGCTCTTGGGACGAAGTTAAGATTAAACCTCTTAACTTCCGCTCTTCCTTGGGACGCATGCCTCCCGGGGTGAGCTCTCCCATCCCGTGCTGCCCCACCGCTGGTGCGTCAGTGATTGCACCGATGATGTCACTCGCGTGGGCTCTGCCAGCCTGGTTAGCGCTGCCCAGCCCGTCGCGATGGCTCATTCGGACTATCAGACTCGGCTATGCGATTCAGTTCGCTAAACGGTCCCCCAAGTTCACGGGCGTGTATTACACCAGGTGTCAGCCCTGTGTCTGCCCCTCTCTTGTGCAAGGAGATTGCTGTCCTCCTGGCGAAGGATGCAATCAAGCCGGTCCCTCCAGCCGAGATGAGGTATGGGCTTTTTAGTCTGTACTTCATCGTACCCTAAAAGAGCAGTGGGTTATGACCAATCCTAGTTCTGCGCATTTTGACCCGCTGCCTTACAAGCAGCCGCTCAGAATGCTCATGCAGAAGCACATCCCCCGGTGTGTCCGTCCTCAGGATTGGTCTGCAGCGATAGACCTGAAGGACACATACATTCATTTCTCCATTTTCCCACGCCACCGGCTGCGGTTTGCGTGCGAGGGTCGAGCATGATAGTACAAAGTCCTCCCTTTCTGGCTCTCCCTGTCTCCGCGGGTTTTCACGAAGCTCGCGGAGGATGCCCTAATGCCCCTTCGGCTTGCGGGCATCTGCATACTCCATTATCTCGATGACTGGCTTTTTAGCTCACTCGCGGGATCATTTGATTATGTACAGGGACTGGGTGCTCCGGCACCTCGACCTGTTGGGGTTTCAGGTCAACCGAGAAAGGAGTAGGCTCGCCCCTGTGCAGAGCATCTTTTTTCTCGGGTTGGAGCTGGACTTGATCACCATGACGGCGCGCCTCCCTCGAGAGCGCGCTGGGCTGATGCTGACCTGTCTGAGAGAGCTCGACAGGAAAACTGTGGTCCCACTGATATCATTTCAGAGGCTCCTGGGGCATATGGCATCCGTGGCCGCTTCACGACGCTCGGCCTGTTCCATATGAGACCGCTTCAGCATTGGCTTCCCGATCAGGTCCCTAGACGCGCATGGCACGCGGGCACGCACCGGGTGACTGTCACTCCGCTGTGTCGCCGTGCCCTCAGCCTCTGGATGGACCCTGCGTTTCTACAGGCCTGTGTGCCTCTAGAACAAGTGTCCAGGCATGTCGTCGTTTCGACGGATGCTTCCAGTACACGCTGGGGGGCCGTGTGTTGCGGGCATGCAGCTGCGGGTCCGTGGAAGGAACCCGGTTGCATTGGCATATTAATTGCCTGGAGCTGTTGGCAGTGTATCTCTTGCACATTCTTATTCAAAAGCTGATTATGATTGCTGCCAGCTGTGCACGCTGACACCGCCAACTCATTGGCATTTCATTGGCCCGTTTAATTACTCTTCAGAATGATTGGCTTTCTGACGAAATCCCCATAGTGGAAGTTTCCACATAGCATTTCCGTTCCCCCCCTCGGGGAACGAGGGTTACTTTAGTAACCGTTACGTTACAAACCTACATTAAACCTGCAAAATGCAAATGCTCATCTTCAGCACTGTGAAAGTATTTATTTTTCTTGGGAGTCAAAATAACCAATTTTAGCTTTTAAATAAATGTATACATTTACTCTTCACTTCAGCTCTGGTTCCTTAAGTATTTCACACATTTGTTCTTCGTGTATGGATCAAAAATCGTTTGACCCTCAAATTTAAAATGTTCTATTTTAACATTTTGAATCTATTTGGACAAGAATAATTGTTAATTTATAGCACAAGCATACATTTTCTAATAAACTATATTTTAATTAATTAGTTTTTCCAATAATGAAACTGTATTTTAATCAATATATCATAGTATGACATTTAAAATTGCAATGAACATAATTAACTGTAATTCCTTTGAATTTATAACTTTTATAACTGATTTTAGTTTGATAAATGTTCAATGGTGCCTCAGTGTCTTTAAAGCTTCATTGGTTCTTTATCAAAATCAGTTCCCTAATCCAGAAATTACTGTTTTTATTCCTGGAAACCAACTCTTACAGTTTGTGAAGCTGCAGTTGCTTCTCCACAGCAGCAGGGGGCTTCAGCACAGCGGACAGCGCCAGCACTTCTATAGCACCGAGAATAGTGACAAACACTGAGGCCCTTTTCCTTATTACCTTTTAAAGTGTACTGTAAATGTATCATTATAACTGATAAAATGGTTTTTTTATGGATTGTAACTCTGGATTATCGGAAATGGACAAAATAACTAAAATCCTTATGTTAATGGGAAAGTACCACATTTACAAAACAAAATGTATGCTGACTGTACCAAACTGTAAACTCTTTTTCATTGATCTAAACAATTTTTATGATTTCCTGACTTCAATACAGAGTAATCCTAAAGCTCTTAAAACATCTCAACTGCTGAAAAAATACTTAATGTACATGATTAATATGCTTGAGTTAAATGTTTTTTTAATTTTCGTTGTTAATTTCCTTGTAGGCCTGTCACAATTTCTATTTTTTGTGGTGCGATATACATAGCACCAAAATGTATTGCGATAAACAATATTATTGTCATTTTAAGACTTAACAGACATTTTAAGACTTAACATTTAAGATTTAACACTATAATAGCATCATAATGCAAGTACACTCTTCCAATGAACACATAATATTTTATTCTCAAGAATATTTCATTTAATTATAATCATTTTAACAATTTAATAACTAGGCATTGGAATCAGAATGTAAAAACGTATACATATACATATATATCCTAAACAAATAAATAATAATAATTAATGTTAACAAAAATGTCCAAGTAAAAAAACTACGAAAAAGTAAAAGATTTTTTTTCAGTCATCAGGCAACCACATGAAAATATACTATAGTAATTTATAGTAAGGGTGGCACGGTGGTGCAGTGGGTAGCGATGTCGCCTCACAGCAAGAAGGTCGCTGGTTCGAGTCCTGGCTGGGTCAGTTGGCATTTCTGTGTGGAGTTTGCATGTTCTCCCCGTGTTCACGTGGGTTTTTCTCCGGCTGCTCCGGTTTCCCCCACAACTCCAAACACATGTGGCAGGTGAATTGGGTAAGCTAAATTGTCCGTAGTGTATGTGTGTAAATGAGAGTGTATGGGTGTTTCCCGTTGATGGGTTGCAGCTGGAAGGGCATCCGCTGCGTAGAACATACAGCATAGAACAGCATAGAACATATGCTGGATAAGTTGGCGATTCATTCCACTGTGGCAACCCCTGATTAATAAAGGGACTAAGCCAAAAAGAAAATGAATGAATGAATGAATTTATAGAAAGTACTATAGTGTTTTTTAACCATACAGACACTGACACCTCCAATAGAGAAGTATTGCATCACCAAAAATTATTGTAGACATGTCCATGTGTTGTGCGATTAGTTAATATATTGATTATTGTGACAGGCCTATTCCCTTGTATACTTTTTTTTATATATAACTCTGTATTCCCCTCTTTAAATCAATAAAATAATTTAAGAAAAATAAAATAAAAAAAACACTGAGGCCTTCAGACTGTCTCCTGTTCTGGAGCTTCAGTTTACAGCCTTCATTTAGAGGTCTGCTGTATCTGGAGGTTCTACTTCAACCAAAACATCCTGATTCTTCAAGTGGACGATCTCAATAGACACCCGTAAACCACTGACACATTTACATATCATTAAACCTTCACCGTGTGTCTGCGAGATATTTTATTTATTTATTGTATTTTTAATCTCTTTCTTCTGTTAGCTGGCTTGATTATCGTAATGTACTATGCAAAGATTTAAAAAAATGTTTTACAGATTATTTTGCTTCCATCCCATCAGAGTGTTTTTCAAGAATACATTTAGTTGCATGCATGCAATTTCATATTCATTCATTCATTCATTTTCTTTTCGGCTTAGTCACTTTATTAATCTGGGGTCGCCACAGCGAAATGAACCGCCAACTTATCCAGCATATGTTTTACACAGCAGATGCCCTTCCAGCTGCAACCCATCACTGGGAAACATCCATACACACTCATACACTACGGACAATTTAGCTTGCCCAATTCACCTATACCGCATGTCTTTGGACTTGTGGGGGAAACCGGAGCACCCGGAGGAAACCCACACCAACACGGGGAGAACATGCAAACTCCACACAGAAATGCCAACTGACCCAGCCGAGGCTCGAACCAGCGACCTTCTTGCTGTGATATACAGCATATATAAGTACACCCCTCACAAGTCAATCTTTTAAATTCATATTTTTAATAGGAAGCTTTACAATATTATATTTGTGCATATACATTAGAGTAGTCAGTACTGAAGCCAAATCTGGAGCTTATCTAACAAAAAAACGTACGATAAAGGTCCAAAAACTAGTACACCCAAATTTATGTTATAGAAAAATATTAAATACAAATTTTAAAAAGAGGAAAAATCAAGAGAAGCAAAAAAATTGAAAAATTTAGTTGAAAGTCTGTAGGTTTGTAGTTTTTTTGCAATATTTTGCTTGAATTTAATTGTATTATCTTTCAATTTCTAAAGATGCTTGGTGATTAAAATATTACTTTAATAAATATATCTGTTTAATAAATCTGTTTTGTTCAAATGCACCAAAATTCATTCATTCATTTTCTTTTCGGCTTAGTCCCTTTATTAATCAGAGGTCGCCACAGCGGAATGAACCGCCAACTAATCCAGCATATGTTTTACACAGCGGATGCCCTTCCAGCTGCAACCCATCACTGGGAAACATCCACACACACCCGTTCACACACATACACTACGGACAATTTAGCCTACCCAATTCACCTATACCGCATGTCTTTGGACTTGTGGGGGAAACCGGAGCACCCGGAGGAAACCCACGCCAACACGGGGAGAACATGCAAACTCCACACAGAAACGCCAACTGACCCAGCTGAGGCTCGAACCAGCGACGTTCTTGCTGTGAGGCGAACGTGCTACCCACTGCGCCACCGTGCAGCCCATGCACCAAAATATATTGCCTATTCACTGAGAAATGGATAAAAATATTCATTTTCAAAATGGGGTGTATTTATTTATGCTGAGCACTGTATATATACAATTAAAGTCAAAATTAATAGCCCTCCTGTGAATTTCTTTTTCTAATTTTCCCGAATGATGTTTAACAGAGCAAGGCATTTTTCACAGTATTTCCTATGATATTTTTTCTTCTGGAGAAAGTCTTATTTGTTTTATTTCGTCTGAAATAAAAGCAGTTTTAATTTTTTTTAAAAACCATTTTAAGGTCAATATTATTAGCCCCTTTAAGCAATATTTTTTTCTATTGTCTACAGAACAAACCACTGTTATACAATGATTTGCCTAATTACCCTAAACTGCCTAATTAACCTAATTAACCTAGTTAAGCTTTTAACTAATCCTAGTATCTTGAAAAATATCTAGTTAAATATTATTTACTGTCACCATGGCAAGGATAAAAGAAATCAGTTATTAAAACATATATATTTACCTTTAATATAGAACAATATATTATATTATATTATATTATATTATATTATATTATATTATATTATATTATATTATATTATATTATATTATATTATATTATATTAT
>CAIGQV010016645.1:22433584-22449311 GCA_903798115.1 Danio jaintianensis | reverse complement strand
ATATTATATTATATTATATTATATTATATTATATTATATTATATTATTATATTCAACAAGAAGAGGCAATACACACAGGAAATGCTAATTATACAAAGGAGCTGTTAGTGCTCAGAGAATTAAGTGCTAGAGTAAGGAAGGGTGAGTGTTTTTTATATAGACAGAAGAAGTGGTTTGTCAAGCCCACTCACTTGTGTGAAGCTCATTTCATAAATGCATAATGTGTTTTTGTGTTTTTCTAGAGATATGGAGTGATTATAAGAAAGTGTCTGTGCAAAAATGGTGCAAGTGTTAGTAAAAGTATCAGAGAGATGAAAAATTGTGTTCTCAAATGTCTTTAGAAAATAAAAGTTTTAGTTGATAGTTGACTTTCACAAATTACATTTTTTTTTCAATTTTTTATCAGCATACAGAATTAAAAAGTTCTGTACATACTGGTCTTAAAGTTAATTCACAGGTTTTGGAGCTCTAGAGTTCATGAAATGCTGCTCTCATTTCTTTATCCACATTAAAAGTTTAATCCTTCTTTCAGTCTTGAAAAACAAAACAGAAAAATGTGTCCTCTTGATGAACTGTAATTTTAATTACAACTTATTTCAAGTGACTTCAATGGAGATAATATTAATTCATTCATTCATTTTATTTTCGGCTTAGTCCCTTTATTAATCAGGGTTCACACTGGAATGAACCGCCAACTTATCCAGCATATGTTTTACGCAGCGGATGCCCTTCCAGCCACAAACCCTCACTGGGAAACACCCATACACTACCATTCACACACATACACTACAGACAATATAGCTTACCCAATTCACCTATAGCGTATGTCTATGGACTGTGGGGGAAACCGGAGCTCCCGGAGGAAACCCACGCCAACTGGGGGAAAGCATGCAAACTCCACACAAAAATGTCAACTGACCCATCTGAGGCTCGAACCAGCGACCTTCTTGCTGTGAGGCGACAGCGCTACCCACTGCGCTGCCCGACATAATATTCATGAAAACATTTATATATTCATGTTATAAAAATTAAAAAACAAACAAACTACATATTAAAATATGAATAACTTGTAATAAGTGGGGCGACGTGGTGGCGCAGTGGGTAGCACAATCGCCTCACAGCAAGAAGGTTGCTGGTGTGTGGTTTCTGTGTGGAGTTTGCATGTTCTCCCCGTGTTGGCGTGGGTTTCCTCAGGGTGCTCCGGTTTCCCCCACAAGTCCAAAGACATGCGCTATAGGTGAATTGGGTAAGCTAAATTGGCCGTAGTGTATGTGTGTGAATGAGTGTGTATGGATGTTTCCCAGTGATGGGTTGCGGCTGGAAGGGTATCCGCTGCGTGGAACATATGCTGGATAAGTTGGCGGTTCATTCCGCTGTGGCGACCCCAGATTAATAAAGGGACTAAGCCGAAAATAAAATGATCATACTACATTTTATTACATTTAATTGATTAAAGCAAATAGCTGACAAATGGCAATGTATAAAGATTTAAAATGACAATAAAATAGTAATTTTTTAAAAAGGTTTTCCTCAAATAATAAAAAAAATCCACCACACCACACGACAACCTCAAAGCATCCTGCAATTCGGAGTGTGAAAACAGCGTTGTTTTATCATCCCTAACTAACAGTTCTATTATAGTTTTTCTAAAATTTTAGATTTTTTATTGATTTTATTTTTTGATGCAGTTTTAATTTGAGTACTCCTTTTGTCATATTTATTAGTTTATAGCTCATAGGTGATCATCCAGATAGTTTACCCAAAAAATTTATCATTTATTCACCGTCAGTTTCTACAAAACACTTATAATTTTATTTCTTCTTTTTAACACAAACTTACTTTTAACTAAATCGAAAAGGTATGAGGAATGTTGAAACCCAGTAAGCGATGACTCCCATAGTATTTTTCTACGACAGATGTCAATGGCTACCAGTTTCCAACATTCTTCAAAATATCTTTTGTGTTCAAAAAAAAGAAACTCAAAAAGGTTTGAGAGTGAGTAAATAATGAGTACATTTTTATTTGTAGGCTACTTAACTGACCTTTTATTATCCTTGATTATCTAAACAAATGAAGCCAATACTAGTCCCTAACAATAAACCATTATTATTTCCATATCACAATCAGCTACATTTGTGACATTTCTAAACTCTGAAATGAGTCTGATTTCTTCTTGAATGGTGACTGTATGATTGCATTGGCCAATGAAATGGTCTGTGGGTGGAGTTTGCGCATTAGTGGTTTATAAAGATTGCACTTACCTCAAGAACCTCCTTTCTCATGTTAACAATGCGGAACCAGTGTCCCAGCCGAGGGAATCCGTCCAGCTCCACATTACGCTCCTGTAAGGACACTTTACGCTTGTAAGAGAGCTGCCGACTGAAGTACTTCACCAGTTTACCCTTGAAAGAAACAAAGAAAGAAAGAACTTTAGGCGGTATTTTTAGGACTGTGTGAATTTTTTGAATGTTTATTTTGCTAGCGCACATTGTTATTCTTTAGGTGAACAATTAATACGTGCAAGTTAATTTAATCATATCTTCTTTAAAATAATCTTCAATCAAAGCCTGACCATTTGCTTCCGCATTTGGGGAAGTGGTCCTTGTCTGATGATGTCAGTTTGAAGCTTCAGCCATAATATTCTTAACCACACCCCTTTTACCGTTAGTTTGCTATGAGGGAATGATGCGCAAAAAGAAAACCCCGCCCCCTACCTAAATATTCCATTTCAGTTGGAAGTATATTAACATACTGAAAAACGTGTCAGCAACTTCTGGTTCATACATGCTTTTACATTTTTTTATTTAGACAGAAAAATAACATTTAACACGCAGTCATGTTAAATTAAGTTCTTGAAGAGAATTTAAAGACTTTTTTGCTCAGAAAGTTGTACGATTGTTGAAAACCTTTAATGGTCCTATAGAGTTAGTACTCTCAGTTCTTCTCACGCATTAAAACTAAAAAGTGGGTAATAAAAAAATTCTAGTTTTCTTGGTAGAAATGCATGTAGGTTGGTTAAGTGATTAACCAGTTTAGCTATTTTAAAGTAAATTTAAGTAAAAACATTTTTTTTTCCAGGCGGCACGGTGGCTCAGTGGTTAGCACTGTTGCCTCACAGCAAGAAGGTCGCTGGTTTGAGTCCCAGCTGGGTCATTTGCCATTTCTGTGTGGAGTTTGCATGTTCTCCCCGTGTTGGCGTGGGTTTCCTCTGGGTGCTTTAGTTTCCTCCACAGTCCAAAGACATGGTGAATTGAATAAACTAAATTGGCCGTAGTGTATGAGTTTCTGTGAATGAGAGTGTATGGGTGTTTCCCAGTACTGAGTTGTGGCTGGAAGGGCATTCGCTACATAAAACATATGCTGAAATAGTTAGTGGTTCATTCCACTGTGGCGACCCCTGATAAATAGGGGACTAAGTCGAAGGAAAATGAATGAATGAAATTTTTCCATTTGTCTTATTGTACAATATATCTACAAAATATCAAGCTTTTTTCAACATTTTTTAAATTATCAAGATTATCTTTTTTTGAGAGAGAGAGATGTTAAAGATGCAAATTTTTTCATACAGATTTAAAAAAATAAGCTTTCAATAAAGCATTATGATAAACCAAACCAACCACAACATTACAAACTTTGATAGGACGCAAGGTATATTCAAATCAGAAAAAAGATAGGAACTTTACAGCTTAATAATGGAACTACATACAATCTTATGAAGCATTGTAAATGGCACAAATGTAAAACTATGAAACAATGTAATTTAAAGTTGTTGGCTGTATCTATGGAAACAATATATCTTTCAAGTATTTTGAGAGTATTTGCATATTTTGCTTGGGTTTGTGCATATTTAACCATTTAGGCTGAAACCCCTCTGCATTTTTGTGTGTAAGCAAACTAAATGCTTGGCATTTTTATCTGTCCTTCACGTTGCTCAATATTTCATGATCTCTTTTATCTGATTCTCAGCATGTTGAAAAAACATGAATATTCTACTTTGGACAAATTTCCCAAGACAGTGACTCTGCTGCAGAGTTTGAGCAGAGAAACGAGCAGAGTAAATACAAAAGCAACATTTAATGTTTGGCTAGTAATATACAACACACAAAAACTAAAAGGAGAAACAAATCTATGTTCTGAACCAGTTTTCCTTTTTATTTTTTCTCAAAAGGTTAAAATGTCAAACATATCTCTGTAACTATTCACACAGCTCTTTAGGAGACTGAATGCATGCAATACATTGTAAGTGCTTTTATACTTCAGATAAATATATATATATATATATATATATATATATATAATACAAGAGGTGTGAGTTAGATTAATTAATGCAATTGTGAGTTCAGAACTGTCTACCCTAAAAAAAATCTTTTGTTGTCCATTCCCAGCATGCACCAAGCATGAATAATTAATGTGACTGCATTGTTTGACTGTTTACTAGTTTTATTTACACAGTATTTATAGTATGGACTTTGTTGTCAAAATTATAAATGTTAGACTTTATAAAGTATTTTATGACCCGTTTTGTACCTTGTGTTTTATATTCATGTGAATATAATTTAATGACATGAAACATAAACAATTGATATATTTTTTGTAAAAATATTTATTAAAAATAAAAAAGCAACTTAATCTTATTAGTCATTCCACTTTGTCAAAGTACCAACTTAATTTAACTAAAAATGTAAAAATGTTTCTGTTATTTTTAATACTACATGCAAAACATGGATTTAAGATTGGTTAAAATTGGTTAAGCATCACAAGGGGGGTGTGGTCCAGTCACACAAGTGATAACGAGCATCACCTGTTCGCACACCGGCCTCAAGTCTCACGGTGAAGCAGAAGCATAAAAGGAGAATTTACGACAGAGGAAAACTTATGTTTGAGGAGCTTATGTTTGTTTTGCTTTCAGTTCGGCAGTAGTCGGCACGTTGGACTTCCACCACCTGTTTGATTTATTGTTATTTATTTAATAAAATCACTGAAAGTTTATTGGTTCTCTGCCTCCTTCTTCCTGATGGCCAAGAGGTCAACAAACCTTATAAGGGTTTAAAGGTACTTTAAAGGTACACTCCACTTTTTTTGGAAATAGGCTCATTTTACAACTTCCCTGCAGTTAAACAGTGGAGATTTTACATATTTGAATCCATTCAGCCAATCTCCGAGTCTGGCGGGAGCACTTTTAGCTTAGCTCAGCATAAATCATTTAACTGGATTAGGCTATTAGCATCTCATTAAAAAAATGACGTACTCTGTTACACTCAATGATTTTCAGCCTAGAAAATAGCAACTTTTTTTTTCCCATTCGTCTTAGTACACAATGTATATTTACAGAAGAGTCTAGCGTTAAATAGGAAAATTATCAAAATTATCAAGATTATCTTTTGAAAATAACTTTTGCTAATGGTCTAATCCGATTCAATGATTTATGCTAAGCTAATCCTAATATGGATATAGATCCGGAGATTGGCTGAATGGATTCAATAATGGTTAAAAGTGGTTCAAAAACTGTTTAATTCTAGGTAACTTGTAAAATGAGCATATTTCCAAAAAGAAAGAACAAAATTCAAAATTTTGGAGCTTTTGAAGTTCATGAGGAAAAGAAAAAAGATTGAAAGTGAACAAATCATCATGAAAATAGATGCCATCGAAATGCATAATGACCATTCAAATAAGAATCAGCTATTTGATCATTTCAGATTCATTATCAGTATATTAAACATGGTCTACATCTGTAGTTGAGTTGGTCTGCCATGGCAACACTGTTTGCTGAATCTCACTGTATGAAAACAAAGCACATTGTCTGTCGGTCCTGGCTAAAATTCACAGATTAAAGCCTAGAGATGTCCTTTCCAATGTACCCATTCATTTTCACTTTAGGTCCCTGAACTAAATACCCCTTTGTGAACTGAAAAAGAACTGACCCAAATCCAGCAGAACTGAATCATAAACTCATGTCACAATCATCCTCTCTTGTTATTTTTTAACTTCTCCCGTTGTTTTCAAGAACAGAACAGAAAAATTCTTTAAATCGCAAAATCACACACTTTTTTTTTGTCAGTCAAACACTTTACCTAAATAATTACTTGCAGTATATGCCCTAAGATTTTACACATTTTCACTATTAATGCATACAACACACTCTTAAAGAACAAGTACAAAAGCTTTCAAATGGGATTCATTTTTACACTTTAGGAACTAATGTCTACACTTAAGGTGTCAAAATGTAGATATTAAGGCTAATTTCAGTACAAAGATTTTTTTTTTTTTTAAAGAACTTTTGCACCTTTTTCCTTGAGCGGATGCGTATAAACAAATGAATAACTGAACGAACGAATGAATGAATGAATGAATGAATGAATGAATGAATGAATGAATGAATGAATGAATGAATGAATGAATAATTGAATTAAAAATAAAATCAGTTTTGTCTTTTGGATGCATTTAATTCACATTGTTTGGATATTATAATAATAATAATATATAAATAATAATGAGTTATATATGACATTAAGTTATAGAACACTTAAATCTAAGCTAATGACAGCTCAACGTTTAAGCAAATTATATGTTTGATTTAAACTATTAATTTATAAATAGTTTAAATAAGTTTTTATTTCTCTCATTTGACACTATCTAAAATACTTCTAAAGAATGTATTAATCGTAAAGTTAATTTCAATGTAGACAAATATAGCTTACGTTTTATTATTAATGTACTAGTACATATCAACTAACATTAAAGTGGAAAAATAGCAAATTTTCTCATTGTGAGTTACATTTAATGTTAACGAATGGACATTACAACTTTAACATACACTCTCAGAAATAAAGGTACGCGAGCTGTCACTGGGGTGGTACCTTTTCAAAAGGTACAAATTTGTACCTAAAAGGTCCATATTAATACCTCAAGGGTACATACTAGTACCTAAAAAGCACAAAAGTGTTCCTCTTAAAAAAAATTGGTACTAACATATACTTTTGAGGTACCAATATGGACCCTTTAAGTACAAATGTGTACCTTTTAAAAAGGTACCACCCCAGTGACAGCTCGCATACCTTTATTTCTGAGAGTGTATAAAGTTAAACTAAAAGAAAATGAAAAATATTCCCTTGGCAATTACCTGAAATAAAATAAATGAAAGTAGTAGTAGAAATGATTATTTATTTATTTATTTATTTTTTTTTTTTTTTTTTTTTATAGTACAATTGTTTTAATTTTTGTAACTAACCCCATAAACTACAAGTTATAAATTTACAAAAAGACATACTTCATAATGAATAATAATTTTTGATCAGTCCCTAAAACTACTCAAATTAAAGAGTTTATCTGGACCACTTCACTTTTGCAATATACTTTAAAATGTAGAAGTATTCGTATTTTTTTGGGAGAGCACATAATATAAAAAGAGATCGCTGTTTCACTTTAACCAAATGCCATTATGATTTCAGCGTCACCACAGCCTGGTAAATTGCGGATTACTAATGCACATCCATCACCAGATAAACAAGCAAGAACCCCCAGATAATATCTAATGTTTGTAATTATTATTCCATCAACGTGAACAAACAAAGTGCTTCATTGTGACTTACTGACACCAGTGACGACTGCAATAAACAGCCAATGGAAAATGGGTTTCCCCAATATTAAAGGAAAAAAAAAACAAATGCTCATGCAACAGCATAATCATGACCATAGTATGATCTAATGCTGAAAATAAAGACCTACTCGCAAAATAAAGCTATACTTCACTGTAAAAAATGGTATAATTTTAACATAAAAATGCTGCCGTACAAAATGCTATCGTAATTTTCACAAATAGGTACTACTTAAATAAAAATGCACTGCTAAATATTAACTAACATTAACACAAAATAATAACAATTTGGACTGTGGCGGAAACCGGAGCACCCGGAGGAAACCCAACAAACCAACACGGGGAGAATATGCAAACTCCACACAGAAACACCAACTCACTCAGCTGGGACTCGAATCAGCGACCTTCTTGCTGTGAGGCAACAGTGCTAACCACTGAGCCACCGTGCCGCCCGTCTTATAACATTTCATTCATTTATTTGATGTTATAAATTACTACAGTAGCCTTCAGTTTGCAAACAAAACTTTTAAAGGGGTCATACAATGTAGTTTCAGATTTTTATGTTATGTTACTTGAGCTTTGTTCAGTGTAATTGCAGTGCTTCTTAGTCCAATAGCCCAGGCTGTTTGCAAAAATGATCACTTTTCATTCTCATTTTCATTCTCTGTAGAAAACGCTCAATTTCTATGATTGTTACTTCCTGCAGAAATGAAAGTAAACTTGGCTAACTTTCATGTGTTTTGATGCTCAAGATGACAAGTGCTGAGTCAAAATTTCAAACTAGACAACTGCTGTTGAAGCTAATCTGGTTATGTATTGGTTTTGTTAGCAACACTCAAAAACAATATATGTTTGGTGTCTTAATTCCAGCAAACGCTGATTTGACATTTATTGCAAAAATACTGTAAGGTTAAAGATAAATGTAGTTGCCTGCATTGCCTTCCAAAACAAAATGCTTGATACTTCAGTATCTTTCATTATAAAATCGGTAGTTCTGGAGCAGTCATTGATGCTGCCTGATCAATCGCCATGTTTTATTTACAGTTTTATTTACTCTTTTTCATATTGGAGATAACAGTGCTCAACATAAATGAGTACACCCCATTTTGAAAATGAATGTTTTTATCAATTTTTTAGTGAATATATGTAATATGTTTTGGTGCATTTAAACAAAACATATTTATTAAATGAATATATTTATTAAAATAATATTTTAGTCACCGAACATCTTTAGAAATAGAAAGGTAATACATTTAAATTCATGCGAAACATTGGAAAAAAATTATAAACTACAAAATTTCAACAAAATTGTATACATTTTTTGTTTCTCTTGATTTTTGCTCTTTTTAAAAAAAATTATTTAATATTTTCCCCTAACATATAAATTTGCATGTACTAATTTTGGACCGTTATCATAAGCTATTTTGTTAGATTAGCTCCAGATTTGGCTTCAGTACTGACTAATCTAGTGTATATGCACAATTATAATACTATATAGCTTCCTATAGAAAATATTAATTTAAATCAGAGATTTGTGAGGGGACGGTGACACGGTGGCTCAGTGGGTAGCGCTGTCGCCATAACAGAAAGAAGGTCGCTGATTCGAACCTCGGCTGGGTCAGTTGGCATTTCTGTGTGGAGTTTGCATGTTCTCCCTGTGTTCACATGGGTTTCCTCCACATGCTCCGGTTTCCCTCACAAGTCCAAAGACATGCGCTAAAGGTGAATTGGGTAAGCTAAATTGTCCGTAGTGTATGTGTGTGAATGGGAGTGTATGGGTGTTTCCCAGTGATGGGTTGCAGCTGGAAGGGCATCCACTTCGTAAAACATATGCTGGATAAGTTGGCGATTCATTCTGCTGTGGCGATCCCTGATGAATAAAGGGACTAAGCCAAAAAGAAAATGAATGAATGAATGTTTGAGCTGGATAGAGCTTTACTGAAGAAGATAATATCATTTTGTATACTTTAAATGCTGTTTTGTTGTCTTTTCTGTTGAAGTCTAAAATTATCTCATCATTTCTACAACAAGTTGTTGAAGGCAGGAAGCACGAGCATGAGTATTTATTATTTTCGAAATACTTCTTCCTCAAAATTTGAGTAAAATCTGAATCGTTTAGAATAATCGGAAGCGGAATTCTTTCCTAAGCCCAAGTTTGAGCATAAGATGAAAAACACAATTTTTTAAAACAAAATGTGTCATTCTCATTGTCTTTAATGCTCAATAAAAGCCTTATATCGGAAAGCTGATCTACATATCGGCTCTACATCAAACACATCTGATCCACCACTACAGTAAAACCTACACAAACTCCTGTAACCATGACCAAAAAGAATATTTAACAAATTAACTTTTGTAACATAATTTAAAACTATGTAATTTTTATGTTGCAAACCCAACAGTTTTATTGTCTGGTAGGTGTTAAATTATTTAAAAGTTTGATAATATCAGCTCTACAACTATAGTAAAGTCTACACAAAATCCTGCCATCATGACCAAAGAAAATATCTGGCACATTAACTTTTGTTACATAACAATTTAAAACTATGTCATGTTTTGTCTTGCTGTCTTTTCTATGAACATATATTTATTTATGTTCAAAATACTTCTACCTCAAAAGTCATTTGAGTGGAATTGGAATAATCGGAAGCAGAATCATTTCCAACCGTTTGAGTTTGAAAGTTTGAGCCTAAAATGAAGAACACTAACAAAATGTGTCATTCTCATTCTCCAAAATTCTCTTTCATGCAAAAGCCTTATATCAGAAAGCTGATCTACATATCAGCTCTACATCAAACATCTGATCCACCACTATAGTACCTACACAAACTCCTGCAACCATGACCAAAGAGAATATTTAACACATTAACTTTTGGAACATAATTTAAAACTATGTAATTTTTATGTTGCAAACCCAACAGTTTTATTGTCTGGTAGGTATTAAATTATTTTTAAAGCTTTGAGTTCAATAGTTTTATTTAGGAATTTACAGTCTATAGACTTTTGATGCTGTTCTGTTGTCTTTTCTGTTCAAATCTGAAATGATCACCTCAAAAGTAATTTGAATAGAATTGGAATAATTTAGAATAATCGAAAGCGCAATCGTTTCCCAACCCCAAGTTTGAGCATAAAATGAAGGACACTATTTTAACAAAATGTGTCATTCTCATTCTCCAGAACTGTCTTTCATGCTTAATAAAAGCCTTATATCGGAGAGCTGATCTACAGATCGGCTCTACAACTATAATAAAGCCTACACAAAATCCTGCCATCATGACCAAAGAACATATCTGGCACATTAACTTTTCATTCATTCATTTTCCTTCAGCTTAGTCCCTTATTTATCAGGGGTCGCCACAGCGGAAAGAACTGCCAACTATTCCAGCATATGTTTTTACACAGCGGATGCCCTTCCAGCTGCAACCCAGTACTGGGAAACACCCATACATTCACACACTCATACACAACGGCAAATTTTGCTTACCCAATTTACTTATAGCGCATGTCTTTGGACTGTGGGGGAAACCAGAGCACCCGGAGGAAACCCACACCAACACGGGGAGAACATCATCACACTCACATGAACTTTTGTTACATAACAATTTAAATGACATGTTTAAGTTTGTCTGGTTGAGTATTCAATTCCTTATAAACTTTGAGTTTGATAGGGTTTTATTAAGGAATTTACATTCTGTATGACTCAAGAGTAATTTGCATAGAATTGGAATCATTTACAATAATCAAAAGTGGTATGATTTACCAACCCCAAGTTTGAGCATAAAATGAAGAGCACTAACAAAATGTGTCATTCTCATTCTCCAGAATTGTCTTTCATGCATAATAAAAGCCTTATATCGGCTCTACATCAAACACATCTGATCCACCACTATAGTAAAACCTACACAAAATCCTGCCATCATGACCAAAAGAAAATATCTGGCACATTATTTTTTGTTACATAACTATTTAAAACTATATGTCATGTTTATATTTTACAATCAACTGTTTTAGCATTTGGCAGGGGCAGACTTAGCGATTCGATATGTAAAAAAATATTTAAATTAATATATATAAAAAAGTATATACAAATATTTGAAGTATATTTTACATATTTTTATTTAAAGTAACCTTTATCTTCTTAATGTAAAATTAAATGCAAATTAATTCACAAATAAAAAACAAGTTCACAAACTATGTACAGTTAATTAGCTATTTGTGTGATTACATTTTAGTATAAATAAAAAAAAATTTAAACAAATTTAATTCACAAATCAATCAAACTAATCTTGTCACTTAATTGAATAATTGCTGTTTGTGAATCGGCGGTCATTACTTTTCAGTGGGAAATGTTATTTTGTTTTGAGCAGGCCCTCTCTTAACAAGCTCACAGCGCTCATCATCTGACAGGATCGCTGAGGTAGCTGCGTTTCATTGTTTGTTTTATTTCTACTTTTTTCCCAATTTTTCTCAAAATTCTCACTCTTGCACACTCTATCTACCTCTAATCTGATCGCTGGCAGACTGGCAGTGTCTTTAAACCGCTCACACCTCGTACATGTGCAGTACGGAAGGAACGTTCCATTATTCATGGGGGCCCCCGGTTTTGAAAAGAAGTAATAAGGTTAAAATCTTAACGGTTAAAGACAGATTTTAAAACATAGGATTTATAAAAGAGCTATATGATTAATATAGGCTTCTTGGCATTGCTCGGGGCCCCCTAACTCCCCAAGGCCCTAAGCAGCTGCTTACCTCACTTATTGGTAAAGTCCGCTCCTGGTGTCTGGTTAATTATGCAACTAGTCAACTTAAAAACTTTGAGTTTGATAGAGTTTAAAAAATTTACATTCTGTTGACATTTGATGCTGTTTTGTTTGTTTCTGTTGAAATCTGAAATCATCATTTGGCTATAGCTGAAGGCAGGAAGCACGAGCATGAAAAAACATATATTTATTTTTTTCAAAATGCTTCTACTCAAAAGTAATTTGAATGGAATTGGAATAATTGTAAGCAGAATCATTGAATCATCATGAGCATAAAATGAAGAACACTAACAAAGTGTGTTATTCTCATTCTCCACAATTCTCTTTCATGGTTAATAAAAGCCTTATATCGGAAAGCTGATACATATATCGGCTCTACATCAAACACATCTAATCCACCACCATAGTAAAACCTACACAAAATCCTGCCATCATCACCAAAATAAAATATCTGGCACATTAACTTTTGTTACATAACATAAATTAAAACTATGTCATGTTTATATCTTCCACCCTACAGTTTTAATGAAGGGGATGATTTAAAAGCGAGGCTATAAATTAATGTCAACAATAGGCCCTTTCGGTGTCCATGTTTAGCAGCGCGAGCGAGCGCACGAGCACCTTCTTCACCACCTGCAGAATGCGCGAGCTCGCGCCCCTCACTGCAGCGCCAGCTTCTCCATTTATTACGCCAATACAGTCAATCCCCGACATGCAACTTTTATCCGAAGCACATTTAAAGATGCACGATTGTTTAACGTGCATGCACGCGCGCGCGCGCACACACACACACACACACATACTCTCGTGACATTTGTAGAAATGCAGCAGACTGGGGTTCAATATTCAACATTTGGGCTCTGGCAAATGGATGCTCTCTTACCTCCAGCGTTCGGATTTCTTTTTGTGTCAAGTCGTTGGATGTGGCACATTTGGTCCTCAGACCTTCCAAGCTGGAGATACTAATGTCAATCATGTTTTGCACCAGTTCGCACTGCTGCAAGGCTTTTTGCAAACTCAGATGATGCTCGTCGGTTTTGGTCATATTCTCCTCGTCCATAATTTGCGAGCAGTGGTCCCTTTTTCCCCCTACTTCCCAATCAGATCAGAAAAGACTTTTTTGTGGTGCGTTTAGTGGTGTGATCGTGAAAAAAACTAGAATCTACGTGTAAGGCGATTCCATTGTTGATATCCTGAAATCCTGACGGTGTTGTCATCAGGGTTGCACAGTTTATGTTTGATGCTCCGACTTGACTCTACCATAATACACACACTGATACTGGAGGAAAGAGAGAGGGGGGGGGAATCAAAATCAGATCCTCGCTGCGGTGGCATCAGCTAGATCCATTGCGCGCGTGGGAAATGCAACTCGAATTGAAACATCTTTGCCACGGGTGATTTAGGAGAAGGTTTGGTGATGTTTCTTAACGATAACGCCTGGTTTGACTGCGTGTTTTCCCCTTGTGGAGCATCATCGGCTGCCTCCCGGCGCTCCCCCATCACACCGACATGTTCGCGTCAATCAAATTCACAGCAACAGCATCAGCATCGCATCGGGCAGGGAGAGAGTTCTCGCGAGATAAGCATCAATGCAGTGAGCTCACTGTTTGAACTCGGACAACCTTTTTTAGATTTATTTAATCAATCCGCTGCTTTATAAACTTTACTTTTATAAAAGTAGCTTAAAAGTATACTGGCATATACTGCGTTTCCAAATAATGCACAGTTGTTAAAAAGCTGTATGCAGGTGCGACGTCCCTTCAATAAATAAATAAATAAATAAATAAATAAATAAATACAATGATCATTCGCGTGACTCAATACATTGACAAATGGCTACATTGGGTTGCACAAATTAAATTAAAGTTAAAGGTCAAAAATTTTCACTTATGCCATGTGCTTAAAGGCTGACAATATCCAAAAGCTCTTTTATGTTCTGTCTTTTTAAAAGTATTTCCCTGTGCTGTAGAAACAAATATGACCAAAAAGTGCTGACAACAAATGTTTTGTTACTTTAACTTATTTTAGTAAGTTAATAAGACTTCAACATTACTTGATGTTTCAATTCAGTTTAACTGATGTAAATTGTAATGGTTGTTAAAGAGATAGTTTAGCCAAAATGAAATAAAATTCTGTCATTCACTTGTTGCAAACCTGTTTTACTTGTGTTGAACACAAAATAATATTTTGTGAAGAAACTTGAAGAAGAAACTATTTGTGTTTCCTATATAGAAGTCAATGGTTTGGAATGTTTTTTTAGTGTTCAACAGAATAAAGAAACTTGAAGCACTTGGTGAGTAAATAGTGAGTAATTTTTTTGTGGGGTGATGATCTATCCCTTTAAGTGGATTTGATTCAACTTAAAAATGTAAAGCATTTTACAGTTCGGTTTTTAATTCATTCATTCATTCATTTTCTTTTCGGCTTAGTCCCTTTATTAATCTGGGGTCGCCACAGCGGGATGAACCACCAACTTATCCAGCATGTGTTTTACGCAGCAGATGCCCTTCCAGCTGCAACCCATCACTGGGAAACATTCATACACACTCATTCACACACATACACTACGGACAATTTTAGCTTACCCAATTCACCTATACCGCATGTCTTTGGACTTGTGGGGGAAACCGGAGCACCCGGAGGAAACCCACGCGAACACGGGGAGAACATGCAAACTCCACACAGAAATGCCAACTGACCCAGCCGAGGCTCAAACCAGCGACCTTCTTGCTGTGAGGCGAACGTGCTACCCACTGCGCCACCGCGTCGCCTCGGTTTTTAATATTTTTGTATAATTTTTTACTTCATCTGAATGTTACAAAACTTGATGGAGGCTTTGCCTAATGACATGAACATACACCAAAATAATAAATGTAAAAAAAATTATAAATAAAGCAATGAACATGATTCGATAATTTAGAGGTTCCCAAAAAAAGGTGTTGTCAAATTTGAATTAGTATTTTGAACACTTGTTTCTGCACCCAAACAAAATCAGAATATAAGCTCGTGTTTCGAGATATGGACCTTAAATTTGAAGCATAACTTGTCTAGATATATTTCTTCCTGTGATTTTTCTTACTTATTTATTGTAAAACATCTTTTAAAAAACATACATTTCCTTCAAAATGTTAAAATAGTGTTGAAACATTTACATTTCACTTTTCCTCCGACTTTTTCCAGCAGTAATCTGCCATGTGTTTTTTTTTTAATTACCAAACTTAAATCTGTACAAATCATTTCAGGTGTATGACAGTTTAAGCCGGAAATTAAATATTCAGGCCTATGTCAACTGATGGATATTCAGCCTAGTATAAAAATCCCCTACAACACACACACACACACACACACACACACACACACACACACACACACA
>CAIGQV010016645.1:22409828-22433574 GCA_903798115.1 Danio jaintianensis | reverse complement strand
ACACACACACACACACACACACACACACACACACACACACACACACATTATTAAACTAAAACCACATTCAGTCCATGTAAAATATTACAGCAGCAGTAAAGAATTTGTAGCAGTAAAGAAAAGAAAAAAGACACAGACAGACAAAATATTAATCGTTTACATTTCATCTAATTGATTAACTGAATAATTAATTGAAGTTACGATATTACTTCTTAACTTCCTCCTATAGCGAGTTACCTTATTTTATGATTCGCTTTATTTGTAACGACTCTTAATTAATAATTAATTGATACTTAATAAATTAATGATATTTCTCTTCTCATTTGAATTTACACTACAGACCAACTGAATCTACATTTAACGTGTGTATGGCTGGAATGATAAACCTAAGTTTATTCGAAAAACCAAAAACGCTGCAAAAGCTTAGTGTACTTTATCATTTTGTGGGAAACTCACGGTTACTTACCAAACCAAACCACCGTACCGACACAGCAGAGAACGAATGGCTTTAATGAGCTCTTCTTAAACTCTTATTATGAAGACACACCAATGTGGTTACTCGCTAATCCCCGCCTTCATTTACAAGCGCTCTTTCGATTGGTCCAGAAACTGTTGGCATGTGACGTTCGCAGACGGAAATGTGTGTGTAGTCAGAAAAACGCGCCAAGGCACATCGCGCGAAGGATTGAGCAAAATATAAGAACTCATGGCGTCAACAAGTAAAACGCAACCGCAAGCAAGAAATTTACCATGGTAACTTAATTTCTTCATTTAACTACATTACAGCGTACAACATTGCAGTTTGCTTTGTTTACATGTGTATGGCACTTAATCTTTCTATATGAAAATGTGAATTTATTAATATTAAAACAAGCATGGGATAGAGCCTAGCTCGTTATGCAATATGTACGACAATGGATAAGAGTTTATAAGAGCTATCATACAATAGCAATATTATGTATTTATGCAATTATATTTATTGTGACATTTGGCATTGCTGAAGAAAAACGATGACTACTCGTCAAGGAAATCTGGCAGTTCCTTACGAAAGAGTCATTTTGTCTGAATAATGTACCTTTTTATTAGTATTATGCACTTTTGATGGTAGCTATTGTAATATTAATCATGATGTTAATATGAGGTAGTCTTGTTTTAAAAGGGAAAATAATGTTTGAAAATATTTCTTTGATCAAACATGCGTGATATATTAAATATTGTGAATTGTTTCAGTTTAAAATATAGTTTTCTGTGTGAATATATTTTAAAATGTAATTTATTTTGACCATCATTGCACCAGTCTTCAGTGTCGCATGATCCTTCAGAACGCATGTGGATTTGCTGCTCTAATATGATCAGTAGTTAATGATGTTCAGTCATTGATTGTGCTTCTTAATACTAAAAATGATACATTTTATGTTATGGTAAATGATGATATATTTAACAGTATCATTTGATGAATGTAAAACTTGTTGTCACTTCATCAATTCTAAATAAAACAATAAAAACAAACCAAAAAGGGTTTAAAAATGCTTTTTCTTGATTTTCAGGGTTGAAAAGTACAGACCACAGACATTAGATGAGCTCATCTCTCACCAAGACATCCTGAGCACAAGTAAGCAGCGAGAAAAGTGGCATTATGGCAGCCTTTTTAAGAATATGTTGTAATTTTATTGTTGTGCTTTTCTTTTTCATTGTTAATAATGTCATAGCTTGATCCATGCAAAACTATAATATAGGGCATTTTACTTGTAGTCACCCAGCTGGTAAAAGAAACTGGTTACAGTACCTTACAATCACTCCATATCTCTATAAAACATTGTGGATTTCTGAGTGTTCCTCACACAGGTAAGTGGGCTTGACAAACCACCTGTAGAAACTCTCTCTTCTCCATTTGCGCAGGACACTTTACTTAAACTCCATCTTACAAGGACTCAATAAGGAAAACATTGTTTACTTGTGAATGTATCACAAGTCATGTTGCATTACTTGTTTTATTCAACCTTAAATACTTGTGTAGTCTGTCTTAGGTTATGCGTATAGTTAAGTATGTATAGTATATGTATAGTTAGTAGTTCGTATAGTTAGGTTACCGCTCTCATATGTTAGTTATGTATAGGTTAAAAATAGCTCTTACGTCCAGTGTTGTGTTCATATTTATGATTGTTTATTTATGTACACAATAAGACACAACATTTTGTTCCACTGTATGTCCACACATGTAGTAAAATGACACTAACGCTCATCTTGATCTTGGTGATACTTTGATGTAAACAACAGCATGGATTGCACAGTTAATCTACTACTGAATTTGTTGTTCTGCTATATATAGGCCTATTTATATATAATGCCTATTGTATACTTGTCTATTTATATATAATGCCTATTGTATACTTGTCTATTTATATATAATGCCTATTGTATACTTGTCTATTTATATATAATGGGCAACAAAGTAGTATCTGTATCCGGTTGTCTAAATTAGTTGTCCTGTCTCTCACCTGGGGTCCGTTCTTCGTACGTGGATTACTCAATTAGCTGGATTTGGTTATTGACGATTTGACACGATCCAGAATCGTTTCGTTCTTCAAAACTCATCCGAGAGTTGTTGTCATAGCAACAAGTAGCTCAAACCTGCTCGGGAGCAGGCTTATTTCATATAAACAGGATTAGATGGATCATTTCAAGCAAAGGTAATACTGAAAGTATGTTCCGAATGCTGACATTTTCTTACAGTAGTAACCTATAGATTACATACACTGGGGAAAATAGAAAAATAGTAAAAAATTATATAAATTTATATATATAAATAGAAGTTTTTAAAAAATTATAAATAGAACTGTTATGCAATCTACACTCCGAAATAAAAGTACAAAAACTGTCACGGGGGTGTTCTCTCCCCAAGGGGTTCAAAGAGAACATTAATTATTAAGGACTTTTTAAATACAAATGCATACTATTTTAAGGTACCGACCCAGCTTTAGTACAATTTGTGTATGAAAATAGATATGGCCAATATTCTCATTTTTACCGATATCAAAATGCTTTTTTTGATGCTAAATAATTTAAACAGCCATTTATTAAGAAACTTAAATAGGCCTACTATAATAAATAAAATTCGCTCTAAAAGTAAAACTAAATAAATTGCTAAATACTCTTAACACATGAAAGTGTAAAGCCTGCAGCCCACAACACATGTGGAAAGTTATTGTGTATCATATTTAACAAATCGTTTACTACGAATTTTATGTAATTTTGCTCACATGGATAATTGAATATTAATCAGATGATGTCATTACGCTGCTGTGCTGTCAGCCAATCGTTGCATTGCTGATCATGATTTCGAGGATCGATAGATCTGTCCTTCACAACACACACAGCGATCTCAGATCAGTTTATCCAGACATTTTAATCTGACTCGCAAACTTGTTTGAAGAACCAAATTAGCCAGAGATCAGTTATCAAGATTAAAAGATCCAGGATCTGCAAAATCATCTTAGATCATTTAAGTGAGGTATGAAGAACGGACCCCTGGTTGCCAAGTGACTGCATCATTGCCAAATTTGCCACATGTATCATTACCTTAAATTATATAATACAAGTATGAACACACCTATTTCGTTTAAAAAAAATGTTTGCATTTTTTTTGTCTTCAGTCCAGAAGTTCATCAGTGAAGACCGACTGCCTCATCTGCTCTTCTATGGACCTCCAGGAACAGGAAAGACCTCCACTATACTAGCATGTGCCAGACAGCTGTACAAAGACAAAGAGTTCAACTCCATGGTCTTGGAGGTACTGTAGATGTTTTGCAAAATGCATCATATAAAAAATATATAGCAAAATATGTTGTCATCTTTTTGTCGTCTATAAATTCTGATGGGTGATAAAACAATAACAGTGATCATGATGATATAGGTGAAGCGACTGTTTGATAAAGTTTCAAAATAATGTTTATGCTTTGAAAGTGGAACTAAATACTGCTGCTATTTTGATCCACGTTTATCCAGTTGTGTGAATTGTGAAGTACACAAATGTCTCTGATTTAGTTTAAAAGAACACTCTATTTTTAATTTTTTGGAAATAGGCTCATTTTACAGCTCACCTAGAGTTAAACAGTTGAGTTTTACTATTTCTGAATCCATTCAGCCGATCTTCCAATCTGGCAGGAGCACTTTTAGCTTAACTTAGCATAATTCATTGAATCAGATTAGACAGTTAGCATCTCGCTTTAAAATGACTAAAGAGTTTAGATAATTTTCCTATTGAAAGCTTGACTCTTCTGTAGTTACATTGTGTACTAAGACTGTTGCTATTTTCTTGGCTGATATTCTCATTTTGGTGTAATAAACAAGGAACTATGTAACTACAGAAAAGTCAGGACTTAAATAGGAAATTATCGAAACTCTATGGTCACTTTGATAATTTTGGTCGCCAGATTTTTCATACTGTTACCACACTACCCAATACATGTTTTATAAATGTCATAATAATAATAATAATAATTAATGATCTGGTTTCGACAGTGTTCACTCTAAACTAAAGATTTTTAAAATTACCGTCATAATTTTGTAGTGACCCTTTTTTTGGCTGTATCACCCTTTACATCTACATTAATGTACTTGCTGCAAATCTTTAAAGTTTTTTATGTTTAAGTTACACATTTCTCCTCTTTAGCTCAATGCATCAGATGATCGTGGTATAGACGTGGTGAGAGGGCCGATCCTCAGCTTTGCCAGCACACGGACCATCTTCAAGTTCGAACATTTTACATTTACTCATTTAGCAAACACTTTTATCCAAAGCATGCTGTATATAAATAAGTATTGAACACGTCACCATTTTTCTCAGAAAACATATTTCTAAAGGTGCCGTTGACTTGAAATTTTCCCCGGATGTTGGTAACAACCAAAGAAATCCACATATGCAAAGAAAATAAATCTAATTAATTTACAAATGAAGTTATGCGTAATAAAATGAAATGACACAGGGAAAAAGTATTGAACACATGAAGTAAGAGGTGTAGAAAGGCAGTGAAAGCCCAGACAGCAGCTGAAATCTCTCAGTAGTTCTTTAGCAACCCTCTGCCCTTCGTCATTGTAAATTAATATTAGCTGTTTCAGTCCAACATCTACATTAGCAGGATGATGAAGATGAAACCAGGGTGGACATTTCAGCAAGACAATGATCCAAAACGCAGCCAAGGAAACTCTCAAATGCTTTCAGAGAAAGAAAATCAAGCTGTGGTATCGCCCAGCCAATCACCTGACCTAAATCCAATAGAAAATACAAAATAAAGATCAGATTTGATAGACGAGACCCACAGAACCATCAAGATTTTTACACTCTGTTGAAGTCTGTGGAAAAACTCACACCTGAGCAATGCACGTGACTTCATTCTCCATATGAGAGGCGTCTTTAAGCTGCCATCACCAAAAAAGCCTTTTATATAAAGTATTAAATACATTTCAGTAGTTCAGTACTTTCTCCTTGTGTCATTCCATTGATATTACACAACTCATTTTTCAGATTTTTTTTTGTTTGTTTGTTTGTTTGTTTGTTTTATTTCTTTGTTTGGGTTGTTTGGGTTTTTACCAAAATCTGGTTCAATTCCATGTCAACAGCTCCTTTAGAAATATTATTCCCAGGAAAAAACATGACGTGTTCAATACTTATTTTCCCCGCTATACCTATTTATTTATTTGTTAGTCTTTGATTACGTCTAAATGTTTTCTGTTGTTGTGCAATACTGTTGTCTGTGCTTGCTCTTTTAGGAAAGGCTTTAAGTTGGTGATCCTGGACGAGGCGGATGCAATGACCCAGGACGCTCAGAATGCTTTAAGGAGAGGTAGTGTACCATCTGCCCCTCCATCAGCTCACCTGCTGAGCCCCCAAATGGCCCCATGGCAGAAGAATAGAGTTTGCCATTTCACTCTCCACAGCCAGACATGAATGAGAGCAGGGCAAATATTAAGAGGGTTTTAATGTGAATTGTAGGAAATAACTACATGCTTTATTCCAGACTTTCTTGTGCAAGAATATATGTTTTGAATCTTGGTAGATAAAGACGTATTAGTAATATTAGTATTAGTATTGTTATTATTAGTAGTAGTAGTAGTAGTATTTTTTAAATTATTATTTTTATTATCATTTTTTATTTTTATTATTTGTATTTTTATTATTAATATTATTTTAAATTATTTATATTATTTTTTATTTGTATTATTATATTATCATTTATTATTATTATTATTATTATTATACTTATTATTAATGTTATTATTTTTATTATTATGTTTATTATTTCTTAATTATTTTAATTTTTTTGTAGTATTTTTATTTATTTATTTAGGTGTATTTTGTGTTTATTTTTTTAATTTCAGTTATTTTATTTTGATATATGAATGAGTGAAGTGTGATTTTGGAAAATAGAGTTTAAAGTTATTATATTACATTTAACTGCATATTTTATCTCTGATATTAAAATATAGGAATGTCTGTTCAGGATATCTTTGTATAAAAAAATTTATGATTATTATTTGTTGGCATTTTATATTATCCTTGCGTTTTTTTAATTTAAAATAATAATTTTATTTGATCAGAACTGATGTTTTATTAAATTATTTTAATATTGAAAAACAATTATAATAAATTAGAGAGTTAAGTGTTCATTTGGACAAAGTGACTACTTGTATTACATAACTGCATTCTTTTTTTTCAGGATAAATATTATTTTTAATTTCAGATTTTTTTTTTTGCACCATTTCAAATTAGTTATTTTGTACTTTTAGAAAAAAATTATTTAAAGATGTAAGGATGTGTGCTTGAATATCTTACACAAAGACCTATTATTATTATTATTATTATTATTATTATTAGAATTTTCGCTCATTCATACAGTAAACATTTTTAATTGCCATTCTTTATTTTAAATATCTTTTTATTACATTTTATTGCAAAATATTACATTTATTACATTATTGAATTTTATTTTATGTTTGCAGTCCCATTGGACATTTAATGCGGGCTCTCTCTCTCTCTCTCTCTCAGTCATTGAGAAGTTCACAGAGAACACCCGTTTCTGTCTGATCTGTAACTACCTTTCAAAGATCATTCCTGCGCTTCAGTCTCGATGCACGCGCTTTCGTTTCGGCCCTCTGTCCCAGAGCCAGATGATTCCCAGACTGGAGCATGTGATCCAGCAGGAGAGGTGAGACTCCAGCTCAAGTGGATGTGATTTATGAATGAAATGAATCTTGAATTGAGTGCATTCTGAGAGCACAACTCAAGCTGTACATATTTTATGAATGTTGAAGATATAGCAACATTGATATAAGTTTTAAATTAAATATGAATCAATATTCTTAGCTGAAATCATGGTGCTTGGTGATACAATGCAAGTCAAAGGCTAGCACTAGCACTTTGAGAGTAAATAAAACATACAGGCAAAGCAAAATGAATACCTGTGGCTCTTGATGATACATTGAGGTCTTATGAAGCTAAATGATTGGTTTGTGGAAGAAACTAAATATCATTTACGTTATTACTAGGGCTCTGATGAAAACATGGACAGAATCCAGTCATTCATTCATTCATTTTCTTTTCGGCTTAGTCCCTTTATTAATCTGGGGTCGCCACAGCGGAATGAACCGCCAACTTGTTTTAAGCAGCGGATGCCCTTCCAGCCGCAACCCATCACTGGGAAACATCCATACACATTCATTCACACACATACACTACGGACAATTTAGCTTACCCAATTCACCTGTACCTCATGTCTTTGGACTTCTGGGGGAAACCGGAGCACCCGGAGGAAACCCACGCCAACACGGGGAGAACATGCAAACTCCACACAGAAATGCCAACTGACCCAGCCGAGGCTCGAACCAGTGACCTTCTTGCTGTGAGGCGATTGTGCTACCCACTGCGCCACCGCGTCGCCCCAGAATCCAGTCATAAAAACTGAATTTACTGTATAACAGAGATTGTGATGGACGTCAGCAAATTTTGGAAGAATATATCAAAAGTCTTGTACACGTATTTAAATTGCAATATGGGCTATTGTCTGTAAATATTAAAGCAAAAGAGATATTTTTAATACAAAGTCTGCATGATATTTGTGTCTGTGAATGAACGCCTCAATGTGGTTCACTACATGCATACTTAGTTTTTTTAGTCTCTACCATCTCACTGTTTGAGGACATAAACCTAATTTGGGAACATCATTTGCCGACATTTTACAATTGTCAGAGAAAATATAATTCCGTAACCACTCAAGGCTACATCCCAACGGCCAGTCAAAATAAACTGAATTTATTTTAGTTTAATTTGTAGTTTTCCGTTTCAATTGTGAGAAAAACATTATTTCATAGGGTTCCTAAAATGAATGTTTTGTTAAACTTTTAGTAAGTTGTTGTTAAATTGAATTTATTTCATGATTTCAATTCATTGGACATGCTTTTTTTATTACTATTATTTATTTTCATTATGAAAATGGACATGAGAAATTACCAATAGAAAAACAGATTTAATCTGGAGACACAGTTTGTTTTTGTTTTTTATTTTTGCCTGTTTATGTTTTGTTTTTGTTTGATTTATTTATTTATTTTTTATTATTTATTTTGTAATCTTGGATCCTGAGTGTGAGTAAATTAAAGAAATACTCCACTTTATTTGGAAATAGGCTAATTTTACAAGTCACTTAGAGTTAAACAGTCGAGTTTAACGTCTATTTTATTTTAATTTTTTTTTACCAATTCAGCCGGATCTGGCTGGAGCACTTTTAGCTTAGCTTAGCATAATCACTGAATTGAATTAGACCATTAGCATCTCACACAATTCAACACACAACAATTCAATTCAACAATTATTGAATTATTATTAATTATTATAATTATTATTTAATAATAATAATAATTTAATAACAATTCAACAAAGCAATTCAGCAGCAATGTTCCTTGATTGTTATACCAGAATGAGAATATTGTTCCTAGCCATATCAGCCTAGAAAGTAGCAACTTTTAATTTTCCGTCAGTCTTAATACACAATCTAATACACAAACTACAGAAGAGTCAAACTTTTAATAGGAAAATTATCGAAACTCTAAAAAAAAAATTGAGTGAGATGCTAATGGTCTAATTCAATTCAATGATCTATGCTAAGCTAAGCTAAAAGTGCTCTTTTCAGACCTGGAGATCGGCTGAATGGATTCAAAAATGATAAAACTTTGTAGTTTAACAATGAGCCTTTTTCAAAACAAAAGTGGAGTGGGAATCAGGAAATGTTAATTTTAAACAAACTGTCGCTTTAAGGCCATCTGATGTTTTGATGAGCATTGTGGGTCATATCTGACGTGAATCATCAGATGGATCCACTTTATAAACCCTGAACACAAAAGCCTGTGTGTGTGGAGTGACCAAACCCTGCGGCACAATTCATTAAAAGAAAACCCTTCACACACAAACACTCGGTTTTCTCTCAGCTCTGCCCTGCACTGACAACTTTAAACCAATAAAACCAAACAATGTCTATCCCTAGCATACATTCATAAATATTTAAAATGTGTTTTGTTCCTGCTTTTTTCACTGATAGCATTGACATCACGCCAGATGGCATGAAGGCCATTGTGACCCTCTCAACAGGAGACATGAGACGATCACTGAACATTTTACAGGTGTGTGTGTGTGTGTATTAAAGTGATCTTTTAATAGTTTGCTCATCATTATATTTATGCTAACGTGTGTTTGGTGTGTGTTCATGTATAGAGTACTCATATGGCGTATGGGAAGGTGACAGAGGAGATGGTTTACACGTGTACTGGACATCCTCTCAGATCAGACATCGCCAACATACTGGACTGGGCTCTTAATAAAGACTTCACCACCGCTTATAACCGTATCCTTCTGCAAGATTTCCATAGCATGTGATTGAATATAGCAAACTTAAATGCAAAAACACTTTCACTTAATAACTGACGAAATAATTCTTTCCGACTAGCAGAAATAATTCCAAGAAAACAAACACGCTTAATATAAAATAACACAAGATATACCGCTGTTCCTCAGTGAATGCTGAGATTGCTTTATATACATACATATACACACACAGAGTTGTGTTCAAAATAATAGCAGTGTGTATTTAAAAAAAAAGTGATTAAAGCTCCTTAAAAATCCTTATAATAACTTTTATTTCAATACACACAAATGCATTGGGAACTCTAAACATTCAATTTTTAATAAAAACATGAAGACATTTTGTTTTTGTAATATATTATTGCTTTACAGATAGTGAAGAAAAACAAATATTAGACTGCATTTGTTCTCTAAAAAAATAATATTTACTATATTAACTGAAAAATGCTTGAAGATTTAGTTTTCTTGCGAATCACTGAACTAAGATTTAGTTGTATAACTATGGCTTCTGAGAAGATACACCACAATTCCTCTGCATTTCTTGGTTTTGCTTCATAAACGGCATTTTTTTATATCAGCCCACATTGGGTTAAGGTCAGGGGACTGGGCTGGTCACTCCATAATGTTAATCTTGTTGGTCTGGAACGAAGATGCTGCTTGCTTACTGGTATGTTTGGGGTCGTTGTCTTGTTGAAACATTAATTTCAAGGGCTTTTCCTCTTTGGCATAGGGCAACATGATCCCTTTTAGTATTCTGATATACTCAAATTGGTTCAAAGTCCCTGAAATGCTATAAATAGGCGCATCACTGTTGTAGGAGATGCATCCCCTTATCATGATGCTTGCACCACCATGCTTGGACTGTGGATTGAATTCAGTGTTTGGTCCTCTTACAAACTGTCTGCGGCCCCTAGACACTGAATTCAATCCAGTGTCCATATATGTTGTGCGTGTGTGTACAAATTTTGTTTCAATTTGCCTAAAATAAAAGTACAAAAATGTATACATATTTTCTATAAATGATTATTGTTGTAGTCATTAATAATTATGATAAATATAATTTTATTTTGATGTATATTTATATTTTACATTTTAAATACTTTTTCAATATTAACAGAATTTACCAAAGTTTGTTTTTATTGTTATTTATTGTATTTAATATTAGTAGTATTTTATGTATATTTTATTTATGTTGGTCGATTAGATTAATGTTGGGAAACCATTACACAATGCGTTTTTAAGAATTACATTATTAGTAATAATATATATTAATGAAATTAATGAATAAATAAAATGAGTAAAACCCTAATCAAACACAGATTTACTCATGTTTCAAAAGTCCTTATCTAGATTCAACAGAAATTCTGGAGCTGAAAACTCTCAAAGGTCTGGCACTTCATGACATTTTAACTGAAGTCCATCTTCTCATTCACCGTGGTAAGAAAACGCTGTTAACAGAGTTTAGGCATGGCTCTGTAATCAGTTCCTCTCCAAATAAAACTAGTTCTAAATCAGCATAGAGTCTCATCAAGCCCTAGAACAGCAGAAGTTTGATACTGTACAGTGAGCACGTCATGATTTTGCCAAGTTTGATGCGATCCTGGATTAACATCTATGTTGATCCTGGAACATCATTTTTGTTCGAAAATGTAATCCATACCTATTCCCTACCCCTAAACCCAAACATAACTGTAAATTATTCCCAAAATCAGAGGGGAATAATAGTTGGATAACACTCATGTAGAAGTGCATAAACCTAACCGTAAGCCTAAATGGTAAACGTATCCCTTAATTCTGATTGGCTGATTGGAATGTTGTTACAGGATCTATATAGATGTTAATCCAGGAACATGTCCTACTTGGTGAAATCAGGTAAGAGGTACAGCGATGAGCTACAAACGTGCTTCACTTTTAAAACGCACTGTTTACACCTGGTCACTTTGTGCAGGGTGTCCGCAGGGTCTTAAAATGTCTTAAATCTCAAAATCTAAATTTTAGGCCTTAAAAAGTCTTAAATTTACTGAAATTTTGTGTTGTAGGTTTTAAATCTTTTGTAACAGGTCTTAATTTTTCATTGTTCATGTATTGCTACCCAATCTGGCCAACACCCAATCACCAGCAATCCATCTCAATAAAACTTTAAACTTTTTATTTAAAAAGGTAATTTTTAACTTTATTTACTTTTTTTTTTTTACTTTATTTATTTATTTAACACTTTTTTAATTTTAAAGAAAGTTTGTTGTGTATGGTTACAAGTAGAGCTTGCTTGTTTTTACACAGTATTTAAAATATTTAGCTAAGAAATATCTAAAATATTATATATATTTTGTTTTTGATTGGGCAAATAAAAAACTTTTCCATCTGGGCCATTTGAAAAATTCCTTAGCGTTCAGCCCTTTATAACTCTAAAATTTGATTCATAATGATCTTAAATTTAACTTGGTGAAACCTGCAGAAACCCTGCTTCTTGAGATATAACGGCGCAAATGCAATAAGCCACGGAAATGCTACAGATGAGAATTTGAGATGTTTGTTTCGTTTTTATTTTTAATTTTTTTTCTTTCAAATCCGTTTGTAAGAGAGACTCATATATGTGGTCAAATGTAATTTGAACTGTTTTGACGAACGGGATAGCTCTGTGATCTGCAAAAACGCATGAAGTGACCAGATGTAAACAGGCCTGAAATAGTACAGTAGTAAAATTGTAGTCGAGTATATTATTTTTTTGCATGTTTGTTTTGTTTTGTAAATACAAATAGAATGTGTTTGAGGAAGTAAATGAATTTACTGTTATACTTTTGTTCTCAATTTTAGTGGACTTCCCACCCTCCATCCGCATGGGCTTGCTTATAAAACTTGCAGATATTGAGTGAGTACATTTACTTCTTTTTCAGGTTGTTAGTGAATCAGAGCAACTTGATTTTGTGTGAATTGGAAATAACATTTGTAAGCGTGCATTGGTTATTTTACGTTTCATGTCATTTCATTTAGCAAGGACGTATTAAATGAATAAAACGTCAGATTTACATGGTAGCAAAAGATTTCCATTTTAAGTAAATCTAAAATGATCAAATAAAAGAAAAAATATGGTCAAAATCAGCATATTAGAAGGCTTTTCTAAAGGTTTATGCAGAGCTCTGTAAATGATCTTTTTTATACAAACCACCACAACACACCACAACTTGTTTTCGACCCAGATTGTTTTATTCTAATATATAAGCTTATTATGGCCAAAAAAAAAAAAAGATAATTTTCAGTTCTTGATATCACAGCAAACATGTAAACATTAATAAAGGCAAATAAACAGTCATTAATAAAACAACAAGTACAAATTACACACAGTAACACGCATAAATAAGGTTTAACAGATACAAATTAGCAAAAGTCTGTCAGATTTGTAGTTGTCCAGCTACAGAATATAAATAATTAGTTGTATTGTCATCACAGTGTAAACTAAGTATAAATAAAGCAACAAAATATATTCAATCAAGAGAAATGAGTTGATATTTCTCTGGCTTTTTGTTGTTGTTGTTGTTGTTGTTGGATTAACATTCAAGACAAAGACAACAGCAGCTAAATCAGGCTGTGGTAAATTTAAAGTGCCAATGTTTTGCTTTATCTGATATTACCATTCATGTAGTGTGTGATAAAGCTCTAGGATGTGATTTTTATATTTGCATAGACCTCTTCCTAAAAAAACAAAAAACGTACAATTACATTTTAATTTTATTCGTTAATGATTATGGCTCATGTGATGGTTTAAAGTGGCTCAATTAAGTCAATATTTAAGTAAAATAGGTTTACTTACAAAAGCATATGCCACTTCCTATGCAAAAGTTGTGATCTATACATGTACACAGCTGTGTACGCCACGTTTATAAATGAGACCCCCGTTGTTTTCACTGGTGACCAATATAAATTCCTCTGATTGGCCATTGTTGTTCATAAGCTTAACAGAAATGCTTGTAATAGAGGTTGAGGTGGATCAACTAGTTCTTCCTTGAATGCATATAAATCTTGAATGCATATAAAAAGTGGACGCCTCCAAAACAAATGGTGTAAACTTTTAAAAGAACCACTTTAAGATTCAATGCACGGATCCAATATAATGATACACATCTGTTCTGTCTCAGCTTTTTACGTCAACTTAACGCTTGTGTGTTGTTCAAATTGACTACCCATTTATTATGTTGGGGGCTGTTCTTGCCCCATTGACTTCCGTTATGATGACATTTTTTGATTGCAAAGCCATGTAATCATGCATTCTTGATTGTTGATGGTTTTCCCTGTTGAGAAGAGGTACAATTTGTTACTGCTGATCATCAGTTGGCAGCATTAACCCTTTAGATAGGCCTGTGCAAAAAAGTTTTTGGATTTTATATGGAGCTCTATGGCAAATTATAGTGTGTATGAGTAATTCAGTCAAGAATGCATGATTATATGGTGTTGTGGCTTTACAATCAAAAAATGTCATTAAAATGAAAGTCAATAGGGCAAAAACAGCCCCCAACATAATGAAAGGGTAGTCAATTTGCCCAGAGTGTATTGAGTTTTTGAAAAAAATTTAAGTATTTTCGCCAAATTTGTGTCAAAGTTATACGATTTTTCACCAAAAATCATTCCATTTGCTGAAACACAGAGAAGGTTGTGGCCAAATTAAGACTCAAAATCAACCCAGAATGGATGAAAACATCCCCAACAAGATTCGTATGTTGGAATCATTTTGTATTTGTCTATTCAAGAGCTAAAAGATGCTAATAAGAACTTAAGAAGGCAGAGATGTGCTGCGCAAGTACTGAATTGAGCTCATTTGCATCTTTTTGAGCTTGACTGGTTTTAAAGATTAGTATATTGCCATAATTTTGCCCATTCCAGAACAAAAAAATAAATAAAAATGCAAATAAGAACTCAATTTGGGGTTTGCATGCTATCTTAGTTGTGTTCTCTACATGTGCAAATACTCCATTTAGCTCTTTCGCAATTTGTTGTGCTTTAATAACTTTAAAACAGTCCACCATAGATTAAAAACATGTAAAAGATGAAAAAAAGCTCTGATCATGAAGACTGGAATAAAGAGGCAGAAAACTCAGAAATAAATGACATATTAAGTAATATTAATGTAGGAACTGGTTGTTTAAAGTGTAATATTATATACTTTTTTGCATTTTGCATCTTAACAGTTGAGGTGTTTGTTTAGGATGTACATTATGAACTCCTGTCCAGTTCCTGTTCTTTTCTTTCTTTCTTGACAATAAGGTATCGTCTGGCCTCTGGAACCAGCGAGAAGATTCAGCTGAGTTCAATGGTCGCTGCTTTTCAGGCTGTTCGAGACATAGTCGTCAGCGATGGATAGATTATTTGGTTTCCAACTTTGAAATGTGGATCTGTGATGTCATGAGATTAAGTTCTTAAAGGGACAGTTCACCCAAAAATGAAAATCGGGTAAGTTCTAAACCTTTGTGACTTTTTCTTCTGTTGAACACAAAAGAGGATAAATTGAAGAAAGCATGAAAACCATTGACTTCAATAGGAGGAAAAACAAACACTATGGATGTCAATGGTTACAGGTTTCAGGCTTTCTTCAAAATATCTTTTTTTGTTCGACAGATGGAAAAAAATTCAAACAAGGTTTGGGACAAGTGAATGATCTTTCAGTTTTGGGTGAACTATCCCTTTGACAACCTCATGTAATTTTGATCACAACTCTGTAATATTGTTGAAACTTAATTTTTATGCCTGAAATGAAGCTTGTTTCAGTACTTTGTAAAAAAAAAAAAAAAATGTTTAAATAAATATTTCAAGTATAAATTCATCATTTATGTCATTTTGTTGTTGGGGAATTAGGCATCCTAGCATTTAAAGTGAAGTTTGATTCTCATACATGGCTTGTTTTCAGTCACCTGCTGTGCTCTTTACAATATAGAATCTTTTGCTTGGGAACGTCCCTGTAAGTAAGGTATTCCAGGATTTTTGTTGGCAAGGGAAGAGCCTCCACCTGATAGGTGGAAATGGAGAATCTCAGGGCAACACGGCACAGATGTCTGAGACTTGGGACCAGATGGGGAACTTTCCAGAACTTCACATGTCCATCTCTGCACCTACAAACAAAGGACATTTTTATTTATTAATTTTTTAAGTTATTCAAATGGGGTATATATGCACAGCTATTGTTTTTCAGCCAATGATAAACTTACAGTGAAAGGTTTATGTGACTGTTTTCAATTTCATACGGTTGCTTTAACAGCATCGATGTTGTAATGTAATTACAATACATTCAGTTAAATAGACTAAAGCATTCATTTAGTTGTTCAAGCATAAAAAGAGATGAAAGACCGTGTAACAGCTAGCGCCGTCAGGATCAGCAGGCAAGCGCAGAAACTCCATTGAAAATACTGGGGTAAAATAAACTGTCATATTTTAAAGACATGGCGAGGGAAAATGGAGTTTAATGCAGTGCTTCTTGTCCGGTCTGAGACCCACTTCATATCATATATCTATCAGGCAGTGAAGATCACTGAGTTTTAAAGAAATCAGACCTTAAACATGGCAATTTTATAATGGAAAGACAGTTCACCGAAAGCGCTGAGGCTGGCTGACTGAAATTAAAAGTCAGTGTGCATATACCCCATTGACTCCTTGAAGTAACACTTTTTTCATTCAGCATCACCTAAATGAATTTCTGTCTAATATTACAGGGTTTGTTTTTTTTCAACCACTAACAAGCATTGTGCGATACTAAAGCCACACTTTCAAAACTGTAACTTTGAATGTGATAGAAGTTCAAAAGAACTAATAATAACCCCTAGTAACGCTCCAGGGTTTTTCCAATGGGTATTTCAATTAGGAAATACAATAAATTCAGACACTTTCTTGACCCAAACAATAATACATATGTCGAAACTGAAGTCCAAGGCACTCGAAAAGTATTGTTTATCTTTTTAAATCCCTTATACAAAGAGCACAGACACATTAACTATACCCCTGAAGCACTTTTTGTTTGATTTTGGATTTAAATAATACATGTTTTCATCTTGTATACAAAAATAGAAGCGCCACAATCTAAAAGCTTCATCTATAACTGCACTCAAGTGTAAAGAATAAACTAATCAAATGACGTGATCAAATACTATATTTCGGGTTGTATTATTACTTATTTAATATGCTAACCAATATATCAAATTAAACACTCCGTTAGATGCTCAAATTATTTGATGTTAACGTCAGGGTGCGAATTACAGGGGGGTTTAGGGGGATTGACCCCCCTAACGCTTGATTCCCCCCTTGTTTGTCAAAACAAGATGTATGGGGGGCTCTTTAATAGTGAGAAATAGTTTTCCCTGATCTGTATCGTAAATAATAATATTAATAATTAGAATAATAGATAATACAAATATACATTTGACCACCCCTATAATGGTTCATTATAGGGGTTCATGCATAATCGCGCCAATCACTCTTTGCAAGAATCATTTAACAACAGTCTAAACCAGCAGATCTAGGGCAGCTATGGATATCGCAAGTGGTCACGAGACACTTTTCTTGTAAAATAGGTGTTTATATTTACATATAGCCTAAAAGTAAAGTAAAATTAGACCCATAGTTTGAATACTTTGAGCTGAAATAATCAGAGGTTACTGTATGTTAGAATACATTAGGCCTAAATATCCCTCAAAACACTGAAAACCTAAATACGTCTTATTAATAAACTTGATGTCATTTAAAAAAAATAGATAAATTTGATTCACTAAAAAAAAAATTTGACCCCCCTGGAGAAAAAAATGATTTATTAATAAAATCTTGCAAAGCTAGCTTTCCTTATTAGTTTGAATGTAAACCAGGCAACATTTATTCAATACGCTGATGTTTGAAAGTTATCGAGTTAGCATAACTCAGCATATTGGTGCACGTGATCACTGTCATTACCGCACATTGGTGAGACTTGCATTATCCAACTGCTCAAAAAAATACTTAATGTACATAATTAATACGCTTGAGTTAAATGTATTTCATTTTTGTTGTTAATTCCCCTTTTATACTGTTTTATGTAGAACTCTATACAGTGGTGTAAAGTAACAAATTACAAACATTCAAATTACTGTAATTGAGTAGTTTTTCTCAGCAATTGTAATTTACTAAGTAGTTTTAAAAATGTGTATTTTTACTTTCCCTTGAGTACATTTTTAGTGCTGTATCTGTACTTTTACTCCACTATTTTCCTTCAACCTGCAGTCATTTTGTCTACGGGGATTGGAAAAAGTAGAAAAATCAGTCCTGTGATTCCTGTCCAATCTAATTGCACATCGAAAGTAAATCGCATCATACTGAACAACCTCAAGACATGGGCGTTTTAGAAATGCAGCAAACCATTCGGAAGTATTAAAAGTGTCCAAAAGAATGTCCAAAATCTTTACACGCAATGACCCAGAGACTGTTTAGACTGCATGCCACTGATGAGAAGATGAAGGATGTCGACTGTATGATGAGAGAAATCTCCAAATGGCCTTAAATAATAACTAAATGCACTACAGAATGTTCCGTTTTCACACACAGACACACACATTGTATGTAAACGCATCAGCTTTTCACATCGTAATACTCCTCTTGAGTACTTTTAAAAGGGCTACTTTTTACTCATACTTTGAGTAATATTTACAGCAGATACTTTTACTCTACTTGCACTACATTTTTGGGCAAGTAATGGCACTTTTACTTGAGTAGGATTTTTCAGTACTCTTTCCACCACTGGCTCAGTATTCCCCTGTATAAATCAATAAAAAATAAAACAAGACTTGCATTACCCTGTAGCGATGACGCCCCCTTGTGGATGGAAAGCACAGCACACGCCACCGGCCCGATTGTGATCGGTGTCTGCGACCAGTTTATCTCGTTCCACGTCCCAGATCTGTAACGCCCTGCAACACAATACAGTCCCGCCGGTTAGGTATCAGTGGAGAAAGTGGACAATCGGGTTTGAGGTCAGAAGCGTGACGTTCGGTAATGCATATCTTGAAGATCTACATGATGTGGGTGATTCTAGAACTACATTTTGCATCTCCAAGATAAACCTTTTATTTTTCAAAAGCAATCTAATAAAACAGTTTTGAATAATAATTATATTTAGAAACATTTAGTCTTGAAAATATTAACATAACCCTTGTGCACTGTTCAAATTTACTACCCTTTGTTATGTTCGGGATGAAAACTGTAAAAACTGTCCGCTGTAAAAATGCATCAGATAAATATTTTTGTTCAAATTTTTGCATAAATCTGTTAATCAATCTCAGTCCTGACCAAAACTTCTAAATGTTTTTAAAAGGGTTACTGGATTTTAACTCTTTAATTGACAAGTTCACAAATGATGTCACTGATTTGGTGAAAAATAAACACACAAAATGACGTATTTTCAATATAAAAAGTAATTGTGGACTGGATCCTTTTATCACAGTCTTGGACATGTGAACGATTAGTAACAAGATTGGCTTTGATGCATTGTTAGATGTCCATTTTTTCTCCCTAATTTACTGTTGGTGGCTGTTTTTGCCCCATTGACTTCCATTATAAGCACATTTGATGGTGCATAAATACACAGTCTTTGTTTTTATTTACTCCATGAAGTTCTGAAAGCTGAGATGCATATTTTGATTTTCTCAGACACATCAAGGTAAGTGCGCAAAGGTCACTCTCACACACTCAGACACACACTTTATTTTGCTGTTATACTCCATATAAAATCCAGAAACTAAGCTTTTTTTTCACAGGGTTAATGGTGCTAACTGTTGATCAACGGTAAAAATGACAACTTTGACCTCTTCTCAACAGGGAAAACCACCAACAATCAAAAATGCATGATTATATGGTGTCATGGATTTGTAATAAGAAAAATGTGGTTATAATGGAAGTCAATGTGGCAAAAACAGCCCCCAACAGTAAATTAGGGAGAAAAAATGAAAATCAGTCAAAAACAATGCATCAAAGGCAATGTTGTTTCACATGTCCAAGACTTTGATAAAAGGTAAAAAAAAATTCCAGTCCATAATTACTTTTTATATTGAAAAAAAGTCATTTTGTGTGTTTTTTTTCACCAAATCAGTGACATAATTTGTGAACTTGGCAATTAAAGAGTTAAAATCCGCTAACCCTTTTAAAAACATTTAGTAGTTTTGATCAGGACTGAGGTTGATTAACAGATTTATGCAAATAAATGTGAAAAAAATAATTATCTGATGCATTTTTACAGCAGTTTAATTCAGTGGATGTTTTCATGCCGAACATAACAAAAGAGTAGTAAATTTGCCCAGAGTGTATCGTTGAGTTTTTTTTTTTTTTTTTTTTTTTTTTTTATTCAAAGCATTTTCTCAAAATATGTGTCAATATAAAATTTGTCAGGGCGACACGGTGGCGCAGTGGGTAGCGCTGTCGCCTCAGAGCAAAAAGGTCGCTGGTTCGAGCCCCGGTTGGGTCAGTTGGGATTTCTGTGTGGAGTTTGCATGTTCTCCCCGTGTTTGTGTGGGTTTCCTCCGGGTGCTCCGATTTCCACCAGTCCAAAGACATGTGCTATAGGTGAATCGAATAAGCTAAATTGGCCGTAGTGTATGTATGTGTGTGAATGCAAGACTGTATGAATGTTTCCCAGTACTGGGTTGCGGCTGGAAGGGCATCCGCTGCGTAAAACATATGCAGGATAAGTTGGCGGTTCATTCTGCTGTGGCGACCCCTGAATAATAAAGGGACTAAGCCGAAAAGAAAATGAATGAATGAATAAGATTTGTCACCAAAAATCATCCTGCTAGCTGAAACACAGAAAAAGTTATGGCCAAATTAGGACACAAAATCATCCTAGAATGGATGAAAACATCCCCAACAGTAAGGGTTAAGGGTCCCGTGAAGTGCTTTGAAATGTGCGTTTGTATTCGATGTTTGACGTAATCTCTTTGATTTGTCACGATTTGATGAGAAACTGAGGTATGAGGTGATGTAAATAAAATCGTTGATCCATTTAGGCGGAAGTGAGAAACTACAAGCTTTACATGTTTATATCAGTTTTATCTCATAAACGCAAATTTTGTCACTGTTTTGGTGCGTACTAGCTTATAGATATCCTAAAAACTAACAATATTAATACTAACATCTAACTTTATTGTAATAGGTAGACCTCCCACTACCTATTTTTGACTTTGTCTGCCTCAAGAATCATACGTTCAGCTTCAATTATGAAAAAATTGCAAATTTCCGTCTTTTTGTGTATGTTTACGATGTTAAAACATCATTTGCATGAAGTTACATCGGTTATAAAAAGTCAGTCTTCATTTTTAAAGCACTGACCAAAAAAAATGTGACTTGCTCCAAGCGATGTCACTTCCTCTGGTGGGAAACTCTCTAAGGCATTGGGGCATGTCACTATACTTCTCTCATTAATTTATACAAAATGTTTAGGATACACCAATAGATTAATTATATGTCAACTCTGTTATTGTGACATTTCAGTGAATTTCTCATTCACTTTTTAGAAACAATAATATGATGAAAACATACAACAACAACAAAAAATCTGTTTTAGTCATGCCATGTGGTATCTGATTAGGGGTTAGCATCTTGAGCTAAAGCACAAAATGGTGGAAAATGCCAACTCTGTTAGTGGTTTAAAAATTGGTTAAACAACAATTAGTGACAGAATCGAATGTTCCCTGTTACATGCATTATGTAGCCTTACTATTTTACATTTATAATGGATTCAGTTTACTGTATATTATACATTTATAGTATATCATTCCGGTTTAAGGAAATGGGACTGTATGAGAAGAATGAAATATGAGACAACATGAGAAGAATGAGATGTAAAACGCACACGGTTCGCTGCTCACCTGTAGTCTTTGAAAGCGAGCAGCAGACCAACAGGAGAGAAACTGAGAGACGTCAGCAGATTATCACTTCTGTAAGCACACACCTCACAGTCTCTGCAAGGAAATTAATTTATATTTTTATGTACATTGTGACGAGTATGAAAAAATATTAGATTTCATGTATTTAAAAAAAAAATTTAGAATTAAAATTATAATTAACTAAGTTATAAAAAATAACTTAGAACTGAAAGTAATAGATTGACCAACAAAAAAACAAATTATTGTAAAACTAAAAATATTCAAATAAATTTTTGTTTTTTAATAAAATTTGACAAAAAGAGCAATTTGCATATATTTTACTTGAAAATATTTCAAAATGTAACTTCTTGCTGTAATTTAGTATGATAAATCAATATCACATGATAATACAGACAATCAGAGATAAATCCATTGTGTTGATTTGCTGCTTATTTTTGCTCAAGTATATATTTTTGCTGCTTAATATTGAATATTGTTTGCTTTTTTTAAACAGTGATCTACTAGCATTCAAGTCTTTGGAAAAGTGTTTTATTAGCATTGTAAATCATTTGTTTGTTTCGCTATGCTTATGTTAATAATGGTTGAAATGCTGATTTAAAAGGATGCAGTAAAAAGAGATGAACATACTGGACTCTGGTCAGCAGGTCTGCAGTGTAGGGGTCCCACAGGTCCAGCCACCAGCCAGTGTTTGAATGATAAGAAGCAACGGCGAGCAGCGCCCCGTCCTGGGAGAAGTCACATGAAGCCATGGTGCGCTCGTGATCGTATGTGAGGTGCTTCATGAAGGTGTAGGACCGTAAGCTCCACAAATACACCTTCTGTTCAGGACAAGACATTCAGATGAGGTAACTCACAATTCAGTTACATTACATTCATTTACAGTGTTGAAGGTTCTGTTTTTTATTGTTTTGTTTGGGGTTATAAACCTATTATACAATCAGTAGGCATGCTAGCAGAGTAACCTGAGTTTCAGATAATTAAATTGTGTATGAAATATTCAAATACTTTTTGTTTATCCATATATTATTTAAGGCGACACGGTGGCTCAGTGGTTAGCAATGTCACCTCACAGCAAGAAGGTCGCTGATTCGAGTCCCGGCTGGGCCAGTTGGCATTTCTGTATGTTTGCATGTTCTCCCTGTGTTGGTGTGGGTTTCCTCCAGGTGCTCCGGTTTCCCCCACAGTCCAAAGACATGCACTATAGGTGAATTGAATAAACTAAATTGGCCGTAGTGTATGAGTGTGTGTGTGAATTTAAGAATGTTGTTTCCCAGTACTGGGTTGCGGCTGGAAGGGCATCCACTGCGTAAAATATATGCTGGAATAGTTGGTGGTTCATTTCGCTGTGGCGACCCCTGATAAATAAGGGACTAAGCTGAAGGAAAATGAATGAATGTATTATTTAAAACCTAACAAACTTCATTTTGTGAATTGTTTTGCTTTGTTAAAAGTATTTGTGTTGTCTGTCTTTAAAATAAAGACATCACATGCGTCACATGCATGTATGTGTGTGTATAAATGTATACAGCATAACTGAGTACACCCTCTTTTGAAAATTAATAGTTTTATCCATTTCTCAGTGAATAAAGGTAAAATATTTGGGTCCATTTAAACAAGACAGATTCAAACAGATATATTTATTGAAATAATATTTTAGTTATCAAACATATTTAGAAATAGAAAGATAATACATTTAAATTCAAGCAAAATATTGCAAAAAAAAAAAGAGTAACTAAACAAAATGTTATATATATTTTGTTTCTCTTGATTTTTCTGCTTTTTTTTCAAAAAAAGATTTAATAAAAAAATGTACCCTAACATATAAATTTGGGTGTACTAATTTTTGGACTGTAATCTTAAGATTTTTGTCCAGATTTGGCTTCAGCACTGACTAACCTAAGTGCATATGCCCAAATGTAATATTGTAAAGCATCCTATAGAATATATATATATATATATA
>CAIGQV010016645.1:22377495-22404828 GCA_903798115.1 Danio jaintianensis | reverse complement strand
ACTAAAATTATTACAAATATATATATATATTTGTAATAATTTTAGTTAGGTTTAGTTAAAATAGACTGTCACGCTTACAAGTTTTCATTAGTAAATGTTAGTTATTGTATTTAATAACATGAGCTAACAATGAACTATACATGTACAGCATTTATTAATCATAGTTCGACATTTTCTAATTCATTAATAAAATCTAAAGATGTGCTTGTTAACATTAGTTAATGCAGTCAGTTAGCATGAACTAACAATGACCACATTTATTTCCATTACATAATGTAAAACATATTGTTAAAATGTTCAAAATAATAATAAATACTATAATATGTGTATTGTTCATTGTTTGTTCATGTACATAAATACATTATTAATTATCATTAACTTATACAACCTTACTGTGAAGTTACTAAATAAATAAATACACATTTTTTACCTCTTATTGACCTCCAGGTCAGAAAAAGTAACGCAAAAGTAACTCAAAAGTAACATAACGCATTACTTACCATAAAAAGTAACTAAGTAACACAACTAGTTACTTTTTTGGAGTGTAACTCAATATTGTAATGCATTACTTTTTTAAAGAAACTTTCCCCAACACTGAACATACACACACATATAGGTGTGTATATTATGTAAGCTACATGTTTTATGGTTAACAAAGGCAGTACCTTCACTGATAAAAAATGCAATAACAAACATATTTGTAATATTTCTCAAAAGCAAAATAAAATTAGGCTACTAATGGAATTTACTAGATGGAATTTATTTGTAACTCTGTAATTGAGAATATTGATTGGAGAAGGCTCGGTTAATCCCTTTTAAATACTGTATTAATAAGAAAATAAAAGAAACTCACTTCAAAATCTTACATGCAATTTAACCTTTGTATTATATTGGCAAAATTATGCTATTGTGCTCTGTTGACCGTATTTTTCTTAATTATTATTATTATTTTGCTGTTGTTTGCATTTTCTTGTTTATTTCGGCAATGATATTAATAAAACAAAGGCAGTACCATTATTAGTTTTGTTAGTTATCCCTCAATGACAGAAGCTTCTCCCACAGTTAGTCATTTATTAAATATATAAATAGTCATTTGTTTTCTATATTATATAACACAGAACTACATGTTATATGTTATGTAATGAAAACAGACGCACTCTCTGGATGTCAGCGGCCAGGGGAGGAGTTTGACAACCCCGAAGCCCATCGACCAGGCGAAATAGGAGCCGTCCGGAGAGAAGCGGGCGCTCCAGGTCTCGCAGTCCGGCGTCCCGTACAGCCGCGGCCGATGAGCGGCTTTCAGCTCCGCCAGCAGCTCCGGAGGCTCTGCCACAACAATCAAACCATCAAACACACAAGCTGCGCATATCCGGAACTACTCCTTTACAGCTAATATACAAGCGTATTTTCCCAGTATACCCGTTATTATATGACAAATACATATTAAATGGTCTTACCCTTTACTTTATAGGTTTGAGGAGGAGCGCACATTTTAACACATGATATGAAGAAATCACAAACGCTTCTAACGTTATACCGTCTCACAGGAATTCATTTGGCGAAGGGGGCGTGGTCAGCCGAGGAGTCACGTGACGTCGGGAGCTGTACAGTACATAGGTATTATAATATCTATGGGTGTGCCTAGTGTATTTTCCCAACCCTGTTCCTTAAGGCACAACAACAGTACATAGTTTGCATGTCTCCCTTATGACCCATTATAATTTCAGCTTTTGGAGTCTCTTCTAATGCTCTAATGAGTTGATTCAGGTGTGTTTTTGATTAGGGAGAGTTGGAAAATGTGTAGTGCTGGTGTGTCTCCAGGAACAGGGTTGGAAAACAGTTTAGTAAGATGTGATTATCATGCGACATTTCTGAATAAATCTGCTGACTTACACTTACAATAGCCTACATTGTGTGAAAGTTAGTTTACTTGTAAACGCTGTAAAAAATTATATGATCAATTAGTCCTGACAGCATATGTTTTTAGGTCATTGTAACTTATTAAACTAAGTTAATCATGTTCTAACTTAATTGTATAAGTTAAGCAAGCTGTTTTAAGTCAGTTTAACATAATTTAAGTTCAATGGACTCAAAGTTAATTAGATTCAGCTTAAAAATTTAAGGCAACCAGGATTTTACAGTGTATCTGTAAGTTGTATATCTATAAAAGCAACGTATCATAAATGTAATATTGAAATAAAATGTTATAATTCTGTGATCCCTAAACAATGAATTCAATTGCATTTATTCATGAAAGTATAGTTTTAGTTCTGTCGTGAAATTTATTACGCTATCTGTACTGTATAAAGCATTCGAGATAAATGTGACAATGCTTAAAGGGATAGTTCACCCAAAAATGTTTCTCATTTATTAATTACTCATTATTATAATTTTTAATTACTCATTATTTACTCATCAAGTGGTTTTAAACTTTTATGAGGTTCCTTATTCTGTAGAACACAAAAGAAGATAGTTTGAAGAAAGCTGAAAACCAGTATCCATTGTCTTCCATAACAGGAAAAACATACTATGGAAGTCAATGGTTACAGGTTTCATTGGCTTTCTTCAAAATATCTTCTTTTGTGTTCAACAGACATTAAAACATCTAACTGGAACAAGTAAAATTTGACAGAATCTTCATTTTTGGGTGATCTGTCCCTTTAAATTTCAAGCTGTTTTAATAAATAAAAAATAAAAGGTTTTTTGAGTTTCATTGTTCGAGATGTTTTTATGAGAACTTGACAAGCAAATACTCCATAACTTGTCTGTCATGGCAACTTGACATTACCAAGACAACATAACTTGTCATAAATCTGTCATAAACATGATCGTCATGAGGCCATTATAATTGTGTCATTAATATTTTTTCTAATCACTTTTTTTCAGTGGAATGAACTGAATTTGTCATTAAAATTTCAGGTTTGATGTTTTATTTTTATTTTATTTTGACAATTAATTACATTTTAATGACAAATTTTATTTGTACCACTGTAGCTGAGGAAGAAATATATATACAGTATATAAATTATGCTGTTATAAAATCCAGGACACAATTATAATGGCCACTATAATGGCAATTATGTTTATGACAGATTTATGACAAGTTATGTTGTATTCTTTTTGTCAAGTTGTCATAAAGACATCTCAAACCTTTGCATTCAAAATGACATAACTGAGCTAATGAAAGTTTTCATAAGCATGCATAAAATCTTCATATTCATGAAATGTCATGTCATGATTATAAAGATTTCATGACAGTCTTATGAACACCCCCTTCAAGTAAAATGTTAGCAAATAAAATATACCACTTTTCAGATAACATTATCTCATTACTGCATAACAGGGGCAGCACGGTTGCGCAGTGGGTAGCACAATCGCCTCACAGCAAGAAGGTCGCTGGTTCGAGCCCCGCCTTGGTCAGTTGGCATTTCTGTGTGGAGTTTGCATGTTCTCCCTGTGTTTGTGTGGGTTTCCTCTGGTGAATGAGTGTGTATGGATGTTTCCCAGTGATGGGTTGCAGCTGGAAGGGCATCCGCTGCGTAAAAACATATGCTGGATAAGTTGGCGGTTCATTCCGCTGTGGCGACCCCAGATTAATAAAGGGACTAAGCCGAAAATAAAATGAATTAATGAATGAATTACAGCATAACAATCTTATAAGAAAGCAAATACAACAACACAATGAATAAATAAAACTCCTCAATATACAAAAGAGGATTATCAAAAATGGTTATTGTATTCACAACAGTGTAATTTTAGTATTTTTAAGAGGCTATTATAGTAGGCATAGTTCAAATGAGTTAAATTGGTATTTATTTATTTTTTGTTGATAATCTTTGAATTTCTATTTTTTTATTAACTTACTAAATTCTAAATTGTTTGACATATTGTTTATCAAAATTAAATGTTGCTTTGGAAACCATTCACAGTAATTATTGTTCAGAAGCAGCTTTTCAAATGGTGCATGTTGTTACATCAGTCAAAATCAGAAACATATCATCATTTATTTTAATTAATGCCACGTCAGCAGCAACGGATACAATTTTATCATCTCTTATATCTTTATTTTATGGTAAAACAAAAAAATGTTTTAATTTACATAAGCTAATATGACATTACAATCTAATAAGAAATCACCAGGGAAAACAAAATGTAAAATGTGATATTCTTAACCATCATGAAATTAATCTCACAATGCAAATAAAACTGCAGTGGATCAAAATAGCCTTCGTAAAATTTGAGTATTTTTAATTTTTTTTCATGAAATTTGACCCAGACTTGTTCACCTATACATATTTATGGAAAACAATCATTCAAAAACAAACTCATTCTGTAACAGTTCACTGACATACTGTAATGTGATGCAGTAAAAGTTATCATTTTCCCATCTGAGGCCTTTACATTAAAACCTAATACTGAAAATAAAAAAAACAGGGCCTCTCTAAAATTTGTTTAAATCCTTTACACTTTACACAGATCACTGGAATATCACACAAGCATAACATCATCTCACCAAACAAACAAACAAACAAATAATTTAGCACAGTTCACAATTTTCTTGAGGAATTGGTTTAGTGTAGGTTTAAACTGGTGGTTGTGAGTCTGCAGTCTGTGGTGCTGCTTCTGTCAGATCTGGATGAGTTTGATCGCTCTGTTCAGTACTGTCTGCAGTGTCTTCAGGATCACCTATTAAATCAACACAGACATTAGTTTCAGCCAATCAGAAAGTGCAATAAACACAATTCATCATCATTAAGGTCAAAGATCAAATATTTCTGAACGGAGCATATTTTTGTTATTTGGATTCATTAAAATTCAATTCAAGTTTATTTGTAAAGCGCTTTTTTACGATAATTATTGTTCCAAAGCAACTTTTCAAAAGGTGCATGTTATTACATTGTATTCAAATTCAGAAACATGCCATGTCAGCAACAATGGCTATAATTTAATTAAAATACAGTCAGTCAGATAGACTTTAACAACAGCTATTTTCATGGAAAAAACTATTAATAAAATAAAGAAAATCTATAAAAACCACAAACAATTAAATACATAAATTAGATATTTTTAATATTAATATATGATAAAAAATTTAGCAATTTGTCCTGGCAACACTTTGCTGAATATCTCTTTGAGTGAGATCATTTTATTAAACAAAAACCTTCTGTCAAACTCAATTTCTGGAGGGCTGCAGCCCTGCAGAGTTTAGTTCCAGCCCTGCTTCAACACACCTATCTAGGTATCAAACTAGCCTAAAGCACTTAATTAGTTTGATCAGGTGTGTTTAATTAGGGTTGAAACTAAACTGTGCAGAGCAGTGGCCCTCCAGGAACTGACTTTGACACATGTGGCGTATAGGGTGGACATAGTTAACCTGCATTTATACAATATATAGTGTACTTGTCTATGTGTATAACACATTTTCAATGAAAAACAAAAAGATGAAACTGGTCCTTGGTCATTTTCATTCATTTTGTTTTCAAATTAGTCCCTTTATTAATCTGGGGTCGCCACAGCGGAATGAACCGCCAACTTATCCAGCATATGTTTTACACAGCGGATGCCCTTCCAACTGCAACCCATCACCGGGAAACATCCACACACACCCATACACTACGGACAATTTCGCCTACCCAATTCACCTATACCGCATATCTTTGGACTTGTGGGGGAAACCGGAGCAACCGGAGGAAACCCACGCAAACAAGGGGAGAACATGCAAACTCCACACAGAAATGCCAACTGACCCAGCCGAGACTCGAACCAGCGACCTTCTTGTTGTGAGGCTACCCACTGCGCCACCGTGACGCCCTCCTTGGTCATTTAAAAAAATGCAAATCAACTGCAATTTGAGAGTCCAAAAAAAAAAGAAGGTAAAACATAACAGGCAAAATAAAATTAATACCCTTGTAATGATACTGAGGTCTTGTGAAGTGAAACAATCAATGTGGAGAAAAAACAAAAACAAAAAAAAACCTGAACAATATTTACACTCATGATCGTGCTCAGGACCTTTAGGAAGTGTAAAAGAAATAAACTTTTTTTTAATGTTTCGAACTTTAAATAAATCAAACTTGGGTCGCCGCAACCACCTCAGTGCTTTCTGTCGACACACTAAAGACTCTTGACTCCAACAAACATCTTTAATGTTTTACTGTGTTTTCTTGTGTGAACTATTTCTTTAACCCTGTGAATCAATTACAAAAAAAGTGCACATAATTCCTTAGGAGGAGAAAAATGTAAAAAAAATATATATCATATTAGAAAAGTATAATATTTTAATATTATTTTTTACATAGAATGAATTATTCTATGTACATTGAATAAAATTATTTATTCATTATATATTTACATAAAATATTATCTTTTACATATATTTCATTACCGTCATCAGCATTGTTAAAACTATTAAACTTGATTTATTTTTAAGGATTTTAACTATAGTTTGGGTGGCACGGTGGCTCAGTGGTTAGCACTGTCGTCTGTCGCCTCACAGCAAGAAGGTCGCTGGTTCGAGTCCGGCTGGGTCAGTTGGCATTTCTGTGTGGCGTTTGCATGTTCTCACCATGTTGCCGTGGGTTTCCTCCGGGTGCTCTGGTTTCCCCAACAGTTCAAAGACGTGCTATAGGTGAATTGGGTAAACAAAATTGGCCGTAGTGTATGTGTGTGTGTGAATGTGTGAGTGTATGGGTGTTTCCCAGTACCGGGTTGCGGCTGGAAGGGCATCCGCTGCATAAAACATATACCGAAATAGTTGGCAGTTTAATCCGCTGTGGTGACTCCTGATAATCAGGGACCAAGCCGAAGGAAAATGAATGAATGAATGAATGAATGAACTTGTTTGTTTACATAATACCACAGTTAAAGCAATTTTCATGTACTAAAAGGCTAAGCAGATTCTTCAACGTTACAATCTTAGATCAAGTAAAGGAAAATTCATTTATTCAGTCTACAGTTCCAAAACTATCCAAGGCTACTGGTTTCCGCCATTCGTCAAATATATCTTATTTTGTGAAAGAAACTCAAAAAGGTTTGGAATAAGTGGAGGGTGAGTAAATGATGACAGACTTTCCATTTTTGGGTGAACTATATATATATTTTTTAAACTAAACAAAAGCACGCACACACATGCAGTTTCGTCATATGTACATACACAACAAATTACATCATTTTAATAAACTGGCCTGCAGTGCTCAAAGGGAAAACAATAGGAAAAAATAGCTCCACATGACCAATATTAAAAAAATTGTTACAATTTGAAAGTCTTGCCAACAAACTGAAAGTCTGATAAAAAAAAAAATGTATTGCTGCATCTCAAATCGCCTACTTATACTACATCCTAAACATATGTACTTAGGACGTTGTATAAGTAGGCAATTCGGGATGCAGCAATACATTTTTTTTGTATTTTGTATTTTTGTACATACTGTACTTTTGAGTGTGTAACAGAAGAGTATGCAAGCTTTGAGACATACTACTTCCTCAAAAATGGACCGTTATGTTGCTTAATTATGTGCCCTGTCAATCATCTTGTCACATCATCCACATTTTTTTCCAATCATGTTAAAGCAGCAGCATCAGTTTAGTGCAGAATAATCTCCTCAGGTGTTTGCAGAATTATGCATTCAGAAGTTAATGACCAATCACGTCTTTGTAAACGTTCCCATTGTTATTGCAGATGAAATATAATTCAGACAAACGTGAAATAAAATGTTCGAGAAGGGTAGATATTATCATTCAAACATCTTTCTCTCACATCCGTCATGTTTGTAGTTTGTTATCACTTTTTGCTTTTTGTTTGTAGTTCGATTCATGTCAAATGTGAAATGTATAGTGGGGAATATTAGTCGTAAAGAGAATGCACGGATCTGCACCGCAAATCAGCACCAGAAATAGTAGACCATCCAGGTAACTTTGGAGTATTCAATTCAACATACTACGATTTGGGACACATTAATTACATTTTTGAATGTTATTCGAAAACAGAATAGAAGGACAGATAGTCAAGTCAAGTCAGGTTTATTTATATAGCGCTTTTCACAATGTAGATTGTGTCAAAGCAGCTTAACATAGTTCTAGTAAAGTCCAGATTTCAGAGTTGAAGTTCAGTTTAGTTTAGTTTAGTGTGGTCTAAATTTCACTGCTGAAAGTTTAAACACTGTAGAGCAAATCCACCGAAGCACAGTTCCACAAGTCCCGATCCGAGCAACCCAGCGGTGACAGTGGTAAGGAAAAAAAAAAGAAAAACTTCACCAATTGACGAAGTGAAGGGAAAAAAAAAAACCTCGAGAGAAACTAGGCTCTGTTAGGCACGACCATTTTTCATCTGGCCAAACTTCCTGTTCAGAGCTGCAGTCTAGGCGCTGGAGGCTAAAGAAGCTGGACGTATATCGTGGAGAAGATAGTATGCACATTGAGACACAGCATATGACTTTTTGCTTAAACTGAAGTGAGATTAAAAATTTGCCATTAATGGCTTTCAATAGGAACGTTTATGTCATGAAATATATTTCGAATATATTTACTTTCTTTAATATATCTAATTTCCTTAGTATATTAAGGAAATGAGGGAAAAAACATTAAAATGTCAATAAAATTGGAAGTGTTTGCCAAAATGTATGCTTTTTGTATTAACACAGTCATTTCATTCATTTTCTTTCAGCTTAGTCCCTTATTTATCACCAACTATTCCAGCATATGTTTTACGCAGCGGGTGCACTTCAAGCCGCAACCCAGTACTGGGAAACACCCATACACTCATTCACACACACACACAGTCATACACTACGGCCAATTTAGTTCATCCAATTCACCTATAGTGCATGTTTTTGGACTGTGGGGGAAACCGGAGCACCTGGAGGAAACCCACGCGAACACGGGGAGAACATGCAAACTCCACACAGAAATGCCAACTGACCCAGCCGGGACTCAAACCAGCGACCTTCTTGCTGTGAGGCGACAGTGCTAACCACTGAGCCACCGTGCTGCCATGCACCAAACAACAATCTAATAATTCCTCTCAGGTGCTTTTGTTTAACGTCTTAAAACAAATTCCCAGTTCTACACTTGAAGTATTGTTAGTATTGAAGATATTGCTAGACAAGTGTCTGAAATACAGTATATTCAGAAACTGACGGACTTACAGGATGGTATTCTGTGGATCTCCACGAGTGTGGTTGCATGTCCGTTTGTCACTGGAGGGAGTCGAGGAACAGCGTCATGGAAAATTTCCTCTTCATCCGAGTCCACTAGACTCAAAACACCCGTTCGGTCATCATCTAATTGACTAGAAAACCAAAGATCACAATGCATCAGCATGACACGAAACATATATTAATCTGTAATAATCCAGCTGTAATGTTTTCCAGTTATTTTCATACTCACCTAAATCCTAAACCTGAAAATCAAAAAAGCAAAGAACATTTTAAATGAAGCGTCTTCATGAAAACGTTTTATTTAGGCAGAAATAAAAGAGTTCGCCCCCCAAAAATGAAAATTCTGTCCACTTCATCACAAAAGAAGATATTTTGAAGAATGTTGGAAACTGATAGCCATGGACCTCCATAGTATGTTTTTTTCCTACTATCAAATTTCCCATTTTAAGCCAAATGTCCAATTCCCTGACTTTCCCCTGCACTGTAAAAAAATTATATGATCATTTAGTCATAAGAACATGTTTTTAGTTCATTGTAACTTATAAAAGTAAGTGATTACCGTAGTTTAATAAGTTACACAAGCTGTTTTAAGTCAGTTTAATATAAGTTCAAAGGACTCATAAGGTTAATTTGATTCAGCTTAAAATTTAAAGGCAACCAGTATTTTTTTTACAGTGTGACTAAAAAGGCTGAATTTCCATGACCTAGGAGCACTGAGCAGACAAAACGGATAATATATCTTTAATCGCATGTTGTCACATCACATCTGTTTATGTCACAGTGTTAAAGCCAGAAACAAAGATGGACTTGAAGTGAGATTAAATTGCCTGTTTTTAATTCAAGGGGCTTGTTAATATTCTCGATTAGATTATAACATCAATACAACATTGATTGACATTAAATAATGATTATTTTACACCACATTAAGACTTAAATATATGACTAAATACCGGTTGCAGAGAAACATTTAAAAGGCTCAACTTTATTAAATATAATTAGTTCCCAACCTAATAATAGCTATATTTTCAATTTATTCAGTTTCCCATTTATGCCATCTAATATAGGCTACACTTAAAAAATAAAAAAGGAATTATAACTAGAGCTGGGCAAAAATTGATCGCGATTAATTGCATACAAAATAAAAAGTTTGTTTTGACTTTAAATATATGTATGTGTAATGTGTATATTTATCGTGTACATATATATAGAGATATGCATGCATATATTTGAGGAAATGTTCATTTATATTTAGATATAAAATATATATGATAGAAATTATATATAAATTTAAATGTCTGTGTACCAAAATAGTTTTGTATAATTTTGTTTTTATGTATGTGTGTGTGTGTATCACATATACATAATACATATATATAATACACAAACTTTTATTTTGGATGCGATTAATCGTGAATAATCCTTGCACTAATTATAATACAATTAAAAAATAAACATAATAGAAACTTTTCAAATGTCTGGAAATAATCCATTTAAAACAACAGAAATTCCATGACCTGTAAGTACTATGGTACTATGGATGCACAAGGATCATCATTGGGTCCTTTGCTCTTTTGTTTATTTATTAATGATTTGCCTAAAATCTGTTCAATCTGCCAGATTCAACTTTAAGCAGATGATACTGTTATTTATTTCTCCCATTCTGATATTTCATATATTCAGCCTTCTTTGCAGTTAGATTTTACTTTAATTCAAGAACGGTTTAATAAAAACAAACGTATATTAAATAAAAAGAAGTCTTGCAGTATGGTGTTCTTTAAAAAAAAAAATCTCAGCGGTTACACTCGGTAGACATAGATATTAGATTTGATGATGGGTCACAGTTGTCTAATGTGACGATTTTAAATATCTAGGTCTCTGGCTCAATACTGATGTCCTTTAAATCTCATATCAATTTTATAATTAAAAAGTCATATCGGTGCTTAGGTTCTCTTTATCGTTCTATTAATTGTTTTCATTTCAAATAAGAAAAAAAAAGTATTTCTCAATTAATTTTCCCCATTTATTGATACGGATGCTGATATTATTTATAACAATACTTCTGATATTGATTTAAAACCTTTAAATACCGTCTTCAACTCTCTATGTAGGTTTGTTTTAAGATGTCCGTATAGAACCCACCATTGCATATTACACGAAGACAATATCATTGGTATTTGTTTCTTTTTAAATGTGTTTATTTTAGTAGCCCTTCTTATTTAAAGCAGTTTTTGTTCCATTTACCTCTTCATATTCTCTTTGACATATGCAACAGAATGACTTTTTTGTTCCAAGGATTACAACAGAAAGGGGCCGTAGGTCCTTTCAATACAAAGCTTCTTTTAACTAGAATAATCTCCCTTCTTCTTTTAGATCAATTACGACATTTAGTCTTTTCAGGACTAATTTATCTTCTTGTAAACTTGTAAATGTTATTAATTTTGGTTCCAATTAAATGCTTATTATTTATTTGTATATCAAATTATTTGTATACGTTTTTGCTTGCTTAGGCTTTAGACTCTGGGAAGTGGTTCAGGTGAAGTGTGCTGCTTGTTTTGTTTAGTTGTACTGTATGTTTGTTATGATGTGTTGTACTCTGTTTGATTTATGTACTTCTTAGGGAGCCCCTCGAAAATGAGATGGTTCATCTCAAGGGGCTATCCCATTTAATAAATTCAAATTAAAATTCAAATGTCAATGACTACCAGTAACATCTTTTGTGAGAACAGAAGAATGAAACCACTTGTTGAGGGAGAATAAATAAAGTGAATTTTCATTTTTGGGGTAAACGATGCCTTTCAGTATATTCATGCGCAAACACTAACCGATGCAAATTCGATCCCGCTTCGTATACACCGTCACACCGATAACAATTCCGATCAACATTACCAACACAGAGATGAAGATCCCAACTATGGCTCCTCCATTTCCTGCAGAGGCTGGGAATAAATAAAAATACACGTCATACTTTACTTTCTAAAACCAGAAGGCATTTACATAGGTAAAGATGTGTAATACTTTAGCTAAGGCAGAGGTGTTAGAGAGCCAAGAAACATCTCGTCTGGTCACATTCATGCTCTGGTGTCATAGCTTTAGCATTACTAGCATCTGAGGTAGGTCTCATTCTTAAACAGCTGAAATCATCTGCAGTTATCTATGACGTGAGAAATATTTAGTTTTTAAGAATGTTTTAAGAATGTTTAAGATGCACAATTCATGACAATGGCATTTCAAGCAAACTGGAATATAAATAAATTATGCCATGGAAATGAGATCACATATTTATACAAAAACTGTTTATTTCTTACTTTTTTTTTTTTAAATTAAGGACACATTAAATTATATGTTACAAAAAATATCATTTTTAAATGTTTGCTGTTATTTTAAACTTTCTATTTATCAAAAATACTGAAAAGTAAAATGTATCATGGTTTCTACAAAAAGGCACAGCAGAATAAATGGATAGTAATATTAAGAACCGTTCTTAATAATAGACCACGTTCATAATGGAGCAGAAATTCAACATATTAAAATGATTTCTGAAGAATCATGTGACATTTAAAACCCAAGTAAGGATGCTGAAATTCACAGGTATAAATGTCATGAATTATATTAAAACAGATATATTATATTATTATATACTATTAAAGAAATGTGTATATTAATTATTATTCAAGTACAAGTTTATTTAAGTTTTTTCTAATGCCTTTATTCATGTTTAGATGAAAGACGAATAAAAAAATTTTATAGTATATTTATAAATGTCATTCTTATTAAAAAAAAAAGTTATGGGAATAACGGCGTTATAAATAAATGGCGTTATAAATAAATGGCGTTATAAATAAATGGCGTTACTAACGGGGATACTTTTTCAGTAACGAGTAATCAATTGAGTTACTGTTTCCCCCGTTACAACTTCGTTACCATTACTGACGATAAAAAATGAGCGTTACTATAATTGAGAACCTATAATTGAGGTTTTTATGCGAGCAGCGTCTCTCTTTCATCTGGGGTGGGTGTGTGTTTTCGGGGATGGGGCGGGACACATAACTAACCAGTGATGATGATTGGTTTGTCCGAGAACGTGATGATTGGCTTGGATAGAGTACTTTCCATCTTTTGCCAATCAGAGGCAGAGTAGTGCTGGTTTTGGGATTTGTGGAGCAGCGCATCGATGGATTTGCTCTTCAGCTTTTGGACTTTCAGCAGTGAAATATAAACCACACTGAACTGAACTAAACTAAACTTCAACTCTGAAAACTGGACTGACACAGTTTCAATTTATTAGAACTTCTATGTGAAGCTGCTTTGACACAATCTACATTATAAAAGCGCTATAGAAATAAACATGAATTGAATTGAATATATCGTTTCAGCATCGATATTGTAATATGCGCACCCGCAATAGTCACATCGCAGGATGTGCAATGTCGAACTGGTATCATAATTGACCCGGAGCTACATTTGAAAACACTCATGATTTGTCATTGCAATAATTTAACCATAAAGTTACCAAAACATTTATTATTTATGTGTGTTTTTAGGGCCTGTGACTGTGTGAGCATTTTTTTAAGTCAATTTAAAGTATTCTGGCATAGGAAATTATGCTTTTAACTTTAAGAAAGATGAATTGTATTTATGCAATGTGGCGGTTCATTCCGCTGTGGCAACCCCTGATTAATAAAGGGACTAAGCCGAAAAGAAAATGAATGAATGAATGAATGAATGAATGCAATGTTACATTTTATTACATTTGTTTATGTGAATATTGCTAAACCTCCAGAAAATCAAAGCACTGTGCATTTTATGTGTAGAATATTGTTGCTTTACTGTATTTATCAATGTTTGTGATTGATTTATTATGATGCTCTACCTTATAAAATCATCCCAACGCATCTAAAAATCTGGATTCTTTCTAAATAGACCTATTCATTTTATCTGGTGAAATTACACACAATATCGCAATATATATATAGTACAAAAATTAAATATAGCAATGTCCAATATTGTGCAGCCCTAATCACCACATTAAATCACTGTTGTAAATAGGGAAATATGGGGGAATATTTTTTGGGCAGTACTTCATTTAAAATGTATTCATCATTTTTTTATTTAAAATAATTTATTTAATTATAGTTAATAACTAAGAATTTTCTTTGTCTTTTATTTTCATTTGAATTTTAATTTGAATTTCCTTTGAGTTTTACATTTTTTTACTAGGACAAAAGAATTTTAATTGCAAAAATATACAAAACACATATGAAAAAACAAGTATGGTATTTTCAGACTTACACTTCACATTCAGATACACTTCCAGCTCTTCTGCGCCCAGGGGGTTTTCACTGTAGCAGTAGAAGACTCCTTCATCAGCCTTTGTTACATTGACTATAGTGAGTGTGAATGCGGGTCTATTTTCTCGCACTATATATTTCGAGCTGTTTTCGATGAGGTCATCATTTTTCTTCCAGACAGTTTTTGCTGGCGGTAGGGAGCTGGTCTCAGTACAGCTGATGGTGATATTGGTGCCTTCCAAAGCGGTGGCCAGAGGGTGTCCTGTTGGGTATGGTAATTCTGAAAGACACATGAAATACAACCACTTTTAATAAGTCGTTTTTATGTTTAAGGATAAAGAATTATTAGGGGGTCCCAACATATACTGCTAATTATAACAAGTATCAAAGACTTTTTTTTTTTACTGTTAACTCTTGTGTGCTGCTGGGAATGTGTTCATTCACTCTGGGGTGATTTTGAGTCTTAATTTGGCCACAACTTTCTCTGTGTTTCAGCAAATGGAATGATTTTTAATGACAAATCTTATTTTGACACATAAATTTTCAAAACTTAATACACTCTGGGCAGATTGACTACCATTTTGTTATGTTGGTGGCTGTTCTTGCCCCATTGACTTCCATTATAATGGCATTTTTTGATTGCAAAGCCATGACACCGTATTATCATGCGTATTTGATTGTTGATGGTTTTCCCTGTTGGGAAGAGGTCAAATTTGTCATTTTTACTGTTGATCATCAGTTGCAGTGCAAAACTGGCTTTTATATGAAGTATAGTGTGTGTGTGTGAGAGAGAGAAAGAGACCTTTGCGCACTTACTGTATCTTGATATGTCTGAGAAAATCAAAATAAGCAGCTCAGCTCTCAGAACATAGTAAACATAATAAGTGTATTTATGCACACACACTTTAATTTTCTGTTATACTCCATATAAAAGCCAGAAACTTTTTTTGCACAGGCCTATCTAAAGGGTTAATGCTGCCAACTGATGATCAACAGTAAAAAGTACATATTTTACCTCTTCCCAACAGGGAAAACCACCAACAATCAAAAATGCATGATTATATGTTGTCATGGGTTTGCAATCAATAAATGTAGTGGCAAAAACAGCCACCAACATAACGAAAGGGTTAAATTGTTGAGAAGCTGAAGTTGCAATATTTTTTTTCATCTCGTTTCAATAAGCAGTGTAGGACGGAACTTTTTTTTTGTCTATTAGAATTTGATCGGGTGGTTGCGGTTTGCTATTGGTGGATTGTGTATGATTGACAGAGTAATCAACCCTTACCCTAACAGGCATTCATACAAAAAAAAAACCTTACAATCAAAGAATAGAAGTTGATGAATGTGGAGAAAAGTATATTTTGATTTATGAGCACTTGAATAAAAAATAAAATATTCTAATATTTTAAATGTTATAAATTACTACAATATTCCACAAAAAAAGTTGAATCTAAGTCAAAACGTGGCAGTGTTTATTAGAAAACATTCCCAAAGGTTTTGGTTCTGTAATATTTACACTTAATTCTCAAAAAGATGTGTGTTAAATATTAGCAATTGTTTTTTATGTAATACTTTGTAAAATGTCATTTATTCTTGTAAGCTACATTTTTGACAGTCACATTCTTCATTGTCACATGATCCTTCAGAAATTATTCTAATTGGCAAATTCACTTTTAATTATGCAATTATGATTATGTAATGAATTGTTAATTATGCAATACATTGTGATTATGTAATTGCTTAATAAATAATGAAATACTAATTTCATTCTATCACACACAAAAAAAACTCTGATCCCAAACTTTTAAGCACTCATGTACGTAAAATAAAATGCTAATGGGAAAAATAAACAAATAACAGCATTATCCACCTTTAGCATATAATAAGTCAGCTTAAAGGCACAGTATGTCATTTTCACCACTAGAGGGCTCATATTCACAACAAACAAATGCATAGTTTGATGACGCCGTGACAAAGTGGAATCATGGAAGTTGTGGTCTTCATTACATCCCACTAGAGAAATTAGAAGTCATTTCTAATGAGATACGAGCATGGCGTGGCACAAAAACAGCAGAGCTTTTATTATGCCACAGTCCACTGTTTCCGGTTCTTCCACTAGTGATCAGGAGGAGAAGAAGCAGCACTGTTTTATCATAATAAATACATTTTAGGCTTCAGTTATAATGCTGCTCTGTGCGGTCTAATAAAACACAAAACCTATTAAAGCGATTTAGTTTTTTCTCTGTTTTCTATAAAACGAAACTCAAAATCAAGGGTGTGTGACGTCATTAGCATGAACACACAGCACACTCTCTATCTCACTAGTTAAAATTGGTCTGAATTTGAACATTCTTCTACACATTAGGGATAATTTAAGTACATAAGTCAGCAAAATACTTAACATTTCTAGTGTTTGTTTGTTTTTTATATATATATATATTTTTTTATTTTATTTTTATAAAACAAACATACAAACATACATACAAACATACTTTTACATACTGTGCCTTTAATCAACATTTCAATGATGATCTGCATTATTGTAATACAGAATAAAAGTGCCTTACTGAGGGTAAAGGAGCAGGACTTCTCCACTCCGGTCACATGACGTCCAGTACACTTCACTTCATCTCCATCGTGAAGGATTGACCTGTTCACGGAGACATTCAAGCGTTCAGTCTCTTGAGATGTCAAGTTGATTGTGGGACCTTCGGCTACCCCTGATTTTTCAGGGACTTCCTGCCAGGCCAGAGTGGGCGCAGGGTAACCTCCAAACCAGCTACATATGAACAACACAAAAGATGGCTCACTTTCCAACTCCCAACTGCACTCCGGATGCCTTTCTGGAGCATCTGAAAAAAAAAAAAAGTATTATTAAAGATTATTAAAACCTGTATTTCATTTTTACATTCATTATAAAGTCTCAAGATAAAGTGAAGAAACTACAAAGAAAAAGTACACTAAGTTGCTGCATAGAACCGTTTTTGAGTACTAAGAGAAAAAAAATGTAGCTTTTGTTTAACCTTTTGATGTGTTGCTCAAAAAATTAACAGAGCAAGGAAGCTCAATCGCAAATAACAAATACACAGCTGTAACTGCTACAATATAAGTGGTTGATGTGGATTTACATAACTCCAGTGGTATTGCATAAACATAATGAAAACATTCCGGACACCGGTATAAGATGCAATGAGTTTAAAGGTTTATTATATCATTGCATATGGGAGTGTGGGAAAATGAGACATTTTTAGAAAGAAGTGAAAGGCGATGATAGAGTGTTCTCCAGCCTCCGGCGCATAGACTGCAGATCTGCACAAGAAGTTTGGCCAGAGGAGAAATGGTCATGCCCAACTGAGCCTGGTTATCTCAAGGTTTTTTCTTTCACTTTCATCAATTGGTGAAGTCTGTTCCTAGCCACTGTCGCCAATGGCTTGCTTGGTTTGGAGCTGCGCATCGATGGTTTTGCTCTTCAGTGTTTGGACTTTCAGCAGTGAAATATAAACTAAACAGAACTTCAACACTGAAAACTGGATTGACGCAGTTTTAATTTACTAGAACTTCTATGTTAAGCTGCTTTGACATAATCTACATTGTAAAAGCGCGATAGAAATAAATATGAATAGAGAAGATACTTTCTGTCAATATTCCACTGTCACCTCAGATTTTTTACATTTAATTTATACCCAAGATTAAAAAAAAATCTATGTATATTATTAAATATGTGTACACTATAAAAACTGCAGGGTTCCACACAATTCCTTCATGTTGTCCCACACAAAGTGATTAAGTTAACTTAATTGTTTTTACAAATTTAAGTGGATTGAACAAAAAATCCCCTAAAAAACAGCTCAAGAATTGTGTTGATTCAACTCATTTTAAATAAGTAATTTGAACAAGCAGCAAAAAATATTTTTTGAGTGTATTCTTCAAGCTAAACTGATTATTTCTTTAAATTGGAAAAATGTGTGTACACCAAAGTATAGGATGTTGGCTGAAAGACATGGTTACAAACATGACATTGGAAAAGATAACCTATTAAGAGATAAATAAGGTCTTTGAGAGAGTTTGGGGACCTTTCAAATTGTTCCTAAAATGTGGTGGAGCTGGAAATGTGTTGATTGATGAATAAGAAGAGAGGTCATAAATAATGATGTAAAATACTGAGAAGTTTTTTTTGTTGTTGTTTGTTTTTACTTCTGTATTGTCTGGGTGTAAAGTTATAATGCAATAAAGATATTTAAAATATACATTAATTAAGAGAAAAAGATGCTTGAGTTTATTTATTTATTTATTTTTGTGATGAGGAGTGGCTGTCTGTCTGCTCAAATGAACAAAATTATACATTTATTCACAGAATTTATTTAACCTGTTTTTCTTCATATAACACATCCCAATTGTTCTCAGCTGTGTTTTAATATGAGGTAGACATTGGTAAAGTGATGCACCTATGATCGATTCAAAAAGACTTAAAAAATTATTCAGAGAATAAGTGGAAAGGCTTTTGAAATATCCCCAATGGTAGATCGTCTGAATTGTACAGTAGAACATTAGATGCATCCCAAATCGCATACTTATGTACTATTATACGCCATTTTGTAGTTTAAATAGTGTAAGTAGTGCATACACACTGAAATATTCTTTTTAGGGCGGCATGGTGGGTCAATGGTTAACACTATCGCCTCACAGCAAGAAGGTCGCTGGTTACAGTCCTGGCTAGGCCAGTTGGTATTTCTGTGTGGAGTTTGCATGTTCTCTCCATGTTCGTGTGGGTTTCCCGCTTTCTCCGCTTTCCCCCACAGTCCAAAGACATGCGGTACAGGTGACTTGGATTACCTAAATTGGCCGTAGTGTATGAGTGAGTGTGTGAATGTGAGAGTGTATGGGTGTTTCCCAGTGCTGGGTTGCGGCTGCAAGGGCATCCGCTGAGTAAAACATATGCCGGAATAGTTAGTGGTTCATTCCACTGTGGAGAACCCTGATAAATAAGGGACTAAGCCGAAGTAAAAATAAATGAATGAATATTGTTTTTATTCTAAAAAGAATAAGTACACTTAAAATACACAGATGATGCACTTAATCAACCGTTAAAAATAACGCAATGCAATGTTGGAGACTTCACACACTAAATTCATATACTATGCTGTTGAGTGTTCATAAGTTCATAAGTACACAGTGTATAAGTGCATTGTGTGCCATTTGGGATGCAGTGTTTGTCTTGATTGTGATAGATAACATGTGCTGAATTTTTGTATATACTTGGCTAATAAATGTATACTATTATTTATAGTCATTATGATTATAGTTACTATAGTCAACTGCTCAGTTACTTTCAGTCAATATGTGGTTGAGCCAGGAGACAACATTTTTACCATTGGAAAAATTTACTTATGGTTTACGTTAAAGATTTGAGGTTTTTTTTTTTGCTAATTTGGTCCTTTTTCTGGAACTTTATTGATGATGCTCAGTGACCTTTGATAGTCAGTAGCCTTTGTCATCCTAATTTTGGTTTATATTCTTCTTTATTTCTGTTTTTGCTCTTAAGAATTTACATGCATTTGAATATAATACAAGAACTGCTGTACATGTTGTTGCAAGATACCCGTACCACAGCTGTTTTATTTAAAAAAAAAAAACAATTAATTAATAAAAAAACTTTTTCTCGTATAAAATAATTGTGGCACACATATATTTAACAAGGATATTTGATTTTTGATAAAACATGTTGTGTTTGTAATTAATTGTTTTCAACAACAGCAGCAGAGTTTTTTCTGTTAATAATTAAAGTAAAAAAAATGAAACTTTCACATAATAAAAAAAATTTCACAGCCTTATTTGCTTATATTTAACAGTGGTACCAACATTAGTGAATGTACACATTTTTTTTGTAACAAATATGAAACCAACTGTCTTACGGTAAACCAGCAGCTCCTGGGTCTTGTTCGCGGTTCTCCTGGAGAGTGTATTTTGGGATGTACAAGTGTACGTCCCTTGATCTTGTGGCTGGATATTTTTAATGGAGAACGCAAGGGGAGATTTGCTTCCAAATTCTCTTTCAGGATTATCTGATGCCAAATTATGAACCGTCCATGTCAGGTTCTGTGATGGGTAAGACTCACTGGAACAACTGAAATTGACATCCCAACCTTTACTGACAATTAATGTTCCATTGCTTAAGAGAGTCGCTGGACTTATGTCCAGTGATACGTCAGTGGGACCAGCTGAAATATAAAACAAATGCACAAACTTTAATAATAACCTTCAACACATCAGAATTAATCACAGGAAGCTGCTCTTAAAGTATTACCTGACATATAAGCATATTCAGCAAGACTGCCATTTTTAATTGAATATTAAGTGAAACAATAATAGTGGAATATTATGTCAAATTAAAATGACTTTTTCCATTTGAATTTGTTTTAAAATTAAGTTTTCTGCTTGTGTGTGTGTGTAAAAGTATTTTTTTTTTTAAACTATAAAAAGGCACCATCTTCAATGCTTTGGCATATTATAAATTTAATAATTACATAAAATAGTAGGATATTATCACAAATTAAAATACAAAATTAAAAGTACTTTATTCCAGTTTATCAATTTCTTTCTATTATAAAAAAATAATAAAACTTTTAAACAACTGATGGCATAAATGGGGAAAATAAATTCTCATATAAGTTCTCATATTCTGCATTTATTTAATTCTAAATTGTGTAAAAAATAATGGTGTAATATTATCACAAAAGTATTTTTTGTTTTTTATTTATTTTTAAAAATAACCAATTCCTGTAATGACAAAGCAGAATTTTTAGCATCATTACTTTAGCCTTAAAGGTCCCATGAAGTTAAAATATAGTTTTGTTTTTTTTAGATGTTAGTATGTCAGTACTGTTAGTTTTTAGGATATCTATAAGCTAGTGTGCTCCAAAACAGTAACAAAATTCATGTTTAGAAGATATAAAACTGATATACAGTAGTCCCTCGCTATAATGCGATTAACCTTTCGCGGCCTCACAGTTTCGCAGAAATTGCCTTTTTTTTGTGCTATTTGACATGCATGAATTTTTTTTTATTACAGCGCATTGTGTTCTGCATCCTGATTGGCTGTAGACCATTGTCAATCGATTTCCTCCGTGTCTCCTGTACAGTACAGAACGCATTCAGCTTGCCAAATTAACATAAATGTTTGATCGCTAGCAGTGTGAGTTTCAACAAGGATGTTAAAAGAGTTGTAACTGTCTGCAGAAAGACCATCGTAAAGGGGGTCGCACACCGGATGCGCCGCGCCACGATGCACCACGCAGCGCCATGCATGTTAGAATTGTAAACATAGGTTTATATCAGGGTACGCACACCGGCGTCGCAAGTCACAGGACACTGTTCATATTTCTGCCACACCAGAGCGCCATCTGAATAATTTCATTTTAAATAACATGCGAATAAGCGCGTCAGGTGTGTGTGTTACTTCCAACTGTCATGTGCGTGGTGCATCCGGTGTACAACCCCCTTAAGGATGGAGTCTGCTTTAGTTTTGTGGATCAGTGACTGCAGGAAAAAGAACATTACGCTGGATGCCAACATTATCCACACAAAAGCTAAAAAGCTTTATGAACCTTTTGCTGACAGCGATGTATGTTTGCGCCTGACAACAGGTTTTGATCTTTGGTTTCATTCTATAACACTGGACTTATTTTTCAAATCTTTGAGAGTGTTTAAACAAGAGAGAAAAGTGTGAAAATGTTAATATCTGTCTGAGAAAAGTCTATAAAGTGTGTAGGGAGAGGTTTTACAGCCTTAAAACATCTATAATAATTGTAAAAAATAAAGCTGACTACTTCGTGGATTTTGCCTATTGCGGGTTATTTTTAGAACTCCTGAGAATAACAAGGGACCACTGTAAACATTTAAAGCTTATAGTTTGTCACTTCCGCCTAAATGGATCAATGGTTTTATTCACGTCACCTCATACTACAGTTTCTCATCAAATCGTGACCAATCAAATGCTCTCTAGTATCTGACATGCCTCGCCCCCTTCAAGATGCTTCTCACTTGCTTTTTATTTGATGCACTTGAGCTCAACCCCTCTCACTGGCAGAGCTGTGATAAAACCAAAACGCTATTGGTTGTTTTTAAAAAGGGGGAGGAGCTACACTATGTCCCACCCTCTATTTGTGTTTTGGTTGAGATTACATCAAACATCGAATAAAAATGCATATTTCAAAGCACTTCACGGGACCTTTAAGTGTTATGATCTAATTATTCAAATGTGATTTAGCATTTAAGAACCTTTTCTTATTATTATTATCAATAATTAAAAGCAGTGGTATTTCTAAATTAATACATAAATGAAGAAGAATAAATCTTTAGTAAAATTATAAATGCCTCTATCATCTATTTTAAATGCATTTATTCCTAATAAAATTATAAAACCCTTTCTTATCCCAAACGTTTTTAAAAATCCACATAAGAACTAGACCACAGATTTGTTTCAATTTCAGCTAGTCCTAATGTATGTTGGCTATCCTACGCATCTCAGTCACATGGCGGCGGTTTTCTAGGTTCATGCATAGCAGTTATACCAGAAAAACCAGTTTGAGGTCTTACAGAAACTAGAGCGATCTATCAAAGCTTTCTATTGTCACATTAGTAGGATTTACAGATCTACATACCGGCAGTTTTAAGTTGGATTTCTGAGAGAGTCTGCCACAAGCTTCCATCCTTTGCTTGGGATTCACATTGATAAAGTCCTTCATCGATGATCTGAAGCCCACTGATCCTCAGAAAGCCATTCTCTAAAATAGCAAGATGCTCCGGCGGGTTTGAGGGGTTTTGGGTTGCGACCACAACTCGATCTTTCTTCCACTGGTAAAGAACTGAAGACGCATTAACAGGCTGGTCAAGACAGTGTAGTGTTGTATCTTTGCCCTTTTCGCCAATAACAAACTGCTGCACCTGCTCTTCTGAAACTACAGGAAGAAAGAAAAACAGTGTGTTATGGAGCAGTACAGTGATATAAACACTTCAAATATAAAACAAAAAGTACTATGGTAGTATTACGGTACAATTTCCATTAAACATTGTTTAGTAAAGCCTATTAAAAAGAATGGCAAGCGTTATTATCAGTTAATTATCAATTAATTATCAGTTAATTATCAGTTTTGCGAATTTACAGGGTATTCTTAATGGGCACAGCTAGTGGTTTTTCAGCCAATGATGAACTTCCGGTGAAAGATTTATGTGACTATTTTCAATTTGATAAGGTTCCTTTTACAGCAGCGATGTTGTAATGTAATTCAAAATATAATCAGTTAAATAGACTTAAGCATCCATTTGGGTGTTAAAGTGTAAAAAGAGGCGAAAGACTGTTTAAAAGCAAGCGCCGACATTAGCAGCAGGCTAGCGCAGAAATTCCATTGAAAATACTGGGGTAAAATTCTTTTCCATATTTTAAAGACATGGTACCAACAACTGAATTTGAATGGCAGTCTATACAGGAAGAAAGAAAACAGTGTGTTTGGAGCAGTAAGTGATATGAACATTTCAAATATTAAACAGAAGTACTATGGTAATATTATTGTACAATTCCCATGTAAACATTGTTTAGTACCATGGTTTCACTTGGCCTATCAAAAAGAAGCTTTAAGCCAATTGCTAATTTGCAGGCTACTCTCAATTCTTGATACCAACAAGTGAATTTAAATGGCAGTCAATATTGTGACATTTAATTTATTAAAAAATCACTCCTGATATGAAGAACTGTATTGTTATTTATCCCAGTGATGACGTCATTTTAATTTTTTTTTTTTTTATTAGTCGTCATTTCCTGATATTAAATATTGTCATTGTTATTATTAGTAAACTCACGGTATTAATAAATAGCATTTTTACTAGAGAAAATTGTATTGTTTATATCAATAATTCATACCCTGCGAATGACAAAAGTAAAAAAGGCTTGCTATAAAAACTACCATGGAAGTGCTGTGGTGTTTGGACATGTAAGTTATCATAGTATTCTTGAAAATCATACATAAAGTACAATAATATCACAGGATTATGTCTCCTTCAAAAATGAAACCACGATAAATGTACCTGTCAACGAACCCACCTGTTTGATGTGACAGAAGGAGCAGATATAAAACTCCTGCAGATGTTATCATTGTAGGCTTGTCGGGAAGTCCTTTCAGATTATGGGATAAAATATACTTTCCTTTGATAATTCGATCGATTTTTTCTTTTGTAAAACGCATCAAACACTTTTTGTATAATTTTAAATAAATAAATGCAAATAATATTAAGATAAACTCGTGATCGACTTGGGGAATCCCGTAAACGTTTCTTCTGCTACGTCCGACTCGTGTCCATCTTCAACCTGTTTACTCGGTTTTTTTTTCCCGGAAACTTTGAAATTGTAGTTTGACCACACCCTTTTACCTGCGCTCTTAAAGAGACACGCACCACTTTTAGTTTTTACAGGTGACACGAGTTGAGTCTAGCAGGTCTATATATTTTCATTCATTCATTCATTTTCTGTTCGGCTTAGTCCCTTTATTCATCAGGGGTCGCCACAGCGAAATGAACCGCCAACTTATCCAGCATATGTTTTACACAGCGGATGCCCTTCCAGCTGCAACCAATCACTGGGAAACACCCATACACTCTTGCATTCACACTCATACTCTACGGCAATTACAATTTAGCTTATTCAATTTACCTGTACCGCATGTCTTTGGACTGTGGGGGAAACCGGAGCACCCGGAGGAAACCCAAGCGAACACGGAGAACATGCAAACTTCACACAGAAATGCCAACTGACCCAGCCGGGGCTTGAACCAGCGACCTTCTTGCTATGAGGCGATCGTGCTACCCACTACGCCACCGTGACGCCTGTCTATATATTTTATTGGCTCAGTGGTTAGCACTGTCGCCTCACAGCAAGAAGGTCGCTGATTCGAGCCCCGGCTGGGTCAGTTGGCGTTTCTGTGTGGAGTTTGCATGTTCTCCCCATGTTGGCGTGGGTTTCCTTCTGGTGCTCCGGTTTCCCCCACCGTCCAAAGACATGCAGTATAGGTTAATTGAATAAGCTAATTTGGCCATAGTGTATGTGTGTAAATGAGTGTGTATGTGTGTTTCCCAGTACTGGGTTGCAGCTGGAAGGGCAGTGTAAAACATATGCTGGATAAGTTGCCAGTTCATTCTGATGAATGAAGGGACTAAATCGAAGGAAAATGAATGAATGAATGATTTTGGTTTCACGTATTGAGAACTCCCCTGCTACTTATTTTTCTTTTTTTATCAATTATTTATTTGTTAGTGTATCTATTTAATTATATAATTTTGTTTTGTTATTACTATTAATGTGGATGGAAAGATTGTGAATGTAAATTGATTGTTATCTCGGTCTTTTTGTGTAATTTTATAAGTATTAATGCCTTTCTGTTATTGTTCAAGCATTGTTAATAATAATAAAAAAGTCTGGCAGGTCAAGCAGGTGCACGAGGGCTGGCTTGGAGGATCCTAGACTTTGAACAAAGGTCCTTTTTACTCTTAACCGATACTATAGTGAATGTAATGATAAGCTGTTGTGAAGTTATGGTTGACCTGAAGTGTTTCATGCAGGCCTAATGTCACTGTTTGCTACTGTTACTATTGTTTGTTACTGTTTTCCAAATGTAAAAAAATAAATAAAATATGATGATGATGTTGATGATGATGATGATGGCAATGATAGTAGTGGTAATACTAATTTAATATCAAGTAGTTTTATGCAATGCACTATGGTACATGCTTGCTATTATGGTATATAAAGTGTAGCTTAGTTAATCTTACATGTAAACATGAGAATAGATGAATGAGTGTTTTGGTGTGTCTTATTAACTTATATTTGTGTGTAAATATTATTATTTTTAATTAATTCTTGAGTCAAATTTATTTAGGAAATAACATATGGTACATTATTATTATTATTATTATTATTATTATTATTATTATTATGTTACATGTTTTACACGTAAAATGTTTAACTTTTCCATTAAAATAAAATAAAATGTATTTATTAAAATCTATTTTAAACAATTTTGTATTTATATTCATTTTAAAATACTACTAATATTATTTCAATATTTGTTTGTGAAATTCTATTGCATTAAATTGCTACAGATCTTTTTGCAATGGTCACGGCTTTTATGTCTATTATCACTACTATTGTTATTATTATTATTAATAATATAATAACATTAATAATAATAATAATAATAATTATTATTATTATTATTTATTATTATTATTATTATTATTATTATTACTTTACATGTTTTATGCATATAAAATGTTTACTTAAATATATTCTCATTCAAATTAAATTAAATTAATAGTTTTAAAATCTATTTTAAACATTTGTTTATTTATATTTATTTAAAAATACTACCAATATTATTTCATTTTTGTGACATTCTATTGCATTATATTACTATGGATTTTTTTGCAATGGTCACGGCTTTCATGCCTACTACTACTACTACTACTACTACTATTATTATTATTATTATTATTATTATTATTATTATTTTTACATGTTTACACATAAATGTTTACTTAAATATTATTTTCATTTAAATACAATTTAAATGAATATTATTAAAATCTATTTGTATATTTTATTTATTTATTTTATTTTATATTTTGTATATATTTATATTTATTGTAAAATACTACTAATATTATTTAAATATTTTGTGAAATTCTATTGGATTATATTGCTACAGATCTTTTTGCAACGGTCACGGCTTTTATGTCTACTACTACTACCACTACTACAGCTATTACTACTACTACCACTATTACAGCTACTACTATTAATAATAATAATAATAATAATAATAATAATAATAATAATAATAATA
>CAIGQV010016645.1:22354480-22373952 GCA_903798115.1 Danio jaintianensis | reverse complement strand
GTAGAACTGAAATTTGAACAGTACTGTAGAACTGAACTTTGAACAGTGCTGTAGAACTGAACTTTGAACAGTACTGTAGCTTTGCAGGCAGGTTTTTTTGAAGCATCTTAGAGATGTTGCCAAAGTTCTTCTTGATTTAGTTTGTTCTGTTTCTTCATGTCATTCCAGACAGACTGGATGATGATCAGATCAGATCTTTGTGTGGAGCACTGGCTGTTGTCAGACAATAATCTCACTGTATAATTACAATTAATGGCAAAAATAATGTTTGGAAATGTAAATTGATATTTCAAACTGAGATGCTACAGAAAAATATAACCGACTTTTAATATATATATTCATTCATTCATTTATTCATTTTCCTTCAACTTAGTCTCTGATTTATCAGAGGTCGCCACAGCGGAATGATCCTTCTCAGTTTCCCAGTACTGGGAAACAGCCATACACACTCTCATTCACACACACACTCATACACTACGGCCAATTTAGTTTTATTCAATTCACCTGTACCACATGTCTTTGGAATGTGGGGGAGACCGGAGCACCCGGAGGAAACCCACAGAAATATTTGCCAGGATTCGAACCAGTGACCGCGACAGTGAGGCGACAGTGCTAACCACTGAGCCACTGTGTCGCCTATATATAATATATGCTGCAGGGCTACTGAATGCACAGACTTGGAGTATAAACACACAGTTTTGCTGCTTGATATTGACAAAGCGAGTAGGGCTAGGTGAAATCACAAAAAACTAAATTATGTCAGTGGAAATCATAATACATGTCAGTTATCTATTTCCTTATAGATATAGAATAGAAACCAGACAGTTACATGTTAATTGTAATTAACCTGTTAATAAATCTGACAAAGATATGTCAACCAAATTTGTATATTAATATTTATAAACCTAAGCATATGTATTTAAATATTCTGACTTTTAATTGTAATAAAATGAAACAATCATCCATGAAATCATATATTTAGATCATTATAATTATAAGTAAAACCAAACATATTGCATTTCTTTACCATATCAAAGTGTAACTATGTGCTATGTACTATGTAAACTTTGGAATAACACCCATTATTGTCTTAGGACAATTTTGAAAAACATTTTTGATCCACTTCAAATGTTTACTACTGTATATGAAAAGCACTAGCCTGAGTACATAGATATAAATACAAATGCACAAATACTAAAGCCTAATAACAACAGTTATATTAATTATATTCTATTACTTCATTAATAAATGTAATAAATGTCTTCAGGGCGTCACCGTGGCACAGTGGGTAGCATGATCGCCTCACAGCAGGATGGTCACTGGTTCAAGCCTCGGCTGGGTCAGTTGGCGTTTCTGTGTGGAGTTTGCATGTTCTCCCCGTGTTGGCGTGGGTTTCCTCCGGGTGCTCCGGTTTCTCCCACAAGTCCAAAGATATGCGGTATAGGTGAATTGGGTAGGCCGTAGTGTATGTGTGTGAATAAGTGTGTGTGGATGTTTCCCAGTGATGGGTTGCAGCTGGAAGGGCATCTGCTGTGTAAAACATATGCTGGATAAGTTGGTGGTTCATTCCGCTGTGGCGACCCCAGATTAATAAAGGGACTAAGCCGAAAAGAAAATCAATCGAAAAATTAAAATCAAAACCTTCAATAATAACGTAATGCAATTCATATGTATATCTCCCAACCCTGTCACAATACTTGAACTGAGTGGAGGGAGAGTAAATGATGACAGAATTTTCATTTTTGGGTGAACTATTACTTTAAAAGCTCAGGCTTCATTTACTAGCTCTAAAATGAAGATCACTGACTGAAACTGGAACTAATATTGAAAGTGCACTCGTGAAACAGTACCGTTAAAAATAAGTGTTAGAGTGTTTAAAAATGAGTCATATGTCGACACTGCTGTCATAAATGGTCCCGTGAAGTGTTTTGAAATGTGCAATTTGAATTCAATGTTTGACTAATCTCAACTGAAACATGAAGGCAGGGCGGGAGACATAATAGTCATAACCCCTTTAAAAAAAAAAAAAAACAGCCAATAGCATTTCATTTTTATTACAGCTCTGTCAGTGAGTGGTTGAGCTCAAGCACAGCAAATGAGAAGTGTCTTGAAGGGGGCGGGACATGTCAGATACTAGAGAGCATTGAAAACAGCTGATGGAGTATACACTAGCCTGCGCATTATTCAGTCACAAGATGGCACCAAGCAGTCAGAAATGCAATTTGATTGGTCAAAAGATTTGATGAGAAACTGAAGTATGAGGTGATGTCAAAAAATTGTTGATTAATTTACGAGTAAGTGACAAACTGCAAGCTTTGGATGTTTCTGTCTTCTAAATGCACATTTTGTCACTGTTTTGGAGCACACTGGCTTATAGATAACCTTAAGACTAACATACTGATATTAATATCTATAAAACTTTATTTCCATTTCACTAGACCTTTAAGACCAATGGGAGTCTTCACTGGGCTCCGTTCAATAAAACCAAGATGCAAAGAGATCAGTCAAATAAAAAACACATTAGCTAAAAATGTTTTAAAGGTCCTGTGAAGTGCTTTAAAATGTGCATGTTTTATTTGATGTTTGACATAATCTCAGCTGAAAAATGAAGAGAGGCTGGGACATAGAGTATGAGAATTTTGTCACTGTTTTGGAACACACTAGCTAATAGATATCTCTAAAACTAGCAGATTGAAACTAACATCTAACATTTTTTATTTTAATTTCACGGGACCTTTAATGAATAACAAAAAAGCCCCTATTTGAATTCTTAAAGGGACAGTTCACCCATCAATTCAAATGTACTTACTATTTACTCACCCTCAAGTGGTTCCAAACCTTTATAACTTTCTTCCTTCTGTTGAAGAGGAAGCTGAAAACCTGTAACCACTGACTTCCAAAGTAGAAAAAACAAATGCTATGAAAGTCAATGGTTAAAGGTTTCCAGCTTTCTTCAAAATGTCTTCTTTTGTGTTCAACAGAAGAACGAAAGAAAGTCAAAGATGTTTGGAACAAGTAAAGGGTGAGTAAAGGATTTTGGGTGAACTATTTTTTGGAGACACTTTTGTATGATCTTAGGATGGCTCAGTAAAGTAAGCACAGATATACTGTAATTTGTTTTCTAAAAAAGTAAAGCACCTGAAAAATGTTTGTTATGAAAACTATACATTCACAATCATTTGATGCAATTGATCCATGACACAAAAATGTATGTCATTATTTCCTGTTCAGACTCACTGCTTTCTAACAAGTACAACTAGTCACTCTGCTTTCCTCTTTTATACAAGCACAAAAAAAACACATTTTCATGAGCACACTGTAAAAAATTGCTGTAAAATGTATACTATTACTGCCTATTTTGGTTGCCAGTAATACTGGAAAAGTTACAAGCGCACTGTAAATTAATTAGCAATTATAATTGTACTGTAAAACTACAGCACAGTTGTAATTGTTAGTTTATAGTGCGCTTGTAAATTTTGCCAGTAATACTGAATTTACAAGTGCACTGTACATTTTACAGTATTACTGGCAACCAAAATTGCCAGTAATACTGTAAATTTTACAGCAATGTTTTACAGTGCATGTACAGATGCAATCTCACTTTTTATGCTGATTGAGAAAGAAATTCTTCTCAATGAATTTGAATGTGGTAAATTATCAGAAATAGCTGAGAGTACTATGTTTATCTGAAAGCATTATTTAGCAAGTAAGTTAAGTTAGAAAAAGTTGGCAAAGGCTCTGCAGATGCAAGTGCTAGACAAACTTACTAATTACTGACAGTGGTGACAGGTGTGAATGTGAAACCTTCAGCATGTGTGCAATAATGCCAGCCTTTCATGTTGACACATCAGTTATTATGTCCTGTTTAGATTGTGCTGAAATTAAGACCTAAAATGAATGAGGACAAATAAGATATTTTTTTTATCGCTCTTGCTTTTACTAGAACAGAATGTTTAAGTAGAGAAATGTAGAGACTAATCTTACAGACAGTTCTCTACCATTTCATTTTTTCTCTCTTCTTTTTAATTTTTTTATTATTATTATTATTTTTTTTAAAGAAATGTAAGTTTCGGCAATGATGCATAAAACAGAATGCATTTAACTGTAAAACTGCACGGTTGAAGGGAAAATGATTAGCCCTGCTGGGAAATTTTAATTATTTAAAAAATATTTGCCAAGATGTTTAACGGAGAGAAGTTTTTTATTTTAAATATAATAGTTTATTAATTAATTTCCAATAGCTAATTTCATTTATCGTTGTCAAGATGATATGCAGTACATAATATTTCACTACTTATTTTGCAAGATACTAGTATTCATCTATTCATACTAGTATTCATCTTAGTGCAATTCATTCAAGTGCAATTTGTGTATTTATAAACTAGGTTTATTAGGTTAAGTAGGGAAGTTTGGGAAATTAGGCAAGTCACTGGACAAAAGTGGTTTGTTCTATAGACATTCGAAAAAAGAAAAAAAAATCTTAAGGCGGGCTAATATTATTGATCCTAAAATAAAAAATGGTTTTATTACAGCCAAACTAAAAGAAATAAGAAAAAATTCTCCAAAAGAAAAAAATATATATAAAAGGAAATACTGTTCATTTCCTTGCTCTGTTAAACATCACTTGGGAAATATCTTATAAAGACTTTAAATATCACAGGAGGGCTAATAATTGGGCCTACAACTCTATATTTATATCAAAGAGTTTTTAAATTGGGATTATATTTCACAAAATTGCTATTTTAGCTCTTCAAACTCATTTAATAAAATTAATGATGATTTCTATGATTAATGTCTTCTTATGGTGGTCTGTCTTAAAAGTGAAGGACTATAAGTTTAGAATTTCTCTGAAAATCTCAAAATGTCGAAAAGATTTCATTCTCACGTAAGGCCAAATTATTTAAGTAATTTAGTAATAAGTAATACTAAGTAATAATAATATAAAGTAATTTCCATGTGTATTTTATAGGGTTATGCTCTCTCTGCATGTCATATATGGCCTCATTTTTGTTTACATTAACCTCTCTTTAGGAATTGTAGTAGAGATATCTGAAATATTTTACCAAAACAGTTTAGACCTCTGTTGAAATCTCCTGAGCTGTAAAAGAGCAACATGCTGAACAAACAATGCAGTATTTTTCTAATAATATCAAAGAGGCGAGAAGAAAAACGGGACAAATCTTTTTTCCTTAAGAGGGCAAGAAGGAAATACCGTACATGCGGTTAAATAGCAGACCATATCACAGATTAGTCAGTCACTCCCTCTGGAAGCAGAAGGGTTTCCTTAAAGACACAGTGTCTTTTTTTTTCTCCAAACATATAGGACTCTTTCTCTCTCTCTCTCTCTCTCTCTCTCTCTCTCTCTTTCTTTCTCTCACTCACTCTGTTTCTGTTTCTATGAAGACCTGAACAAGAGTAATGTAATTACTGTGAAGGTGTGATATGAAAGGATTATCAGATTTTTACAGGAAGATCTGAGTAGCAGAACAGGAAGAGCTGCGGTGTGTTCAAAGAGAGATAGAGAGAGAGAGAGAGAGAGAGAGAGAGAGAGAGAGAAAGAGAGAGAGAAGGAGCCTCCCTACAGTGGGCCTGTCTTCTGACTTCACGCCACATACTCCTCACCTCTGCTTTCTCAACATGTTTGCTTCTTTTCCTCACAGGGAAATGCAACGTTACACCTATATCCACATTTCAGACCTCTGCTGGAGTTCAAAGGTAGGAAATGATCATTTAGGATTGATAGTTGATATTGAAATGTAACTTTGCTGTCAAAAGATTTATTTGTAATGCATATAGATCTTCGAGATGTTATAATTCATAAGCAGTGTAGAACATCTCCATCTGCTGCATGTGTATCAATGTATTAATATATAGTAAATATATATATATATATATATATATATATATATATATATATTATTATAAAAATATATATATATAAGCATATGTAGATGTTTTACACTGCTTATGAATTATAACATCACGAAGAACTGTATATGTATATATATATATATATAACAAATCTTTTGACAGCAAAGGGGAGATATTTTTACACCTTAAAATGCTTTTTTTAATGGATTTGTAGTCTCGTATGTTTCAATTAACCTTTTTATAGTTGTTTACATTTTACCATTTCAATATTTAAATTTTTTTTCAAAATATTGCACACATGAATTTTTCTGTGCATACTTAAAATATTCTTATGTATTAATCAAATATCAATAATTATTTTTTCCCATGTTTATCGACAACATGACAACATTTAGGCACTGTTGCTAATTACCACCACATAGTAGCATTATAAAATAAAAAGTGTGAATTTTATAAATTGGTCATTGGTTAAAACACTTGTGCATGAAGTTAAACTGACAAACTCTTCTATATTAGTAGTTTGTAGAGCCTCGCAAGCTATTTTCATGATTTGTTGCTTATTAATTAGACTTGGCTTGAAAAAAATCTAAATGTCTGTATCTACAGTGATGACTAACAGCGCACACTGAGTCATGCCAGCGTATGTACGGCCAGCTCTGGATCCGCCTGAGACTGCGAAACATAGCAACACATCTCATTCACATGCACTTCAGCAAAACTCCCTCCGGCTCTGCTGACTTTACGCTTTTCACTGTGCATTTATATAACCGTAGTCCAGCATATATTGGGCAGTGACGGGGCTTCGCTGGCGTAGGTGAGTGATCTTTTGGGTGTGTCAGAGGGCATCATCATAGCCGCACGCTGATTGTGCAGTGCTCCGTCAGTGGGCAGTGTGGGTTCAGCCAGTGCAGAGAACCAGAATGAGTCATTCACATTGACAACAGTGCAGCAGCGGTGGGATACAGAGAGAGAAACGTCTTCCCACGTTACTGCTGGAGAGAGCATTTGATGGATAGTCGAATATAAAAATATAGAACTAAATCACACTGTAGAACCGTTGCACGATGCAAGCTTCAAGACAAAGTCAAATCTGGAGAAACATCCTTAAAACATGCGTTAAAGGGATTGTTCACCCCAAAATGAAAGTTCTGTCATTATTTACTTACACTTGTTTTAAACCTTTAGGAGTTTATTTTATTATGTTAAACACATAAGAAGATGTTTTGAAAAATGTTGGAAATCGGTAGCCATTGACTTCTATAGTGTTTTTCTTACTATGAAAGTCAATGGTTACAGTTTTCTTCAGAATGTAATTTTTGTGCTCAACAAAAGAAATAAATTCATAAAGGTTTGGAACCACTTGAGGGAGAATAAATAGTATGCATGATATGCATGCATGCTTTCATTTTTTTATGAACAGCCTTTTCTGTATTTTAAGGTGTGACACTGCAGGCAAAAACGGCAGTAAATTTTTGCTTTTCATGAAGTGTTTTGTTAAGTCTAATGTAAAGAAAACATTCGAAATACTTTTTAATGTTTCTTTTGCAGCACTTCATCGATTTGCAACAGCAGATTTCAAATACGGCACATATTTTTATTTCAAAACAACGAAACAAGAATTTAGAGCCTGGCTTTATTTGATGTTCAGAGTTTTGTGCCAGAAATGTATGCAGATTAGAATGTTTAATTAAGTAGTACTTCATTTGTATGTTTAGGCAACATGACACAAAAAACGTCTTTGGGATTTTTTTATGCAGTCAATCGCTTGCAGTAGGGAACGCTGTTAGTTCATTTTTTACCCTATTCGCCTGCAGTGTCTTGACTAAAAGGGATAGTTCACCCAAAAATAAAAATATTAGAAAAAATAAAGAAGATTTTCCAGTGATGGGTTGCAGCTGGAAGGGTATCCGCTGCGTAAAACATATGCTGGATAAGTTGGCGGTTCATCCCGCTGTGGCGACCCCAGATTAATAAAGGGACTAAGCCGAAAAGAAAATGAATGAATGAATGAAAATAAAGAAGATATTTTGAAGAAAGCTGAAAACCTGTAACCATTGACTTTCATAGGAAAAACAAATACTATGGAAGTCAGTGGTTACAGTTTACAGCTTTCTTCAAAATATCTTCTTCTGCGTTTAACAGAAGAAAGAAAATCACAAAGGTTTGAAACAAAGAAAGGGTGAGTACATGACAGAATTTTCATTTTTGGGTGAACTATCGCTTTAAACAGGAAACAGCAGTTTTTGTTTAGTTTTATCTATATAAATTTCATTCTACTTTTCAGATACGTTTACGAGCATGAGCGCATTGCAGATGTTTTTATGTAATTGGACATTGAAGGTTTGGCTTCTCTGTTGTTGATAAGGATGTGGGTTTGGCCTAGGATGTGTGATTGGTGCATGGTTTGGGTGTGGTTTGGTCCAGTTTGTCTTATCTCAGTAAGTTTGACACTATCATCTTGACTGGAGACTCTCCGCAGTGGTGCTGCTGTGCGGTTTGGCCATGACGCAGCACTTTCTTGACCTTTGACTTTTTCCCCGGTGGACCAGATCCCTCAGTATCTCCTTCCACCTTTCGGCAGTAATGTCAGCAAGGCGAGATGTGTCTCTCCAGTTACCTTTTCACCTTTAAAAAGACTCAAGGATCCCTCAGTGATTATTGAGCCTATCATATGCACATGACTGCATTCGATTTTCATGACGTAGTGCCCCTGAATGAAAGCAGCTACATTGGTTCACTACTATTTAAAAGTTGGAGTTCAGGGAGATTGTTTCATCTTTGGAAATAAATTAGTACTTTTATTAAGTAAGGATACATTACATTTATCAAAAGTAACAGTAAAGACTTATAATGTTAAAAAATAATTAATTTCTAGACAACACGATACCAATATTTTAACATCGTAAGAGTTAGGGAATATTTGGTGGAACAACCCTGATTTTCAATGACAACATATGAAAAAAAATCTCTAAATTACAGTTTGTGTAATATTTTGACTTTTTTTTTTTTTACATATATTTTTTTAAAAAGTGAAGAAATTAATCAAAACAACAAAAACAATCTGCAGCATTTTTGATTTTCATCAAAAACCTTTAAATGCCGTCTGAAATTTTCTTCTTAAATGAGCATTTTTATCTGCTTCTGTGTGTAAGTTCAGTAATATCACGTTTATGGAAAAGAATAAGTCCTTCTCATGGTATTTAAAGTGAAATAACTCAGCATAAACAAAGGAGGCTGAGAATTTTTTTTATTTTTGATGGAAATTTCAGACAGCACTTAGAGATTTTTGCATCTGAACCCTTCATATATAATATTGTAAAATATTTAGGGCTCTATTTTAACAATCTAGGCGCAAAGTCTAAAGCGCATGGCGCAAAAGCATTAAGGGCGTGTCTGAATCCACTTTTGCTATTTTAAGGACGGAAAAATACACTTTGCGCCCCGGCGCATGGTCTAATAGGGCTGTGCTTATTCTCTTAATGAGTTATGGGTGTGTTTTGAGCATAACGTGCGTTAAACCAATCAGAGTCTCATCTCAAATTCCCTTTAAGAGTCAGTTGCGTCGCGCCATGGCGCATTTGCTATTTACATGGTGGACTTTGTAAGAGGAAAAACTGAATGCTTTACTAGCGAGAAAACAGTTAAACAGACCGTCTGCAGCACGAGGATAAAGAACGAGCCTCCTCCATTCGGCCTCTTTACTTTCTCTTTACTTTACTTTTACTCTTTACTTTACTCTTTTACTTTCGTGGAGTAAGGAAACGGTGTTGTACTCACTCCACTGAAGACATCCATTAGTCTACATATTTAATTACGTTTGTTAAGTGCAAAGATTTGTTTCAAAACTATTTCCAAATTCAGTTCTAATTTCCAGCAAACCAATAAATTAACAATAATAATGAAGTGTGGTCAAAAAACTGAGTTATATCCAAACACACGTCCTATTCTTATGCCCCATATGACAGGCGGACAAATCTAAACTTGTTTTTATTAAAACAAATATAAATATGCATATAACAAATGTTACTCATAACAATAATAACATTATACAAATGCAAACTGTCATGAACAAACTGAAAAAGTCCCCAGACATGAAGAAGGCATGGAGGTAGTGGTTTTTATATTTATGTAGAAAAGAATAATTTTGTAACATTTTAATCCTTTAATTATTTTCATATGTAAAGATAGTTGTGTATTGCTGTACATCCTGTGTGTGTAAGTGTTTTGGACCTGCATAGGCGCATGGACTTTAGACCAGATGGTCAATGGTGTGGTCTATTTCAGTTCTTCAAAATAGCAACGCGCCAACAATGCGCCTTAACACACCTCCTTTATAGACCGGAACACCCATGAGTCCACAAAGTGGCGCAAATGGATTAGCTATTTAAACAATGTGGTGCAAAACATGAAAATTAGGTTTGTGCTGGTCTGAAAATAGCAACAAATCGCACCAAACAAGTCTTGTGCCTCATTGCGCCGGGTGTATGATAGGGCCCTTAATGTCAACATTTTCCTTGTGTTTATTTTAAAGAGTCTATACAAAAAGAGTAACTGCTGAGCAATAATATTTTACACTGGTATTCCTGTAGCTCTTACTGCACATCAGTGTACATTCTGTAATGAGAAAGAGCAAGCGTTTGAGAGACAGCGAGAGGTGGACCGACAGATTTGAGGGTGTGTTGGAGCACCTTTGCTGAATGTTGATGAGACAGAACAAGACGGGTTTGTGTGAGATCAAACACCTGCAGCCACTCTGTGAAAGCGCTTCAGTGTCAACCATCCATAGATGAAGATACATTTGATGAGACGTAACATGTAGATTCTGTGCAGGTTCAAGGATATCGGATTGGAAAGGCCTCTATTTTGTGACTTTATTTCCTGCTAGTGCAACTACATTTTGTAAGAGATTGCACTTCTGCCCCTACCAGTTTGACAAACGGATAAGCGATGACTTTTCGTTGTGTGTGAGATTGCTACCAAAAACACCAAAAGGAGAATGAGCAGCGTCGAGCCATCAGTGAGCATCTGTCAGGCTAGTTAGTTTGTTAGTCAGTTATGTGTTCTACATGTTGCCTCTCATCAGGCTCATGTTGAAGTTTGCCAGAGCATGAGAACAAAAACTGAATTGACAAAACTTAGCAAACGATAAGTCAAGAGGGGACGCATTTCTTAACTGTTTGTAAACTATATGGATCAGATTATTAGACATACAGTATTTGCATGAGGGAAGCCCTCTGTGATGAGTGAGAAATACTGTGAAAATGATATGTAAACACTGCTTTGTTTATGGTTTGTATGTGTGCAGCACTAGTTCCGATTTCCTTTACGGAATGACAATACAGACTACTTCAACCTGCAGTTATGGAAAGGTACATCCTCTCATTGTACATTCACACCAGACGTGGATGAAGCGTCAAGCGTGAGTGATTTACATGTTAGGTCAATGCAAAGATGCAATTAGACATCCTGCGGTGCTATTTGCACGAATGAGGCAGTGCGAATTTAGCATTTTGGACACGTGACTCGCTCAAGTTGAAAAATCTTAACTTTGGTGGACATTAACACCACGTTAACCAAACAGGAGCTTGTTCTAGTAGGGGCACGATTATGATGTAGCACCTGCAGTTGGTGTCCTAAGGGAAAATCCTCCTGCTGACACGGGACAACAGGTCATCAAACTACCATTTTCAGCCTTCCCAAAGCACATAAAGTGCAGCTACTCTTTCGATAAAATCCATGTTAGCCATTTAGCAACGAAACTGTGTCCCAGTTTTTACATGCATTCCCTAAACCACTCCCATCCGTGTGACGGCACCAATGCAGCCCCTCCAGTCGGACACCCATGCACTTGCTCTGTACAGGACTTGAACCGGCAATTCTGGCATGGGAGAAGGGAACTCTAACGAGGAGCCTAAAGATCTCAGCCTCTAGTGTCTTTTGCTAGGGCACCTCTTGAGATGAGGTTTACCTGCACAGCACCAAAGTCCCTTTTAACGTTTGCAACTCCCGCAGGCAGTTCATCCAATACCAAACTCCTGTCTAAATGAATGGGAGAATCCTGAAATCTCGAAAACTTCCTGCTGAACTCTCAATTAAATTACATATTTCAAATCAGCAACAAAATCTGAGGTTACCTGTTCCATTACTGTTGCTTGAGCTCTAATTGCATTTAAAACATGCAATTTCCAGTTTGCTCCAGCTACTGCACATGTGGAAAGATTGGCATTGTCATAATCAATGCAGCCACACAGTAGACAGCAAACAAAAGGGCTTACCAGTATGATGACAGATCGAGTCCCCCCTGGAATTGGGTCTGCTTAGGACCCTGTGATAAGTGCCTGATCAAAAGCTTTTATTTATTATTTAAAGCTAAACATTTAACAGTTATATATGTATGTAAATGTAACCTTGTGTATGTGTACTTACATATGAAGTGCAAGTTGTAATGTAATGTATTGTACACTTACCGGCCACTTTATTAGGTACACCTTACTAGTACTGGGTTGGACCCTCTTTTGCCTTCAGAACTGCCTTAATCCTTCGTGGCATAGATTCAACAAGCTACTGGAAATATATTCCTCAGATTTTGGTCCATATTGACATGATAGCATCACGCAGTTGCTGCAGATTTGTCCGCTGCACATCCATGATGTGAATCTCCCGTTCCACCACATCCTAAAGGTGCTCTATTGAATTGAGTCTGGTGACTGTGAAGGCCATTTGAGTACAGTGAACTCATTGTCATGTTCAAGAAACCAGTCTGAGGTGATTCGCGCTTTATGACATGGTGCGTTATCCTGCTGGAAGTAGCCATCAGAAGATGGGTACACTGTGCACACTAAAGGGATGGACATGGTCAGCAACAATACTCAGGTAGGCTGTGGCGTTGACACGATGCTCAATTGGTACTAATGGGCCCTAAGTTTGACAAGAAAATATTCCCCACACCATTACACCACCACCAACCTGAACCGTTGATACAAGGCAGGATGGATCCATGCTTTCATGTTGTTGACGCCAAATTCTGACCCTCCCATCTGAATGTCGCAGCAGAAATCGAGACTCATCAGACCAGGCAACATTTTTCCAATCTTCGATTGTCCAATTTTGGTGAGCCTGTGCAAATTATAGCCTCAGTTTCCTGTTCTTAGCTGACAGGAGTGGCACCCGGCGTGGTCTTCTGCTGCTGTAGCCCATCCGCCTCAAGGTTCGGCGTGTTGTGTGTTCAGAGATGCTCTTTTGCATACCTCGGTTGTAACGAGTGTTTATTTAAGTTACTGTTGCCTTTCTATCAGCTGGAACCAGTCTGGCCATTCTCCTCTGACCTCTGGCATCAACAAGGCATTTGCGCCCACAGAACTAGATATTTTCTCTTTTTCGGACCATTCTCTGTAAACCCTAGAGATGGTTGTGTGTGAAAATCCCAGTAGATCAGCAGTTTCTGAAATACTCAGACCAGCCCGTCTGGCACCAACAACCATGCCACGTTTAAAGTCACTTAAATCACCTTTCTTCCCCATTCTGATGCTCGGTTTGAACTGCAGCAGATGGTCTTGACCATGTCTACATGCCTAAATGCATTGAGCTGCTGCCATGTGATTGGCTGATTAGAAATTTGCGTTAACGAGCAGTTGGACAGGTGTATCTAATAAAGTGGTCGCTGAGTGTATAATATAAGCTAATATTATAGCAGGCTAATCTATAGATATATGATATGCTTACAGGTAGGCTTATCTAAACAACAGTAAGAGAAACGTTTGATTTCACAACCCTGCCTTTATTTTAATGGTCCAATGGTGACTGTAATGTTCATTACTACGCTTTTTAAATTATATAAACTAGAATTTGATTTCACAGGATTTTTGATCAAGCGCAAAATTTTTTTGCTATTATAACTCCAGTGAACCAACAGGATCCCTCAGGGTCCTAAGCAGACCCGATTCCTTGAGGGGGAATGACACTGTAACAAACAGGCAAATCTGTATAGACTCCTCCCCCATATAACCGTGTGGCTATAAAGAGTGATCATTGGCTATTTCAACTGGAAGGCAGGATTTTCTTTGCTGTGGCGGCCATACCGAGTGTGGCACTTTTCCCCATTCATAGTAATGCAAGTGAACTGTTTTTGTAAATCTATCAACTTTGACAGCATCCACTGGCCTCTGTTACATAAAGCCAAATGAAACCGCGCTGTCATTCTCCACAACACTGATTTAAATAACAGCATAAACAATGGTCGGAAGGGTTTTTGTTCCACAAATCGCTAACTATTAGCATGATTTTACTGTAGTAACACTTAAAGGGAACTATTTTTGTAACTGTTGAGTATTCCTTTTGGTTATTGTTTTTTATAACAACTGTCAGGCTACGTTTTTTTGGTAGTAAGATTACTGTTATACACAGTGCTCGAATTGAGGGGGGATACGAGGGGATGGCATCCCCCTTATGGAAAAAAAGGACAAAAAGTATCCCCTTTGTAAAATCACCATCCCCCTTTACCATCCCCTTTAGATTAACAACAGTGTGTGTACTGTAAAACTTATCATGCAAATTAAATATTAAAATTCTCTATTTATGGAAATTTATGACTTATAAACAACGAAGATTGACCAATCAGAACTCAGTATTGTAATAAGGCGCCACGCACAAACACAATACAGTTTATTGCGTCATTTCGCACGATTTTCAAATATCTAAGAGAGCAGTTCAGACACAGCTTATTGCATTCTTTAAAAAGAAGAGAACAGAAGGTATGATATTTAGTTGTTTAATATTATATACGTATGCTGTACCTGCCGTGCATAGCTGCATTTCAGAACAGTTTAGGCGGCTTGACGCGAGTGTAACTTAAGCTGTTCTATATTCACTGTAAAACACAGTTAACTGGGCTTGCTAACATTTACTTTAGGGACCCAAGTTTCGCCGTTAATATCTAAGTTACAGCAGATTCTAGGTTCCCTGTTTCTAAAATGAACCGTTATTATTATCCCTAAATTCAGAAGGCAAATGATGTGATGCATTTTTAGAATTACTGTTGTCCAAATGTTGCTCCGTTTTCTCAAAAATGCTTCCAAACAGCTCAGCCGCTGTACATCTCCATACCATGTTTTGTTTATGAATGAATCTTGAGCTTTGATATGAGACAATGATTCAGTCGTCCATTCAGAAAGAAATTTGTGAATAAATTAGCTGTTCGAATAACTCAATTAAATGAATCATTCATTGACAAAGACGGAGACTTAAAAATAATTGCATATTATGCCAGTATCATGTATTCCTAGTAATATTAGCCATGCACAGCTCTACAAAACATTTCAATGCTTCGAAACATGGTCAATGTTTTCAAATCTCTTGTCGGTATTGTCTGGCTGGCGTTACTTCACAGTCGTTCTTCACTGGCTAGCTTTATGTGGCAGCACCTTAAAGCTGCCAGTTGAAGAGCTGTTGTGGGTAACCATAACAACACACCACTCTAAGGGTTGGGGTCAGGAAGACGGGATTATGCAAATTCTGATTCAATTTGATTCAACTTTATTTCTATAGCGCTTTTACAATGTAGATCATTTCAAAGCAGCTTAACATAGATGAAGTTCTAGTAAACGGAAACAGATGAAGTTCAGTTTTGTTCAGTTTAGTGTAATAAAAATGTCACTGCTAACCCTAATGCCATCCATCTGAATTCTAGTCGATGTTTATTTTATTTATTTTGCGTTAAAGCACGTGATGAATCATCCGTACTAATAATGACTGTCCACGCAGTTTTATAAATGCCTGCAGTTGTATTATATTGTAGGTGTCACGGATTACCTGAGCGCTGAGATTTCCACATCTAAGCAGAAGAAATTCAGCCTGGTGACCTTCGTGGACACTCCAGGGCTGGTGGATGGAGATATGGTGTATCCTTTTGACGTCAACAGCGCCATCACTTCTTTTGGTAAGGCTATATATCATCATTTATATGTCAACAAAACCTTCGATTCCGTGTATTACATTTACATTTGTATTTATGTCACCTTATCTCATAATATGGATTAAAAGGGACTTTCTGGGTAGTCATAGTAATGTTTTAATGAGCCATTTTCTTGGTTAAGGAGAAATTATTTTAATGCTTTTGTCTTTTAGGCAATGTACTGTATTATAGCTTTGCATAGCAATGTTGATATTGTTTGCTAAAACTAAAAATTTTACAAATAAATGTTAAATATTATATGTTGGCTGGCCAACTGACTGAAAAACAGTTGGTTTAACAGTAGTTCATTTATTTAAATAATATTTTTATTTAGAACAAGAATCATATGATTATATTCATATTAAAAATAATAAATAATTGTTCATTTTAATCTCTATACTTTGCTAAATTGTTTAAAACACAGGGTTTTTACCATTTCCCAGCAAAACATTTTTAACTATTTAAATTATAATATGATAACCTATTGTTTATATGTATTTTAAGTTAGAATAATTATGTAGTTTCATTTAAAAAAGTAAATAAAATAAATAAATATACAGTTGAAGTCAGAATTTTTAACCCTCCTGTATATTTTTCCCCCAATTTCTGTAACTTCTGTAATTTCTGTTTAAAGGAAAGAAGATTTTTTTCAACACATTTCTAAACATAATAGTTTTAATAACTAATTTCTAATAACTGGTTTCTTTTACCTTTGCCATGATGATAGTACATAATATTTTACTAGATATTTTTCAAGATACTAGTATTTAGCTTAAAGTGCAATCGAAATGCTTAACTAGGTTAATTAAGCAAGTTAGGGTAATTAGGCAAGTCATTAGCTACGTTTCCATCCACCTATTTTAATGCGCATTTTGAAAATGCGCATAAAAAATGTATGCGCATAACTAAGTAGGATAATTTTTTTATTTGATAAGAAAAGATGCGCATAAACTACAATGGAAACACTTTTACCGAACAAATTCCAGTATGCGCATTAAAAAAAGTCATGTGATTTGGTTATAAGAGATCATGTGATGATAAAAATGTTTGTAAATGGGCAAACCAGCAGGCAGACCACATTGTAAAACATCTGAAATGTTGTTTTGGTCATTCTAAAATGCCTTAACCATTTCAGTATTAGTGTTATTATATTATTAATGACCTCCAGAATTGTTAAGAGCGTCTGTGCTCCGCGTCTCACGCCTTCAAACGCCACCACGCGTTCACTGCGTGTCACCATTGCCTTCTGAGGCGCAAGTCATTTATTAAATGAAGAAAACATTTACGCAGCAAATTCCGTTTTTACTGTTGATATTTGGCGCCATTTAATCAGGAAGTGACGATTTTGTTCTCTTTGACTCGTTGGATGGAAACGCTGCTTTATTCGCACATCTTTTATGCCATATTCCAGTTTTGCGCATGAAGTTAATTCGCATTTTTGAATGGAAACATAGCAAGTGTATAACAATGGTTTGTTCTGTAGACAATCTGTAAAAAAATATTGCTTAAGGGGGCTAATAATATTGACCTTAAAATATATATATTTTTTAAATTAAAAACTGCTTTTATTCTAGCCGAAATAAAACAAATAAGACTTTCTCCAGAAGAAAAAAAATTATAGGAAATACTGTGAAAAATTCCTTCCTCTGTTAAACATAATTTGGGAAATACTTGAAACAGAAAAAAAATATCACAGGAGGGCTAAAAATTCTGACTTCAACTCGAAATGCACAGTCTTCAGTACAGATATGGCCACTGAGAATGTGCGTTTCTTCACGTGCAGTGCTGCAATTTGTCACGCGCAGTGCCAATATCCACCAGGTGGCACAAGGAACAACCACTTTTCCATTGTTGGGCCAGTGCGAGTGAACACCCCCCAAATCAAACAACCCGCCCAGGGGTGCGTTTAATATAAGGGAAGAAAAAACATAGCTACTGGTCTGTTTAAGATATTCTATAAAACACCTTATAGGCTAGGGGTCTTTTTTCTTTGCTTAAGATCACCCTTATGTTTCCCTTTTCAATTGAAAGGTGTTGCATAAAACAATAAAGTAGTTTTAATTTAATAAGTGATATTTCTTTGCTGCGTCCTCCTAGATGTTTCAATAACGCATAGTAATCTTTACACCACATTAAAGACACAGCAGCCAGTAACTTTCAGTTGTCAAGAGTTTTTGTCACATATAAAAACATTTACTGTCATTCAAATGCATGCAGAAACAAAACGCCACTGACATTTGTCCTTATTAGCATTAAAAAGTGATGAAAGTTAAATGGTTTAACCAATCCAGTTTGGTTCCTGTGTTAAATTAAAACAGGAAGTAGGAACTGACATACACACCATGAATGATTTTTAAATTAAAAGAATAATGCTTCTCATTTCACATATCGGTGTGTGTTTTCAGGTGAGCAGGCGGACCTCATCTTCGTGTTTTTTGACCCGATGGGGCAGGCACTGTGCAAGCGGACATTAAACATTGTTGAGAAGCTGAGTGAGAAGTGTGGAGACAAACTACGCTTTTATCTGAGCAAAGCGGATGAAGCCGGACGAGAAACAGACAGACAGGTACACAAGTGTGTCCTTACTGACCTTAAAGCAATAGTTCACCCAACAATTATAATGACGTCATCATTTACTCACTCTTTACTTGTTTCAAACCATTATAAGTTTCTTACTACTGTTGAACACTACATTTTGAAGAATGCTGAAAACCTGTAACCATTGACTTCCATAGTAGAAAAAACAAATACTATGGAAGTCAATGGTTACAGGTTTTCAACGTACTTCAAAATATCTTCATGATATTGTGAAGGTTTATAACCACTTGAGGGAGAGTAAATAGTGAGTAAATTTAAATTTTAGGGTGTTTAAATTTTCAGTGTTTTTTTTTTCAGTCATATCTAAAGAAAGCATTCGAAATATGCTTTTAAGCGTTTCTTTTAATGATTTTTTTTTTTGTGAATTTGTGTCTGTGGATGTCAGTCTGTCAGGGTCTGTGTTGTGTTCCATGTGCTTATGTTTGCGTCATGTGACTTCCCAGTGTGTTCCATGTGCACCTGTGTTTTTCCATGTGCTTCTGTTGTGATCATGTGCTCCTTTGTTCTGTTTCCCGCCGTTTTTTTGATGTTCATAAGTTTCACCTGTGTTCCTCCCCTGTGTTATTAGTTCCATTAGTCCTTGTGTATTTATACCCCTTAGTTTGGTTTAGTCCCTTGTCTGGTATTATACGTCATTCCTACACGTCATTCTGAATTGTCTTCCTGCGTGTTCCCACGTATGATTCCAGTGTTCCTGTGTAAGTGTCATTGTTAATAAATATTCGTGTTTTGATAATTCCTGCGATCCAGTGCGTTTATGAGTGTGAAGAGAGCCGAGTCATGACACAATCATAATATCGCAGAATATAAAGACATTTTATTTCTGCACTTAATCATATATCTCCACTTTAACAGCACTTACATACACCAAACATTTTATTCTTATCTGTATTATAGAGGGGGGGTTTCAGAGGGATATGTTTATACATATTTTGCCAGATTTTTATATATATAGCATTTAATTTACAACGTGTATAAAAAAAACAAGCTTTTTGCAGTGTTTTCTGAATTGTTTTGATTTCTGAATGTTCTGATTTTTGTGCTAAAATGTGTG
>CAIGQV010016645.1:22201520-22331213 GCA_903798115.1 Danio jaintianensis | reverse complement strand
AGACAGACAGACAGACAGACAGACAGACAGACAGACAGACAGACAGACAGACAGACAGACAACCAAAATCTGCTAGCATGTTTTAGGACATCACTAGGATATAATAATTTGTAGCAATAATTTAGCATGTGTACCATGTTTTCAGATGTTGTTAGCATGCTGTAGGTACATAGGTAGGAGTTCCAACATGTTTGCTAGTGTATTTCTAACATGTTTTAACATGACACTAACATGTCATTTGCATGTTTTATCAAATTGAATGGTTTACTGATGTTAGCATGTTTATAATGCTTTAACAAGTTGCTATCATGATTTACTATGTTGCTGGCATGCTTTATCATGTTACTAGATAGCATTTATATCCATACTACGGATAGCATTTTATATCATTAATAGCATAATTTATTATATTTGTAGCATGTTGTTAGCATGCTAATGCTAGAAACATAGACATTGCTACCATGTTTAGCCTTTCACTAGCAAGTGTTAACATGTTTTTAGCATTTCCTAGGATAGCTGTCATGGTTTGCGAGTGATAAACAGATAGAGATACAGGTCTCACCGTGTACATGAGCCATCTGCCAGTGGGGTATGTTCACCTTCTTATTGCTGCGTAGAGCTAGAGGAAACGTGACCACGTCACCACCAGCAAAGACCCCATCGATGTTCGTCTGCATGGTCTGAAAGGTTAAAGGTGTAGCTTTATACACTATGTAGTTTGTCCTTTGCAGCCCGATGAACTCATTATCATTGTAAACAATTTAGCACTGATACAGCAGAAACAAGCATGAGCTGATTAGCACAGGTTTCAAAAACAGACCCGTTCTGAATGCTAGCAGATGTTAATGTGTTCTGTGATGCAGAAACAGGTGTACAGTGCATATGGAGCAGTATACTGCAGAATGACTGAACCTTATTGACTGGGATGAATCCTTTAGAGTCCATGTGAACACCGCTCTGCTTCAGGAATGCTGTGGCTGGACTTGAACCTAAACACACACACACACACACTTTCACTGTAACAATGGTTTAGTCATTTACATCATTTAGATCAATGGTCTCAAATTCGATTCCTGGAGGGCCGCAGCTCTGCATAGTTTAGCTCCAACCACCTCCAACTCACACCTGCTTAATAGTCTTGAACACCTTGATTATTTGGATCAGCTGTGTTTGATTAGGGTTGGACCAAAACTGTGCAGAGCTGCGGCCATCCAGGAATCGAGTTTGAGACCATTGATTTAGATAATGGTGTAACAAATGAGTTCAGTCATTTACTTTACTATTTTACTTTATTTCGGTGGTACTTATTTAATTGAAATTGGCTGTGAAGTTTACTGTAACTTTTATTGTGAAGTTTCAATGCCAATGAGTTTAACACTATTTTTTCAAGTATGCATTAAATTGATCAAAAGTGACAAAAAAAAGATTTCAAACAAGTATTTTAAAACCTTCTCTTCATTGAAGAATTCTGAAAAAAAAAGTATCACAATTTCTATTGAAATCTTGAGTTCCACAAGTACTTTTTATATAGGGAGAGAAATATATTTTACAAAATTGATAAGCCATGCATGTGTATTTTAATTGACCCACCTATGCCAATAACGCAGACGTCAGCTCTTAAGACTTTGCCACTCTTTAGAACCACTTCTTTGAGCTATTACATTAAATCAGACAAAAATATTTCAGTTTCACATTACCACTGTGACTTAATACAGGATAGAAATCTCAGTATGTTCCTTAGAAAGAAATTTATCTTAATAGTAGATTCATAATAGATCAAAATTCTGCATACTGTCAATTATACATTTACTTCATTGAGTGTGTGTTTACTCATGTTATTAGTTCTTGGAGCTTTAGCCCAGGCCTGAATACATTATTATAATTGCTGTGTTTAAAATATTCACAGCTAGTGTGAGAGAAGGTGTAATTAATCACTCTACAGTAACAAGAGAGAGAGAAAGAGAGAGTGAGACAGAGAGAGACAGAGACAGAGAGAGAGAGACAGAGAGAGAGTCCCACGCTTCACTGAACTCCCGTTTCCCTCACTTTCATGATACCTGTCCATTGTGCCCTCGCATCTCCCACACCTCGTTCAACATGTAGAACTTCACCCGGTTGGACTCAAACAGCTGAGAAGACAAACAAAAAAAGTCACACTGATTTAACCGTGCTTAAAGGTGAAATATTGTATGTCACAATTCTCTTAAAAGGATAGTTCACCCAAAAATGTCATTCATAAAATGCAAGTCAACAGCAAACAAAAAAAAGTTCAAAAAAACATTCCCGTGGTGCTCCTGATGATACACTGATTTTTAGCTTGAAGGAACAGTCCACTTCTTTGGGAAATATGCTCATTTTACAACTCCCCTCGAGTTAAACTGTTGAGTTTTACCATTTTTGAATACATTCAGCTGATCTCTGGGTCTGGCGGGAACACTTTTAGCTTAGCATAAATCATTGAATCGGAATAGACGATTAGCATCTCGTTCAAACATTTCTACATCGTGTACTGAAACAGATGGTAATATTATTGTGTCTAGCTACAGAATAGTCAAGCTTTAAATATAAAAATTATCGAAATTCTTTTTTTGACAGTTTTGAGCAAAATGCTAATGGTCTAATCCGATTCAATGATTTATGCTAAGCTAAAAGTGCTCCTGCCAGATCCAGATATAGGCTGAATGGCTTAAAAATGACAAAACTCAACTGTTTACCTGTAGGGGAGTTGCAAAATGAGCCTGTTTCCAAAAAAAAGTGGAAGGTTTCTTTAAATCCACAGATTTGGAAAAAAAAAAAAAAAAATCTGTATAGTGCGTGAACTTATTGTGTAATTACAAATAGTAAGCCATGGTTTCAGCTAAAATCATAGATAAAAAAATATATATATTTACTTATGTTAATGTCCTGGTTGTAAATTAACTGCAAATTTTTATTTCAAGGTGAACTATATACCTTTACTACATTTACTACCTTCATCAAAGCTTTCCCGACTTTCTCTCCAAGAGCTTTCCGGAATGGCACGGCCTCTATGCCGATCACAGACACTGAATGAGCTTTATCTGTGAGAGCTGCAGCAACCTCCATACCTGAACACAGAACAGCATATACTGTATAACCACTCAACATATGGCAAAAAGCATTTGGACACTTAAAGAAATAGTTCACACATACATTTAATTTCTGTCATCATTTAATTCATCATGTTTTTTTTCATTGGAAAAAAAAAACAGCCATTAACTTCCATAGTATTTTCATTCCTACTATGGATTTCAATCACTGCTTTCTTCCAACATTCTTCAGAATATCTTGTTTTTTTTTTGTTTTGTTTTTTGTTCAACAGATGAAAGAAATTCATAAAAGTTTTGAATTATTTTTTAGAGCAAAGTGAACTATCCCTTTAAATACTGCATTGCTTCTTCACCTCTCTGTACTGCAGTGATGTTAAACTAACTCATCTCACAATTGTTTTTAGTGGATGTGTGAAATCAGTTCTCCTCAAATCCTCTCAGGTAGCTCATCACACTAGCTATGAGATTGGTCCATTGATCTTTGGCAGCCAGAAAGTATTGTGAAAAGTCAGAAAGTCTTATATTTGAATAGCAAACCTATTGATTTTCATTTAAAACCTACTTTTAAAAGTACAACGACGTCAAGTATGACAAGGGTTTTTATCATCAACTGGAATGACACAGATTCATCTTAAAGGGATAGTTCACGCAATAATGAAAATGTACTTACCATTTACTCACCCTCAAGTAGTTTCAAATCCATTTGAGTTCCTTTATTCTGTTAAACACAAAAAAATAATTTTTGAAGAATGTTGGAAACCGGTAGCCATTGATATCCATAGTAGGAAAAAGATCTATGGAAGCTACCGATTTCCAACATTCTTCAAAATATCTTCCTTTTGTGATTAACAGAAGAAAGAAACAAGTTTAGGTAGAGTAAATGATGGCAGAACTTTCATTTTCTAGTGAACTATCCCTTTAAATTCTGGCTTGAGCAACACTTCAGTTATACATAGAATACGTGAATTTTACATCAGCTCTCACCAATAAACGAGGTTCCAATGATGACGGCATTCTTACTACTGGCGAGTGTGACGATGCTGTTGGCATCCTCTGGCGTTCGGAGGTGAAATACATTTCCCACATCTTTACCTTTGTAACTCAGAGGTTTGGGCCTGTGAAAATGAAGAAAAAAAACAAAAACATTTTTAATACAAATACAAAATGCATGTTTACCAATTTGGATTGGTAAGATTTAAGATCGACATATAGTCTGCTTGAACTCAAAATTTACTCTTCTTATTTTTATATGTATATAGTCATACTTGTTATAAACGATGTATCTGTGCACTTCATTATTTTGTAAAAATGTATTTGCCCATGGTGCGAATTACACATTGACATTCAGGGGGGGTCTACCTTTTTGGTAATGTTATTTTGTATAATACAGTGAACCGAATGTACTTATTTAAATGATATCTATTTTATCAATAAAACAGTGTTTTGTGGGATATTTTGTGTATTCTGACTTACAGTGTAGCAATTTCAGAGGTTACTGTTGGTCAAACTATGCATCTAATTTTACTTTAAGGCTATATGTAGAAACAAACACCTATTTTACAAGAAAAGTGTGAACATTTACCATGTCTATCGGTGTAGATTGATGCGATTATGCATTCACAATGGTATAATCCATTATAGGGGTGGTCAAATGTAAATTTATTCATTCATTTTCCTTCGGCTTAGTCCCTTTATTCATCAGGGGTCACCACAGCGGAATGAACCGCCAACTTATCCAGCATATGTTTTACACAACGGATGCCCTTCTAGCTGCAACCCAGTTCTGGGAAACACCCATACACACGTACACTACGGCCAATTTTAGTTTATTCAATTCACCTATAGCGCATGTCTTTGGACTGTGGGAGAAACCGGAGCACCCGGAGGAAACCCACGTGAACATGGGGAGAACATGCAAACTCCACACAGAAATACCAAATGGCCCAGCCGGGACTCAAACCAGCAACCTTCTTGCTGTGAGGTGACTGTGTTAACCACTGAGCCACAATGTCGCAATGTAAATTTATATTATCTATTATTTTAATTAGCAATATTAGTATTTAAGATGCAGATCAGAGCAAACTATTTCTCACTATTTAGAGGGGTGACCCCATACATGTTGTTTTGATGTCCTTCAGGGGGATCAAGCGTTAATGAAGGGGGGGGTCAAACCTCCCCTAACCACCATAACCTTCCCTAGCTCTCGACCGAAATAACTTTTCTTCACATCTGGTCAAATGAAAGGCCTATGTACATGTACATCACAATATGTTAATAGTTAATATCTTAACTTCCGTTTCATGCCAACTTAAAAGTTTTTGAAAGATAACATAATAAAATATTTATGAAGACATGGACATACATTTTCATTGACAATTGTCAGATTAATAAAATGTTCCATTATTTGAAATGCCGTAGGGTTATTTTCAGTATAGCAATCTGTCACTTTGATCTGTTTAATACATCCTTGTTGAACAAAATTACCGTAAAAAGAATTTAAAAAATATAATACAATCATATTGATCAGAACCAGACCTCTGAATGGTAGTTCAGCTGTATTCGTGTTTACCTGCTTCCAGTGGCAATGAAGAGTTTTCGATATTCCATTTTAAAACCATCCCTAAATGTCACAGTGTGTGTCTTTACATCCACAGAGACAACCTGTGCAGAAACATGACAATTTGTGCAATTCTGCATATTCATTTGTAAAAAAACAACAACAAAAACACATTTAGAAGTCAGTTGTTGAAATACTACGTTACACTACTAACAAATTAAGTATTCTTAAAAGTACTATGGATTAAAAGGGCATAGTTCCAAGTACATTCTGATACCAGCACAGTACTATTTTTTGTATTTTGGTTGAAAGATTACAATATCTATGTACAATTATATATGGGGGGGTTTTTTCATCTGAAAAAAAATTAATATGGTTTACTTCATTTACAATGACCTCACCTCTTTCTCCAGTAATACCTCTATGTCATGCATCTGAAAGAAGTCAGATGAGCGCAACTGCAGCTGTTCAGCCGTGCTCTCTAAAGACTGAAGAAAAGCATCAAATCAATGTCATAAGCCTGCATGTGTGTGCTCAGAGTGAAACTTTCTGTTGGAAAAAAATTGTCATGTAATTATGTACTGAATATGTGACCCGGACCATAAAACCAGTCATAACAAACAGATTTATACAAGTTGATGTTAATTCTGTTGTTGTTTGTTAGGATATGACAATATTTGGCTGAGATACAAGTATTTAAAAATGTAATGTGTATTTTTATAGCGCATTTATCGTGTATGGCCATACACACAAAGCGCTTCACAATCATGAGGGGGGGGTCTCTCCACACCACCACCAGTGTGCAGCATCCACTTGGATGATGCAACGGCAGCCACAGGACAACGGCGCCAGTGCGCTCACTACACACCAGCTATAGGGGTGATAGAGCCAATTCGGTGGATGGGGATGATTGGGAGGCCATGATCGGTAAGAGCCGACGGAGGGAATTTGGCCAGGACACCAGGGTTACACCCCTACTCTTTACGAGAAGTGCCATGGGATTTTTAATGACCAGAGAGTCAGGACCTCTGTTTAACGTCTCATCCGAAAGACGGGGCTCACTGACAGTATAGTGTCCCCTTCACTTTACTGGGGCATTAGGACTCACACAGACTGCAGGTTGAGCGCCCCCTGCTGGCCTCACTAACACCACTTTCAATTTCCCATGTGGTCTCCCATCCACGTACTGACCAGGCTCAGCCCTGCTTAGCTTCAGTGAGTAACCGGTCTTGGGCTGCGTGGTGATCTGGCTTGTGGCCTTAAAAATCTGGAATATGAAATCTAAATACCGGGAAAATCATCTTTCATATTATCCAAATGTTTTTCTTTTTTGACATAGGAAATTTTTTTAAAAAGTCATCAAGGAAGATCTTTAGTTAATATTGTAATTTTTTTCTTTGGCTTAAAGGAAAAACAGATTGTTTTGACTCATACAATAAATCATTAAATATAGCATACTAGCTTTGTGGTCAAGGGTTACATATATGGTTAAGCCTTTTCCCCCCACACTATTCTATGGACTGTTCTGTGTACAAACCTTACTCAGTTTAGGCCTGTCGTAAGGCAGATGTTTGTCCGTGGTGCAGATCACTATACGGTCAGTGAAGCCCTCCTGCCTCAGAGTCTCAGCACACACCAGACCAGCAGGACCTGAGTGAGAACATCCACAGAAGGTCAACAGGAGCATCAGAAATCTTCATCTTTTATCTTGAATCTGAATATAAATGCATGACTTTAGCTGATGCTTTGAATGTTATCTCCTACAGTTTATCTTTATTATTTCTTAACAACCAGTAATTGCGCTGTCTCATGTTTAAAGGTGGCAAGTAAACTTTGATCTTAGTCTGTTCTAAAGGTACAACTACTTATAAGGCTATTTTAAGCTGAATAAAATTAAATAAAATCAGCCTGGGATAGGAATGATGTTAAGAAATGGCTTTGTTTTGTACATTGAAGTACATTACATGGTGCATTATCCATTTAAGCCTCTGAAGATAAATTCAGCTTTACTGTGTAAACTACTGTAGGCTATAACTATATATAGGCTAGTGCAACTGACAAGGTCAGTGGATTGTAAAGTTATAGCCTATAAGGTTCACTAGGATTACTCAAAACATCACGTGAATTCACTAAATGTCAACTGACCTGGCATTTAGTGAATATTTAGTCATGTAGTTAGTGACGTTTAACTAATAAATTTAGTCAAGGTCAATATTCTTTTTAGTATACATAATTAAGCGTTTAATAGTTTCAGAAGTGTTCATTATCAGCAAACTAAATTTAACCAATGTTAAAAAATGGCAACTTCTGAATGTCATATATATATATAAAATGTATATGTAAGCCCCGCCCACTTGCGGTCAACTGTTGCCTGCAATATGTCCGCGGATTTCAGCTGTGTCGCTGGCCTCACGACAAAAAAAGTAAACAAACAAAGCTGTTATAAATCACCGACAGTGAATGGCCATCTGCATAGTTTTGCCGTATAGACAGTTTCGGTCATCGAGAAGACAAATGAAGAGAAAGTACACGAGTCCTGTTTTAAAAGTTCGTTAATTCCGTTCTGCCTTCAGAAAATACCATCGCGGATGTATATCGGGTTTAGCATCTGACAGAAGGTACAGTACACTGCAAACCCTGAGTAAACGATTTCGTAATGCCTTGTAAATTATGGTTATTTAAAAAAAAAAAAAAAAGTGTTTAAACAGTTTTCAAAATGCTCACGTGCAATACTAACATTGATTGTTATTTGTATTTTCCTATCCTGTCAGTAACGTTAATAACATTGACCATTTAACGTTACTGACAAACCTTGCTGTAAAAATAAACCATTTTAGAATGAGGGTTGAAACTATATATTTTTTTCAAATACATATACACATCATGTAAAAAACTAATTAAAAGTGAACTGCAAGGAACTTATTAGAATAATCATTAAAAAAAAAATTCATGAGCCTTTGATTGAAATGAAAATTAATATTTTTTTATTAGTTCTCATGTCATCCCAAACCCATAAACTACACTTTTGTTTATCTTCATCAGAATGCAAATGAAGATTTTTAAAGGATTAGTTCCAGTTTTCTGGACTTTAAACATCTCAGAACTGTTGCTGTCTGTGGAGGATGAAAGAGCTCTAGGATTTCATCTAAAATACCTGTTTCAAAGATGAACAAAGATCTCAGGGGAGCAACATGTGGGTGAGTAATTAGTAACAATATTTACATTTTTGGGTAAACCAATCCTTTAAACTAAGAAACCCAAGACATTTCTGTTGCTTCATTCAGCCATAAACCTGATGCTTCAGAAAAAATCCATATAAACCAAGTCATTAAGTCTTTCATTGACATATAAACATTCATAAACAGAAGCTTAACCATACCTGATTAATGTCTGAAAATGAACCCCATTGGATTTGCTGAAACCCACGTGCCTTGACATGTAAGAATGAATCTTATTGGCTATCTTAAAATGCTTTTATGAAGTAATATATTCATATGAATTTATTTTTTGACCTCTTAATGAAAAATGTTTAAGCATTAGCATTTTGTTTGGATTTAGATTTTCAACTGAAGGACATACATCTCTCAGATTTGTTGGAAGATATGTTTCATTATTTTTTGGATGGGTTTGGAACAACATGAGTAAATGATGATGTTTGACGTAAATGATGATGATCATTATAATTTTAAGGTGAACTAACAACTTCAGAAAGATGTCTGTCTGTTTTAATAGACATTCATTGAGATTCTAGAAAATAAATAATGCTATGTAATGAATTCATGTCATTTTATAATATCATGGCTCCAACCTGATCCAATAATGAGAACGTGACTGAATCCAGTACTGGAATTGATGACAGCAGAACATTTTGACATAACCTTTGATCGTCGTTGAGTCTGAAGGGCCTGTCAGGAAACAAATGATTTCTCACATCACCATTTACAGCTGCTGTTAAATGTAACTGTCTCTGTAGACATACCGTAAACAGAGAGAGAGACTCTTACCTGCTTGTTTGCTCTTATTATCACCTTCTCCTTTTCGACTCTGACCTGAGAAATAGTGAGAAAAACAAATTGACTTGACAGATTATTATGTAACAGAGGGATTATGAAAACACCCCCACTGTTTAGGGATGACACATACTGAGATTCGTTTTCTCTTCTCTGATGAACTCCTACGTCTTCAGGGTTTATAGAAACATGTAAGGAAAATGCTTTTTTTTTCTAAATCAATTGGTCTCATTCTTTATTCGAGAGTAACCCTGTGAATATTTTCACACAAAAATCATGATGTCAGTAAATTCCAACTTTGTTCCAAATACTGGATTTATTATTATTATTATTGTTATTATTATTATTATTATTATTATTAATTTAAAACCCACTCTATATACAAAAACTTTTAGTTAGCTTAAAATAAAACTACTAAATTATATACAATATACTTTAGAATTATTTATTTGTAAATAAATAACATTTATTATTTATAATAAATAATAATAATAATAATAATAATATTAGTATTTTACAGATATTAAAACTACATTCAATCGTTCATTCATTCATTTTCCTTCGGCTTAGTCTCTATTTTAGGTCACCACAGCAAAATGAACCGCCAACTATTCCAGCATATATTTTACACAGCGGATGCCCTTCCAGCCGCAACCCAGTACTTGGAAACACCCATACAGTCTCATTCACACACACACACACACACACACACACACACACACACACACACACACCACGGGCAATTTAGTTCATCCAATTCACCTATAGCGCATGTCTTTGGACTGTGGGGGAAACCGGAGCACCCGGAGAAAACCCACACCAACACGAGGAGAACATGCAAACTCCACACAGAAAGCCCAGCCAGGCCTCAAACTTCTTGCTGTGAGACAACAGTGCTAACCACTGAGCCACCGTGCTGCCCCTATTAAAAGTACATTTAAAACAAATTCTGCAAAACACTAGTGTCACAAGCCTAATTTGTATTTTTATTTTACATTTTAATTCTTAAAAACACAAGCTATATTTCCATCCACCTATTTTTATACACATCCTGAATATCGCATAAAAAATGCTTAATGGAAATACCAATATGCGCATGTACGTTTTAAAAACGATCGTAAAAAAACGTGCCCTGCACTGTAAAGAATGCTGGGTTCCACACAATCGATTTGTGTTGCGACAACATGAAGGAATTAAGTTAACATATTCGTTTTTACAAATTTAAGTGGGGCGGTTCATTCCACTGTGGCGACCCCAGATAATAAAGGGACTAAGCCGTAAAGAAAATGAATGAATGAATTTAAGTGGATTGAACATAAAACAATTAAGTAGGGCTGGGTGATTTGGCCTAAAAATCAAAATCTCAATTAATTGAACATTTTAACTCAATTATGATTAATGAACGATTATTTTATTTTTGCCCTCACAGTTCACTGACAGGTTTTGTACAGTAAATTTGCTCAACATTGCGGGTACTGTGATGTGACTATTACGAATGCACACATTGCGATATCGATGCAGAAACGATATATTGTGCAGCCCTAGATCATGTGATAAAAATGGGCATGATGGGATGGCATTAATGGGCAAACCAGCAGACCGACCACATTGCATCTTAAATGTATTTTTGGTCATTCAAAAATCCCTGCGCCAAAGTCCATCATCAAAGTGGTTCAGTGTTATTACCTCCAGAACTGTCTTGAGTGTCTACGCTTCAAAAGAGCTTCAGTTTATCAGGAAGTGACGTTTATCCCCTCTTTGACTCTTTGTATGGAAACGCTGCTTTATTCACAAATGTTTTATGTGATATTCCAGTTTTGCATACAAGTCTAATTCACATCTTTGGATGGAAAATGTCCCAGTGAAGGTTCATTGTTGAAGAGAAATGTGTTACCTGGAAGGTAGGCAAACTGTCTAGTCCAGGAAAATCCTCAATATCCCCTGTCGCGATGTTAAAACATGCCCCATGCCATGGACATCGCACATGCCCCTTAGACAGCACACCTGCAGGAGAAATGCTTTTAAATACACACTATTACTGAAAGAACAGTTTTATAAAACACAACCAAAAATGCTCAGTTCAAATAGTTGATCTCTGGAATGGAGAGGACCACAGGACGTCCCTCACCTTTGACCAGTGGAGCCCCATAATGTGGGCACTTGTGTCCCATGGCAAAGAATTCCCCATGTTCCTTAATGAGCAGAGCCCGACCTGCCCCCAAATCCACCTCACGCATTCTGATAAACACAACACAAAACATATATGATCTGTCCTGTAATGTCCAGTACTGATGCATTTAAAAGATAATTGACTTTAAGCAGATAAACACATTTAATCAGCTTAATGTACAATCTTTCTGGAAAACGAACTAAAATATTGATAATTTATGCTCATTAAAGGGGGCCTATTATCCCCCTTTTTGTCTCTGATGTCCCTAGAATGTGTATGTGAAGTTTCCGCTCAAAATACCACTCGATTAATGTTTTATAATTTTTTTAAACGGCCCCTTTTAGGCTTTGATCTTAATTGTGCCATTTTGATTACTGTCCCTTTAAATTCAAATGAGATTGTGCTGCCAGAGCTACAAATGCCTATGTGTCAGCATAGTGACAGATTGAAAAACAAGACTAATGTCCTATGCTAACAAGGGAGAGATCATCACTAATGAGTGGGACTTTCCCCCTCTGATGACATGTATAATGGTAGAATGTCAATCAAAGTGTTTCTGTAGACTGTTTTTATGAAGTGTGATTATAAAAAAAAAAAAACTAACACATTTTTACTATTAGAAGCTGGTTATACTCACACACTGTTGCCACACAACTGTTTAAACCGCTTATAAAAGTGATGTTTGCATAATAAAATGCTCTTTTAAACTAAAAGTGTCCCTCTCTTTAATACCGGTATATAATATTGAATATCCTAGCGTACTTTATCCTAGTGTACCTTATCCTTAACATACTATTTTAATCAGAAATGAAATTACACTGAAATTTTTTTTTTTTTTGGAAAACATTCACAGAACTTTTCTAATTCACAAAAGTGTAAAAGAGCAAAAGTCTAATCCAAGAAATTAGATCATTAAAATGTTCTTCCTAATTTTTTGGCAAATAATAATAATAATAATAATTATTATTATTATTATTATTATTATACATTTTTATTTGAAATATTTTTTTTGTGTAACCCAAATGGATCTACTGCCATTTTTAAAATGTTATGTATTGGGCATATTTTTTCCATTAAGAACTTTTAACATCAATAAAATCTTTTCAATGCACAAAAGAATCCTTGTACTAGAAAAAGTCTTTGCAAATGCTTTTTTCAATAAAAAGTTTTGACATCATATAACATTATTAAAAAGCACAATATTAACCTTATACTTCATGTACGAGCATCGGGTGAAAAATTCTTTTTCGCTCGAGACTTCCGGTCTCATTCACTTCCATTGATTTTTAGACGTTAAAACAATTTGTTATGCTGCTTGATGTTGCAAACTCTTTTTATTTTACTTTTATGTATAGTCATGAAGGGCGGTGCGGTGGCGCAGTGGGTAGCGCTGTCGCCTCACAGTAAGAAGGTTGCTGGTTCGAGCCTCGGCAGGGTCCAAAGACGTGCTGTAGGTGAATTGGGTAAGCTAAATTGTCCATAGTGTATGTGTGTGAATGGGAGTGTATGGGTGTTTCCCAGTGATGGGTTGCGGCTGGAAGGGCATCCGCTGCGTAAAACATATGCCGGATAAGTTGGCGGTTCATTCCGCTGTGGTGACCCCAGATTAATAAGCCGACTAAGGGACTAAGACGAAAAGAAAATGAATGAATATAGTCATGAACACACTTGTTTGTAGAGCAAGTAGTTTGACCGTTTTCTGCCATTTATTATTCCTAGTAATTTCTCCAATAGGCAACTGAATCGGAAGTTCTAAAACAAAATCGCAAAAACGAGTGCACTTCCATATTCCAGAATAAGGTCAGTAGCATTGTATTTTTTGCCAGGTATTTTTTTTTTTAAGAGTGTTCTACAAAACAAACTTTCTTCCTTAACTCGCACAAACATGCATTCAAACATACAGGCATATGCAAAATCAGTACTGTACAGAACTTACTGTCCATTCTCGAGGTCTTTTATGTGGCAGACAGATGCTTCTATGTAATCCCTGTGTTTCCGCTGTGGCCGCAGTGTCATGCTGTCCTCATCCGAACAGTGTCCCAGAGATCCATTGGGTCTACATTCTGAAAATGGACTGGCCTTTCCATTTGGAGACATCAGGTCCACCTCCTTCTCTTTGTCCAAAAGAGTAAGCTCAACTTTGACCTCTACTGCAAAAAAAAAAAAGTGCATGATATAAATTATACAAAATAACTTAACATAGCTTCAGACAACTAGTCAATTAGTTCTGTCGATATTCAAAATCGATCCATTGTCATCTGTAATTGCAGTCATTAAATACAATGCATATTTATATAAAAAGTATTGTATGTACTATACTGTATGTCACCATATTTAACTGCAGATCAAATGCCAAGGTCATTTTCACTTAGGGCGCGTGTCCACCGAAGCGTTTTTTTTTCTCAAGTTTAGCACAATTTTCACGTTTTCAATGAGAGTTTTTTAGAACACCAGTAGTATAGTGTGGCTCTGAGCACCCGTTTTATATGTTGACCATGCTAATTTATCATTGACAATCATACTATTATCCAATCAGCTAAGAACAAACCCCTATAAATAATCAAGCATGTCCTACCTCCATTATCTCTCAAATTAGTATTCCTCCACCATCCTGACTCCACACCTTTAAACCCGATTCCTATAGTTACGCGCCCTTAGTCTTTTATATAATGCCTGTTAAAACACCATTTGAGAGCTCAGCACTGATTTGTTTACAGCCGTTACTGGGGAATCCGCTATTTTTGATGGTCCATAAATGTGTATTTTCAGTCAGCTTGTTTGCTGAATCCTTGTGCAACTTGTGTGCTTGAGCGACTAAAATGAGCTGCCACTCTAAAGCCTTGATCACACCAAAATCAATTTTTGCGTTGAGAGGCGCCTTTTTATATATTAGAATATTAGATTAGTTTACTAATGGCCGTGAGCGTTGCCCTGCACGACTCGCATTAACCGCCTGCTGCGCCTTGCGTTTTTGCTGTTGCTGCGTGCTGTTCACCTGCAGTGGAAAAACCACGCTGTCAGTCGTGTTTTTTTCATTGTCCAATCAAATGAAAGCAGAGGCGGGGTTTCAGTCTAGGTGACAGTGGTGTTTGTGTTGTCAAGGTGACTACAGAGACTTTTAAAGATGGAGGAGAGACTAGTGGCTGCTGTTTCGAGTTATCCGGAGCTGTATAACTTCACAAATCTTGAATATCACAATATTATTAAATATTATAACGATATCATCAGCAACGCTCGTGCACATTTACGCAGCTGATTCAGTGGTTGCCTGGGGACATGAAAACTGCAGCGCACTTTTCTTGGCAGCAAAAAAGGCAGTGCGGTGCACCTCACGTCCTCAGAACGGAAAAGCATGTTTGGTGTGATTGGCCTCTAATATAGTTTCGTGAATATTTGTGCATGAAGATATGTTCATAGTCAAGAGTTTTGTTAAATAATAAAAAAAAAATGTAGGTTTGTTTTTTTACATTAACACTATCATATCATATATACCAAACACTTGGTCTGTAACTGTTATGGGGCATATAGACCGAACATACGTTGCGAGAATAAGTCGCACATATTTTGAGTTTACTTGCATAATTCGTGACACCGTATGAAATTCACTTCAAAACAAATCTGAAATTGCTCCAGTTTGGCTTCAAATAGGCTGAGATGGATTTTGTTGAGAGGGTAGTTGCGCTTTATGTGCTATGGAAGGCTGAAAAACGACATGCCGTTTTCTCTTGGTCCATCAGATTCTTCAGAGGCGCACCCAGCTTGGTGAGTTTCACCAACTCCTCCAGGAATTGCGCCTGGATGACAGCGCTACTAGAGAAAGCTCCTGATTGGTTAATGTGGTGTGAATTTTCGGCAAAGTTCCGATTTTAAAACTTCAGCGATTCACACAAATCATGCGTTGCACATGTCAAATGCTCAAAGCGATAAATTTGTGATGTCATTCGCTCAAATCGTGTCATTTGCGCCACCCTATTTGCGGCAATCCGCACCACAGGATGTCTATTGCATCTTTGCATAGACACAGTTGCAATCAGAATTATTTAACCCCCTTTGAATTTTTCTTCTTTTTTTAAATATTTCCCAAATTATGTTTAACAGAGCAAATTTTCACAGCATGTCTGATAAAAATTTTTCTTCTGGAGAAAGTCTTATTTGTTTTATTTCGGCTAGAATAAAAGCAGTTTAAATTTTTTTTTAAACCATTTTAAAAGATTATTAGCCCCTTTAAGCTATATATATTTTTTCGATAGTCTACAGAACAAACCATTGTTATACAATAACTTGCCTAATTACCCTATGCCTAATTAACCTAGTTAAGCCTTTAAATGTCACTTTAAGCTGTATAGAAGTCTCTTGAAAAATATCATCATGGCAAAGATAAAAGAAATCAGTTATTAGAAATGAGTTATTAAAACTATTATGTTTAGAAATGTGTTGAAAAAAATCTTCTCTCTGTTAAACAGAAAAAATAAACAGGGGGGCTAATAATTCAGGGGGTTTAATAATTCTGATTGCAACTATACATGTAAATTACTCACGATTAATGCTTCATCCATGTCTGATGTAATTACACCATTTTACTTCTTTAAAAATCTTTTTTAAAAATGTACAAATGTTTATAGAGGACTACGAACAGTCGCTTTAGGTTGCCCAGAGAATTCCTTATTGATTTATGCAACTTTTTAAAATAACAAATTTTTTTCTGGCTTCCACCTTCAACAGAAAAAAAACTCACATTCATTATTTTTAAAAATTCTTTTTCTTTGTTTATTTTTTCGGTGCCATAGTTGTCTTTCTCTAGTGGAGACAGCCCTTATATGGAGCTGGTTTGGGCATGTATTATGCAAAATACAAATTAAATGTGTACATGAGCGCTCATTTAGAAGACTCCAAATTCACTAACAGAAGAACGAGTTTAAGAACAAGCTCATGTGCATCTCAACACTCACGTGTTGTGAATTAGGTGGAAAGTTTTCTTGAGAATTTCTAATGTGCTTATAAATATAAAAAAGGTACACTATTAGTGAATGAGACCCATTGAGTATGACAGGGCAGGTTATTACTGAATTTAGATTTTTGGGTTAAACGTCTCATTAATTTCCAATAAAAAAAAAATATAAGAAGAACACTGGAAGCCCTATTTTAATGTACACTGTCTTTATAGAAGGTGATTGTGCAATGTGCTTCCACTGCAGACCAGTCTTGCTCTGGTTTTCGCTGTGGCTGGAAAAATGTGCTGAGGGCCTGCTTCTTATGCCTTAATCACACAGGAATTCACACCTGCTGAGTTAAGCTTAATTAAAATCAATGGAAAATCATGCAAGATGACTGAGCTGGCGAAGGAAAGGAAACTCAGCATCTCAGAGCTAGCCGACAACCCTTTGTTTTCCATGTCAGAACTGAGAAAATACCATATGACAGATCATTAATGAACATGCTCATCTAAGTGAATAAACTACACTCAAAATCACATTCTTGTATGCAGCCTACAAAGGTCCAATTCTCTCAGATCTACGTTTATGTATACATTTATATTTTGCAATACATTAAATTTTTGAATCATTTCATTGGTAGATACAGCTCAGTAAAGCGAATTGGTTTGGATTTGGGGTCTATAACATATTGAAGTTCAGTTTTTTTTGTAGAGGGGAAACATTTTAATTACTGATTTTTGAATGTAAATTTAACTCACTACAGAATTGTGGGTAGATTTATTTTAAAGCATTTTTTAAAGCATTTGATGAGAAAATGAAGTATGAGGTGACTAACAGCAGGCTTTGGATGTTTATATCAGGAATTTTGTTACTGTTTTGGAGCACACAAGCTTATATACAGTTAAAGTCAGAATTATTAGCCCCCTTTTGAATTTTTTTTCTTTTTTAAATATTTACCAAATGATGTTTAACAGAGCAAGGAAATTTTCACAGTATGTCTGATAATATTTTTTCTTCTGGAGAAAGTCTTTTGTTTTATTTCGGCTAGAATAAAAGCAGTTTTTAATAAAAAAAAATAAAATAAAAAAAAACACATTAAGGTCAAAATTATTAGCCCCTTTAAGCTATATATATATTTTTGATAGTCTACAGAACAAACCATCGTTATACAATAACTTGCCTAATTACCCTAACCTGCCTAGTTAACCTAATTAACCTAGTTAAGCCTTTAAATGTCACTTTAAGCTGTATAGAAGTGTCTTGAAAAATATCATCATGGCAAAGATAAAAGAAATCAGTTATTAGAAATGAGTTATTAAAAGTATTATGTTTAGAAATGTGTTGAAAAAAAATCTTCTCTCCAATGTCTGTTTTTCTAAACAGAAATTGGGGGAAAAAAAATAAATAAACAGGGGGCTAATATTTTTTTTATAAATTCTGACTTGAACTGTATATCCTTAAAACGAACATACTGATACTAACATCTAAAAAAAAAAAAAAAAAAAAAAAAAAAAGAACTTTATTTTAATCTCATGGGACCTTTAAAAGTTTTTGTTTTTGAAAAATAACAGAAGGTTTAACATGGAGACGCAAAATGTAACTGCAATTCTAGATTCACCCATATACAGGGTGGAGGAAAATAAAGTTTTGAACACTTATTGGGGAAATAAGTATTGAACAAGTCATGTTTTTTTTTCCTGGGAATAATATTTCTAAAGGAGCTGTTGACATGGAATTGAACCAGATTTTGGTAAAAACCGAAACAATACAAACATAAAAATAAAACAAAACAAAAAATGGAAATATTAGTTTTGTATAAAAACAATGGAATGGCACAAGGAGAAAGTACTGAACTACTGAAATGTATTTAATACTTTATATAAAAGGCTTTTTAGGTGATGGCAGCTTAAAGACGCCTCTCATATGGAGAATGAAGTCACATGCATTGCTCAGGTGTGAGTTTTTCACAGACTTCAACAGAGTGTAAATATCTTGATGGTTCTGTGGGTCTCATTTATTCATTTTCTTTTCGGTTTAGTCCATATATATATAAAAATCCAGCATATGTTTTACGCAGCGGATGCCCTTCCAGCTGCAACCCATCACTGGGAAACATCCATACACACTCATAGACTACGGACAATTTTTTTGCTTACCCAATTCACCTATACCACATGTCTTTGGACTGGTGGGGGAAACCGGAGCACCCGAAGGAAACCCACGCGAACACGGGGAGAACATGCAAACTCCACACAGAAATGCCAACTGACCCAGCCAGGGCTCGAACCAGCGACCTTCTTGCTGTGAGGCGGTCGTGCTACCCACTGCACCACTGTGACACCCGTTCTGTGGGTCTCGTCTATCAAATCTGATCTTTAATTTGTATTTTCTATTGGATTCAAGTCAAGTGATTGGCTGGGCCATTCTACAGCTTGATTTTCTTTCTCTGAAAGCATTTGAGAGTTTCCTTGGTTGTGTTTTGGATCATTGTCTTGCTGAAATGTCCACCCTGGTTTCATCTTCATCATCCTGGTAATGTAGATGCTGGACTGAAGCAGCTAATATTAAATTTACAATGAGGAAGAGCAGATTGTTGCTGAATAACTACTGAGAGATTTCAGCTGCTGTCTGGGCTTTCACTGCCTTTCTACACCTCTCTTCATGTGTTCAATACTTTTTCCCTGCGTCATTTCATTTATTACTCATAACTTAATTTGTAAACTAAATGGTTTTGTTTTCTTTGCATATGTGGATTTCTTTGGTTGTTTCCAACATCCTATTTATAAAAAAAAATAAAAAAAAAATAAAAAGTCAACAGCACCTTTAGTAATATGTTTTCTGAGAAAAATGGTGACGTGTTCAATACTTATTTCCCCCACTGTATACAGTATGTACATACTATAATAACTTTTTAAAATTTAAATCCTGATTTTTTACAATTTTGTCAGATTAATTGACACTCACAGTACTCCAAATGACAGGAATTGGGAACCTAATGGACAAACATTCCACAAGACTGGTTTGTGATTAAATCAGTAAACAAACACATCCTGATGCTCAGACGTATTCAAAACAGAGCTGATAGTCACAGTTGTTTCTTATGTGATTTTCCAAACAGTGACAGAATTCAGAAATATCACAGTCTGGCTCAGATCGTTCAACCTCTCTCTTGACCCTCTGCAATCCAACACCCACGGTCACGCTTTCACAACTGAGTTTTGGGCAGATAAAAGTCATTTCAGTGCTCCTCGGTGGTGCTCCCTCCCCCCAGCCACCATAGGGGTGAAACAGCGATACATTGTGAAACATTTGAACTCATATTCCACTGTCTAATCCTCTTGAACACAGAGCAATTAAGAGCATTAAAATTCCTCCAGCACTAAAGGAAAGCCACATCACAACAGCAGTCAGAAGCCATGTTAACTGACATATATATACACACACACACACACACACACACACACACACACACACACACACACACACACACACACACACACACATTTAGGGATGCACAATACTGGATTTTTGGCCATATCTAATTAGTCAATATTTTAACATCTTTTGGTTGATAGCTGATATCAATGTATTTTTTTGTTTAGGAAAGAAAATTTGATTTATTGAGTATTCCCCATATATTCTGTAGCATATTAAATTATATAAAATCAGAATTTTGATTTTATGACACCAGTTAATAGAGCTAACTTAATATTAATGTATTATAATTTAATTTTTATTAGTGTAACACAGCACACCCTTAAATAATCCATTTTCCTATTGGGCAGTTACTGGCACATCTTTGTGTCTAAAAACAAAAGACACAGCACTCCATGTTGCAGTAAAATGATACAGTTTTCATGCCAACTTGCTACTGTAAACAGAAACTCACAACACTTGCTCCGCCTTTGAGTACTTCTGATTGGTCCACTGCTTTGGAATTAACACTAATGAGTTGTGTTGCATGTAAAAGTTGAAATTATTTTAAACTGACATGCTGATGAAATGACGTGAGATGTGAGCCTAACAGTTATGCGCATCTGTCAAACCTGTGTTTACATAGAAAAACAATGGAAAAGTAGTTATGTCCCTTTATGGCAAGCCGTTTTGACATTTAATCTATAACCCATACTAGTATCTATTTTCATGTTACTAGTGCTTATTTTTTTAGATACTAGTATCTTTTCCATTAAGTACTAGTACTTATTCATTAGATACTAGTCCTTATTCATTAGATACTAGTGCCTATTCTTTAGATACTAGTACTTATTCATTAGATACTAGTGCTTATTCGTTAGATACTAGTGCCTATTCTTTAGATACTAGTACTCATCTATTAGATACTAGTACCTACTAAATAGATACTACTACTTATTCATTAGATACTAGTACTTATTCATTAGATACTAGTATCTATTTAATAGGTACCAGTACTTATTCATTAGGTACTAGTACTTATTAAATGGACACTAGTTCTTATTTATTAGATACTAGTACTTATTTTAATAGTGACTAGTAACTATTCTGTTGTTACTAGTAATAAATTTGTAATTTCTCCATTGATTTCTATGAGATCTGTCATTGAGATATCAGCTATTCAGTTTTGACTAGTATGTATTCCAGCTGGGACTAGTACATATTTTTTATGTACTAGTAGTTAATCATTAGGTACTAGTAATTATTGTTTAGATACTAGTATCTAATTAATAGATACTAGTACTTAAGTATTAGATACTAGTACTTATTCATTAGGTACTAGTACTTATTAAATAGATACTAGTATCTAATGATTAGGTACTAGTACTTATTAATTAGATACTAGTATCTATTTAATAGATACTAGTACTTATTAAATAGATACTGGTACCAATTCATTAGATACTAGTAACTATTAAATAGACACTAGTAGTTTTTCATTAGTACTAGTATTTATTTATTAGACACTAGTATCTTTTATAACTATTACTAGTAACAGTTCTTATTTTACTAGTCAGTTCTGCTTTTTTACTCGTCTTATGTTATGACTAGTCCTAATGGAAGAGTAGAGTTCAATTAAACACTTTACTAGTAAAATAAAGATTTTTACTAGTAACATTTCAAACAAGTACTAGTATTTAATAAATGTGTACTAGTATCTTTTAAATAAGTTGTAGTATCTATTTCAGAAGTACTAGTATCTGTTTAATAAATACTAGTATCTAATGATTAAGTACTAGTGCCTATTAAATATAAATATTAATTAAAAAAATTTAAATTTATTACTATTAACAACAGAATAGTTACTAGTCACTATTAAAATAAGTACTAGTATCTAATAAATAAGAACTATTATTTATTTAATAGGTACTAGTATCTTATGAATAAGTACTAGTACCAATTAAATAGATACTAGTATCTAATGAATAAGTACTAGTATCTAATGAATAAGTACTAGTATCTAATGAATAAGTACTAGTATCTATTTAATAGATACTAGTATCTAATGAATGAGTACTAGTAACTAATAAAAAGAACCAGTGTCTAATGAATAAGCACTAGTATCTAATGAATAAGTACTACTTAATGGAAAAGATACTAGTATCTAAAAAATAAGTACTAGTAACATGAAAATAGATACTAGTACGGGTTATAGATTAAATGTCAAAACGGCTTGCCATAGTTCCTTTATGTATTAATTATTCTCTTTTTATTTTTGGGAAGTGTTCTGTGTATTTGTTCTCTCTGCAGGAAGCAGCTACTTGCTCCTTTGCTTGGTCCTGCCCCTGCTCCAATTGATGCCACGCCCTGCCTAGTCAGCTGACTCCTGGCTGCTTATAAATTCTTCCTTTGTCACTTCCTGTTTAGCTGTTTGAGCTCACTTGTGGTTGGTAGTGGTGTGTTGACGTTCATTGAAAGAAATTGTGTGTTTGTTAGTGAGATTTATTGAATTGGAGTTTGTGCATGTATATGAGGAAAATCTGTTACAGTATTTAGTGCATTAGTTCTTGCGTTGTTGCCACTGAAAATCTGACCCCTGCCTGTTAACTGACTACTCTGCTGTTTTGCCCTTTTTGGATTTGTTCCCTGATTGTAAATATTTGTACATAGGAAGTACGGAGCTTGACGCCATTTTCTTTTGTACCTTCTTTTTTTATTGTTTTTGTGGACAAAGGAGTTAGGTAAGAGTGTATTTTCTTTTCTTTTGCTGAAAATAGGGAATTTAGAGGGAATTAGAATTTAAATTGTTTTGTTTATTATTTTGGCCTGGTCAGCTCCTGAAGTTGAAAAAAAGAGACAAATTTTGTTTGAGAAAATCATTGTGAAAATAAAATCTCTATATATTTTCTTAAGCAGCATTGTGTGTGCAGTCTTCCCTTTCATGTTGTGTCCTTACCCCTAGACGGGGCGTAACAGTGCATTACTATGGAAAAATGTGTTCTGTGTGAATGGCCCTAATTCCTTTCTTTCATTCTTTACTCAAGTTCACTATTTCAAGGTGTCAATCCAAAACAGTGAATCTAGCTAACCATACAGGTAAAATTATACTCGAAAATTAGCAGATTGCTACCTAGGTATGCTCATAATAACCGATTCACGTTTTTAACTGATTAATGGTATCAGTTAAAAGATTAAATTTATTTATTTATTTATTAATGTGCATAAATGTGCAACATATTTGTTAATTCGCTGGATGGTAACACGTGCAACCACATGTGCCTACAGACATATTTTGCCAAAGAAGCAAAATGAAAGAAGAATATTGTTGGTCACCTCTGTTTATTTGCACAATTGGAGAAAGAAGCTGCAAAACAAAACTTTCCTAAATGTGCGCTGCTTTGGAAACAAGCCGGCCAGAAGTCGGAGCGTCAGGGTTTTCTCTCCATCAGAGCGGCACCGCTCATAAACACAACAAATAGGCTATAGTTGTGATGATTTAGTGTACAACCAACAAACCAACCTTTTTTCCATTTGGAAAATGACAGTTATTAATAGTTCTTATAAAATATCCATTTTTAAAATAGCCTACATAATCAACGACTCAAACAAATCCAAAGATTTTTTTGATTTTTGCATAATGATAACTCCGCACCAAACTGAGGCTTTCATTTTATAGCATATAAAACATGTATAGATCATATGTAAACAACAAAATTGTTATATGCTATAGTAGCCTATACTTTACAAAAAGTCAACATATGAGCCTTGTCATTGTCTTTCATCACACGCAGCGCGCGCACATGAACCGCGAGTAAAAGAGAAAATAAGAGCACACAAGCTCTAAGGTAAAACCAGATGCTCAAGACATAATCTTTAAAATAATGACTTCTATTAAAAATGTTGACAGAGGTTTATGATACAAGAATAACAGCGGAGCATTAAATAAATGCATATTTTCCATGGAGCGATCGATTTGAGGTAGCCTGCTATTTTTATTTGACGGAAGAAAAAAACCATGGGAAAAAAAACTGCCTATGCTGGTTCTTAAAAAGGATTCAGTCAGTGTTTTCGTTTTGTAATCTAAATTCGTCATTTGAGTGAAAAATATCTAGGGCAGGACTATTTATTTTATTATTTTTATTTAATTTATTCTGTTTTTCGATACTGTTGGAAACACTGCAGGTGCGTGAAGATGTTCTGTTGTTATGTTCTGTTGTTAATATGTTCGCATGTTAAAATAAATCAGTATTTTAAAATGCAATATTTAATGTGTCAGACACAAAATAGACATGTCAATTTTTTTTATTATTAAATAATAATTGAATATTAATCTGACCAGTTAACGGTTAATATTCGCTTTACGGGCGGCAGTTGTCGGTGGGCAAAATTAACCAAAATGAGCATCCCTATTGCTAACCTGAACTTACAGCTAGCACTCCTGGTAGACAATTAAAGAGATAGTTTACTCAAAAATGAAAATTCTTCCATCATTTACTTATCCTCAGGCTGTTCCATTCCTGTATAAACGTCTTTGTGCTGATGAACACAAAGGAACATATTTGGAAAAATGTAAATATCCAAACAGATCGCAACTCATCTATTTAATCCCATAGGTTTTATTTTTCCAACTTACATGGCAATAAATGGATGGTAAGATCACATTATTTTAAATATCTTCTTTGTTCTTCCAGCAGAACAAATTGTTTATATGGGTTTGGAACAACCTAGGAGTAGGTAAATTATGACAGAATATTAATTTTGGGATGAACTATCCCTTTAAAATTACTGCACGTTTATTTTCCACGCATAATTTTTTTTAGCAAGGTGCATTGGCTTGACTTTCAATATTGAAAATATCGACTATCAGCTGATTTATGGAATATTGTGCATCCCTTTTAAGTGTTTTCGATATAAGTGTGTTCATCACCTGGTTTGGGTTTGGAGAGGCATCCTCCCATGGTGGGCCCGGAGTGAAGCCAGGTGGCCCGATGAGTGGGAAGCCCAGGATGGGTGTTAGCAGTGCTGGGCAAATCAGATTTGAAGGGTGGGCCGCTGGGCCTGGAGGAGGTAGAGACGGCGCTGCAGGGGGGAACTTTGGGCCTGTCGGGCCCACTTGGCCATCTCAGAGATCAGTGACTGTACATAATACACAGCCTGAGAAAAGAGAACATATCATAGTTTGGTTACCCCCCCCCAAGCAATTTTGTGTTTAAAAGACATCTAAATATATTGCCTAGAACAAGGCTAAATTTAGGCTGTCAGTGAGAAATCTAATAGATGTCTAACAACAATACAAAACTACCCACATAGAAACCTGATATATGGCAATATTTTCAAATTACCTACATGGCATAAAGGTTCATATTTGGATTTCACAAATATAACAGATACAACAGATCTTTAAAAAAATTCATTCGTTCATTTTCCTTCAGCTTAGTGTCACACCTGGTCTCTAAGAAAGGCACAGGATCGCAGGAGTTTATCAAAAACACGTAGATTTATTACAAACAGACACTCACAACTGGAACACAGGAATCACACGTAGGAAGACAATTCACAGGGATGACGATCATGGGGTGAAGACACAAGGAATGGCGTTCAATACCGGACAAAGGAGGAAACAAACTAAGGGGTATAAATACACACAGGCTAATAACACACAGGAGAGGAACACAGGTGAAACTGATAAACATTAGGAAACGGCGGGAAACAGAACAAAGCAGCACATGATCACAACACAGAACAGACACCTGACACTTAGTCCCTGATTTATCAGGGGTCGCCACAGCGAAATGAACCGCCAAATATTCTGGCACATGTTTTACACAGCGGATGCCCTTCCAGCCGCAACCGAGTACTGGAAAACATCCATACACTCTCACATTCACACACACACTCATACACTACGGCCAATTTAGTTAGTCCAATTCACTTATAGCGCATGTCTTTAGACTGTGGGGGAAACCGGAGCACTGGTGCATGTTCTCCCCAACACGGGGAGAACATGCAAACTCCACACAGAAATGCCAACTGGCCCAGCTGAGACTCGAACCAGTGACCTTCTTTGCGGCATTTTTTGCAATATTTGAGTGAAATCCAAATATGAATCTATAGGATATCTATGTAATTTGAGTATATTTCCATGTATCAGATTTCTCTATGGGTAGACTTGTGATCATATAGACAGATATAGTCATCATACAGGCATCAAGTTTGTGTTTTTTTTTCTTAAAGCTGTTGAGAGAAGCTTTTAGATAAATATACACTCCTGATCACCATTCTTGAATCTGAAGACCAGGGAAAAAATACACATATTCACATTTCGAGCTGGTGGATTGTATAACTGCTACAAAATAACAAAATAAACCAAAGCAAGTTTAAATTCAAACATTTAAAGTCAAACATCTGTTCATCAGCTTATCAAATGTTTTAAAATGTCCAAAGCCTTAAAACATTCATATTTGAGCTATTGTAAAATATGTCATTGTTTTTATGCACTCACACTGTTATGAACTCAAAAGCAAAAAGACAATTTCTCTTTGAGCGTGGCAGGATTGTTGAGCTGCACAATCAAGGCTTATTGCATTTTCGAGGTTGGATGCAGTAAGATTTTTAATTTTAAATTTCTTAAATGGTCCTGAAAGTTAGGGCTCTGCAATATGACAATATATCGTATGGAGAAAATAAAAAGTTGTGTTGGCGCAATAGCCCAGTGGTTAGATCGCTGAACGCAACAGTGCTCTGGCCATCTCAAGTTTTTTATCCCGGTTCGTGGACATTTTCCAATGCTCTCCCCCTCTCTCTTCCTGTCATTCTACTGTCAAATAAAGGTAAAATGCCAAAAAATCTATCTTACAAATAAATAGATAAAAAGTCTTTCATATTATGCCCTATCGTTTATATCATGGGGTCACAAAATACATTGTTTATGGTAATGCTTTTTCATAAATTATACGAGCGCAATATTATACGCTATTACGGGGATGCAGACAAGAATAACAGCATTGTGAGAAATGTACAATGTTTACATTTTGCATTTTATTTAGAGGTATTTGAAAAGTTTTGCTAAATAAGTTCTAAACAAAGTGACAAATGCGATCACATATGAATGAGGACATTTCTGAGTATATAATTTAAAATGTAAAAAAGAAATAGTCACTTATATGTGGTCTGTATATAAACTGTTAATTGACTGAATATACAGAAATGGTACTATATCATGATATATATCGTTATCAGGATATAAGATGACTTATATTGTGATATGAGATTTTTATCATATCACCAAGTTTTTGGACAAAGTTGTATTTTCATACTGCTAAATACAACTCATACAACTCACTGTGTGATTTGAATATATTTACATGTAGAGAAAATGACTACATGTTTGTATTTTACATAATTGCATTATACATACTCATCGGCCACTTTATTAGGTACACCTTACTAATACCAGGTTGGACCCCCTTTTGCCTTCAGAACTGCCTTAATCCTTTGAGGCATAGATTCATGCAGTTGCTGCAGATTTGTCCGCTGCACATCCATGATGCAAATCTCCCGTTCCACCACATCCCAAAGGTGCTCTATTGGATTGAGATCTGGTGAATGTGGAGGCCATTTGAGTACAGTGAACTCATTGTCATGTTCAAGAAACCAGTCTGAGATGATTCGCGCTTTATGACATGGCGCGTTATCCTGCTGAAAGTAGCCATCAGAAGATGGGTACACTGTGGTCATAAAGGGATGGACATGGTCAGCAAAAATACTCAGGTAGGCTGTGGCATTGAAACGATGCTCAATTGGTACTAATGGGCCCAAAGTGTGCCAAGAAAATATCCCCCACACCATTACACCACCACCACCAGCCTGAAACGTTGATACAAGGCAGGATGGATCCATGCTTTCATGTTGTTGACGCCAAATTCCACCATCCGAATGTCACAGCAGAAATCGAGACTCATCAGACCAGGCAACATTTTTCCAATCTTCTATTGTCCAATTTTGGTGAGCCTGTGGGAATTGTAGCCTCAGTTTCCTGTTCTTAGCTGACAGGAGTGGCACCCGGTGTAGTCTTCTGCTGCTGTAGCCCATCCACCTCAAGGTTTCACTTGTTGTACGTTCAGAGATGCTCTTCTGCATACCTCGGTTGTAACGAGTGGTTATTTGAGTTACTGTTGCCTTTCTATCAGCTCGAACCAGTCTGGCCATTCTCCTCTGACCTCTGGCATCAACAAGGCATTTGTGCCCACAGAACTGCCGCTCACTGGATATTTTCCTTTTTTCGGACCAATATCTGTAAGCCCTAGAGATGGTTGTGCCTGAAAATCCCAGTAGATCAGCAATTTCTGAAATACTCAGACCAGCCCGTCTGTCACCAACAACCATGCCACGTTCAAAGTCACTTAAATCACCTTTCTTCCCCATTCTGATGCTCCGTTTAAACTGCAGCAGATTGTCTTCACCATGTCTACCTGCCTAAATGCATTGAGTTGCTGCCATGTGATTGGCTGATTAGAAATTTGTGTCAACGAGCAGTCAGACAGGTGTACCTAATAAAGTGGCCGGTGAGTGTATATAGATTGTTTTCTTGAAATTATTTATTCAAATGTTATTTAATTTTAAAAAGGTCTTAAAAACTCATAAATTTTATCTCATAAACAGGTCTTAGAAACTCATAACTCATACATTTACTCTCATAACCTTTAGAAACCCTGAATTTGGTATAGCTTTGTGTTACTTTGAGCATGCGGCAATACAGTTATTGAGCAATCACTCTTCAGATGTTTATGGGCAAAATAAAGTGTTGTAAAAGTGCAGATGATGATGGGAACCCTGCCAGCAAACAGAGTGTGACATTAAGGTCAAACGGTTCAAATCAATTTAAAATCGTTTTATTACAAACAGTCTCTGGGTTCAATATCCTTGCTGACTAAACTAATGCAAATCAAGTAAACTGCATTTCTGACATTGATCTATATGTCTGTGTCCATGGTGAGCAGGACAGTGAATGCAAAAGTCCCCTTGGAGAGATGCAGGAATCCAGAGGGGGGTGCAGGAATACAATTGGCCCCCACTGGAGAGCTATTATTGAGGCTGAAGGTGTAATGTTTTGTTAAAAAGAATATATTTCACATTCACTAAAAGCCACTCATAGGGTTTTATATTAACTAGTAGCAAAGAAGATTTGCAAAGACATTGTTTTCAGCTAGGGTGGCACAGTGGCTCAATGGTTAGCGCTGTCGCCTCACAGCAAGAAGGTCGCTGGTTCGAGTCCCAGCTGGGCCAGTTGGCATTTCTGTGTGGAGTCTGCATGTTCTCCCCGTGTTGGCATGGGTTTCCTCTGGGTGCTCCGGTTTCCCCCACAGTCCAACGACATGTGCTATAGGTGAATTGGATTAACTAAATTGGCTGTAGTGTGTGTGTGTGTGTGTGTGAATGTGAGAGTGTATAGGTGTTTCCCAGTACTAGGTTGTGGCTGGAAGGGCATTCGCTGCGTAAAACATATGCTTGAATAGTTGGCGGTTCATTCCGCTGTGGCGACCCCTGATAAATAAGGGACTAAGCCAAAGGAAAATGAATGAATGTTTACAGCTAAAAACAGAACACTTTTTTAGTCGTTTTGACCAGAATGGTGGCTTGAAAATGTGAACTTTTGAAAACAGGTTTCAACATGCCACTTTTTGTGTTTTGATTTTGTGTACACTATTAAAAAACACTATGTAAAATTGGTGACAACAACATGCACTATAATGCATTACATTACAGATATTATTGCATGTACACTGTAAAAAAGTTGACTCAAATAAAAATTGTAAGGCACTTGCCGCACAGCCTTTTGAGTTGACTCAACATAAATCAAGTCAAGTGCAGTACTTTAAAAAGTGCAGTAAGTTAAAAGTCGAGTCAACTCAAAAAAGCTGGGTGCAGCACGTTTACTTACAATTTTAAGTCGAGTCAAATGTTTTTTACAGTGTATCCCTGTATGTATATTTTACCTCTATACTTTATACTTTATATATGTATTTAAAGCATTTTGATGTACTTTTCACTATATCAAATAAAGTCGGACTGCACAATATGTTGAAAAATTATAGCTATCGCAATTATAGTATATGCAATATCCATATAGCAGAGAAGTGCAATAAATTAAATTAGTTTTATGTGCGAAGATTTTTGTGTGCTACATAAATAGGTTGTTTATCCAAATTTGACCAATCAGATGAGGCCTTTACTATCTTCATCCCCACCTCTCCAGTAGGTGCTCTTAGGTGAACCTAGAGCTGAAAATAAATACTAATACGGAGACAAGAGAGGAAAATGACAACAGCCAATAACAATCAGAATTTCCGCTTTTTCGTGGTGTTTTAAAGTCTAAATGTTTGCATCCTGACATTGTTTTTTTTTTTATTTAGTTACTTCAGAAAAATATCTATTACCTGTTTATTTTAGTATGATCATTACACAAATATATATTTTTAATTGCTGATAAAATAGTGTTTTGCAAGTTATTTATATTGTAACAAATATCGTTATCGCAACACTCGCATATTTACAAAATGCATATTGATTGTTTTCCATATCATGCAGCATTAAAATAAAGTTTATTATTTATTTTTATATTTAGCAACTCAGACTCATTCTGAAAACATACCGCTATACATTATATATTTCTGGAGAGTTTCAGATACGTCCCAGGAGGTACTTTTTTTTGCAGTTTTTGTTTTCGCGAATCCACCAGAGACCGCTGTCTGTGCTTTTTGAGATCTCAGATTTCTCTCGCGAGTGGAATTCGTGCCTGCTCTTCTCGCGTAAATCCACCAAAGGCTGCTGTCGACTGACTGACTGACCGATCGATCGACTGACCCACCCTCCTCCTTCCCTAAACCCAACCAATAGTGCTTTCAAAAGCACGGACAGTTTTATAAAGCAATCCAGAAAAAGAAAAGCCCTCGCCTGATTTTTACCACATTTTCAGATTTTACCACATTCTCACCCTGTTATTTACTTGTTTATTTATTTTTTGGCTTCTGTTTTTGTCTTACCCGCTTTCTGGAACCATTCTTTGCCAGACTCGAATCCCGTCGTCGTGGTCAACTCTTCTCTGCATCTTAAGTCCGCCAACGTACGCGGCGAGCTACTGGACAAACTGGTAACAGCAGTAAAGCCGTCCATACGGAGGTAAGCGGTCAGTTGGTAAGCGCGAAAAGGAGCGGTGTCATACCGCCCCGTAGCGTTCGTTTTATAGACAAAATGCAGCCATACGTACTTCTGGCTACATAATTCGCGATCTCCAGAAATGTATATAGGGCTACGTTTTCAGAATGAGCCTATGTTGCAACGATATTTAGTCTGTAGCCAATGAAATGACAACCTTGATGGCGAGAACAACAATGGCATACATAACCATGTAGTGCTTCTTTCAAAGTTTTTAGTAATTTAATGGATCCGTGTGAAGGTGGATTGTTTTGACCATCTGTACACAAAACTTTTCAAACCCTTTTCCAGTTTATTACATTGTTGCTGTGTAAACATACACCAAGATTTGTTACAACATATGTGTTTTACACATCCATGTGCACGCATCTTAAATACAACTCTATTTGTTCATTTTCCATCTTGTTTTTAGCCTATTTCCTGAGTTAACCATTACCCTCATTGACGTTTGTACTACTCTGTTACTACTAACACTTAAAAAATGCACGTTTCACAGCATTCAGAGTATTCTCAGTTTATCCACAACTGTCTTGTTCTGCTCCGAAGGATGAATCAGGCTTTAAATACACTTAAAAAAAAACACTGATTTCAGCGGCTTATATACAGTAAAATGAGCTTAAATGCTTCAGCATCAGGATCTTAACTCAAGAGCCACTTGATATTCACATCACACCCAAAGGTCTGTGAAGTGGCGAGTAAAAAAAACAAAAGTTTGCCTTAATTAAGGAAGGAAATGTTCCACAAACAAAACAGAAGCAGAGGGAACCTTTAAAACACAAGTTTTGAGAGTTGCCACATGAAAATACATGTAATGATTTGCTAGTTATGAAGCGTTTTAAAGTAAATGATACAATGAAAAAAAAATTCTAATGAACAGAGTTTATTCTCTTGGTATTAAGTCTTTTAACAGTCCCAAAAGCATTAACAAAATAGACTGCATGCGAAAAATAGCAAAAAATAGACTGCCTCCCTCATTCTGCTGGCAAAAAAAAGAGCCATTTATGCTATTCCTGAAGAATTTATGAAAATCTCCATAGCAACTGTGAATCTTTCTATAGAAGCTGTGTACAAATCATTATGGCTTACATAAAGATAAATAAATAAAGCAGTTTTTTTATACCACCCACTCTCATGCTTTTACCTTACTTGCCTCTGTTACTATATACTGTACAAAAATACATGTATCAGTTACAGTCAAGCTAAATATATACATCTATACTACATATATATATTCATTCATTCATTCATTTTCTTTTCGGCTTAGTCCCTTTATTAATCTGGGGTCGCCACAGCGGAATGAACCGCCAACTTATCCAGCATATGTTTTACGCAGCGGATGCCCTTCCAGCTGCAACCCATCACTGGGAAAACATATATATATATATATATACACATACAGCATACACAATATTGATATCAAGTATATCACTAAAAGCTATTCTACTCATATAATTTTGACAGTCCTAGTCACTGTTGATGCAAAAATCTAATAAAATGCTTTAGGAAATTTTAATGTGCATGAAGAGATTTAAGGAGATAATAAATATTTTAATCTCAAATTGCAATAATATTTGACATAAATGTTCGAACGCTGAAGTGATTACAATATTTTTAACTCATTCCAAATGCTGAATAATTAGTTAAAACCTGCTAATTAACCAGTGAAGTAATCAACTAGCCCACCAAGTCCTTTTTCTAATAATAATTAGATTAATTGATCAAAATAATGATTTGTTGCAGGCCTAATTCTCACTACAGACATATAGTAACTAATAAATAAAAGAAATCATTGATATTAGCAAATAAATTCAGTACAACATACTACAAATACTTCAAATATATGTAGAAATAATAAATCTTTATTTGATTGTCATTAATGAGGCAAAGTCTTCAATATCTTCTTTTGTGTTCAACACAAGAAAGAAACTCACTGAGGTTTGTAAGTCTTTTAAGAACAAAACAAATTGTTGCTAAGAGATGCAGCATTTCTACTGTTTGTTTTATTTTTATTTCAAAGGAACAAAACCAGAATATGTTGTGTATGTCGCTTTAAGGATTGTGCAGAAAAACAGCACTCTTGTGCTATAATTTATCTAATAATCAGTGTTGGGTAAGTTACTTTAAAAAAGTAATAGATTACAAATGACTGATTACTACTGGAAAATTGTAATCTGATTACATTACTAATTACTTCATGTAAAAAGTAATCAGATTACTAATTACTTTACTTTGAAGTTACTTTTAAAACATATAAAATATACCTATAAAAATACTAAATAAACTGCAGCTCTTTTAGTAATTAAATATTCACTGAAAAACATTACAATGGGTTGATCACAGCTGCTTGATATATTCAAAAGACTTAAAGAGTTTGCCCAAAACTTAAAATTCTCTCATTATTCACTTGTTCTAAACCTGTTTGTCGTTTTTTTTTAACACAAAAGAAGAAAACTGGATACCTGTAACCACTGACATCCATAGTATAAAAAAGCACTGCAGTGTTTGGGTGTGCTGTGTTTGTCTGAGGTAATTAGTCTACCGAAATGTGTATATTCCAAAGTATGAAGCTGATCGGTCAGTTCTTGTCACGTGACTCGCGGTTTTCGACTGGGTGCACCTAGGAAATGCGAGTGCGCGCAATATGCGCTCCCTATATGCGCGCGCGCAAAAGACGCAATATGTGAATGGCCCCATAAGCACCTACGCTTCTCTTCACATTCTGAAGATACCTTCACTCCCGATCCTGTTTTTGGGCACCGGTGTCCTCCTTGGCGACGAGTATTGTCGTAGAATGCTTTCTATTCAAGTGCTTCAACAAGTTGCTGGTCGAGTTAAAAGCAGTCGAAAGTTCTTTAGAGACTGGACATAGACTGAATTTCACGGCAATATTTTGTTTTACGCTCAAAGAAATCAAAGTAATGTCTGTATTTCCACTTAAAAAAGCAACCATTCTTGACAGCAACCATTTCAGCTCGCGTTCTCCAGCTATTTAAAGGCGTCTGCTTATTAACTGATGTTGCAGCGGAAAACGTGATTTAAAAGGAGCATTTATTTCTTCCAAAAACTATATTTGTAACGTAAGTAACGAAATTACATGGACTTTAGTAACTGTAATCAAATTACACAAATTTAAAATGTAATTCATTACATTACTGCGTTTCTCAAAAATGTAATTAGAATACAGTAACGCGTTACTGTGGAACGCACCCAACTCTGCTTATAACTTTATCAAACAGGAACTCATTATATGATCAGTTTGATGATTTGACCTACATAGTAAAAAACAATTCGTAAAATTTACAATAAAAAATGGCAGCTTTGATTGCAAGAATTTTAGAGTTAAAAATATGTTAGAAACTGTAAAATCATTTTTTACAGTAAACTACCGTGTTTAATTTATAGCGGTAATACACCAGTGTTTTGAAGTACCCCTGTTGTACCCTTGTTACACAGACAAAAACACAACCAGACAATCACACAACCAAGAGAAGGTGGTGATGAGACTGTCATATAACGATAAACCAATGCTCATCACAATTAACTTCTCCACAAGCAGAGAACTTACTGTTAACCAGGTTGCCGATTTTTAATGTACCATTTTTACAGTAGTTTACCGTTAAAAACCACTGCCTTTTTTTACAGGACAGTGTACTCATCAAAATTCTTCAGATCACATAATTTAGTGGAGAACTATTTTCTGCTTAAAGTGATAAGTGATCAGAAATAAGTGTTCACAGACACAATTGTGGAATAATGAAAAATACCAGACTACACAGATTGATTAAACCCTTAAAGCTGACTATCGGTCTATTTATTAGTTTATTAGTCTATTAGCCCCATTCATAGCCCTCAATAAAACTGGCCCAGCTCAAACAAGCAGTTTCTGACTGGCATATAACTGACTGAACAAATAAAACAAGCGTATATGTCTGAAGACAAGGCCCATGGTCTGTAACCTCTCAGGCTCAATGGTACGTTCAGCCCTGCTCATTATACTACTTTCTGATTATCTCAGGCCATTAAAGGTACTACATTGTCACATTGCCCCTGCTTACTTTTATATCACGCACAAACTTTTTTGTAGGATCAACTGCTGGCCCTGACTGTTTTACTTTTCGCTAAAGTAGGTTAATCAGATTTTCAGTCTTCACAACATTTGACGCAGGTCTCCTTCTCACACACTTACCATTACGTTTGAAACAAAATCAGTACTTGTGGCATACAGTCTACCTCACTACTTTCACCTGTTGCTATAATACTACATAGCAAACATGAGCTACTGTATAATACTGAAATGTAGAATAACAATGTAATATTCAATATACAGTATTATAAAATAGGTACATTTCCACATATGAGAGGGAAATGAGATAAATGGCAAAGAGAACAATAGTTGGTGTGTAATATGTAACTGCATTTAAAACAGCATTTCAGACCAAATAAATACTTTTAAAAGTACAAATAATAAAATATTAATATGAAAAAAATATTGCTACCAAAATATTGTCACACTGCTGGACTATGTCAAATAAACTATAGTGAGGGAACAAAATTTAAATTGTTTGAAAATAAATCTAATTGAAGATTCTAATATTCAGTCACAGAAATGTTCAGTTCTGTTCATTTTTTTTTAAGAATGTAATGTTTCTGTTCAATCAAAGATTACTGTAAAAACATTTATAATGATTTCTATTTCAAATAAATGCTGATATAAGAAATCCTGAAAACATTTATCACAAAAAAAATACATATATTTTGCAAATAAGTCCATGAAGTATTTAAATCTAAGAGTAGTAATATTGCATGCCAGTGTTCAGAAAAAAACACTGGCTCCCTCAGGATCTTTATTGATCCTGCAGACTCATTTTCTAGCCCTGCTGTTCCACCAAATCGTTTTGACAGTTGCAAGTTACAGCTCTACTCACAATACTGCAATGTAGCAGCAGCAGCAGTGGTGGCCTAAGACTGCATTATAACAGCAGCGTCTAAAGCCATTTCATTAAAACCAGCAACTCCAAACAGCCTGCAGAAGCATTTTCTGTCCTCCTGAAAGCCTCAGGGAGAAAACCTACATAAGCACAACTGTCCACAGCAACTGACTGCGCTGTTTTATCCACACAGCTGATTGACAAAAACAACGTACCTACTGTAGGATCATGCCCGTCTCTTATCCATCCTTCTGAATAGAAATGTCCCGTTATGTCATGCAGTAAATTTGACTGACTACTTCTGTGGACTTGTAAGGTTTGTCCCCTTCCCACACCCACAACCTCCCCTCTACCAACACACACACACACACACACACACAGACACGTTTATCACCTGGACTCTGACTGACAAGCGAGTACAAAGGCAGCGTCACACAGCGATGTGTGTTTAGTCATGACATGAGCACTTGGATGGTTGCAGGAATTGCACTGATGGATGTACGTGTCAGCATTTACACTGCAGATACATGAGTTGTTTTATCACGGTGTAAATCATTCATTCGTTTGCTCAATTAAAAGCTAAAAACGCAGTGAACAACAGAGTTGCTGTGAGCCGTTCAGAACTGCACTGATCTATTGATTGCATTGAAGAAAGCTTAAAATCTTTCTTATCATGATTTTGACATTTCAGTGATGAAACTTATATGGAACGGTAACACTTTACAATAAGGTTGTATTAGTTAACATTAGTTAATGCATTTACTAACATGACCAAACAATAAACAATACATTTATTACAGTATTTATTCATGTTAGTTAACATTAGTTAATGAAAATACAGTTGTTTATTGTTAGTTCATGTTAACTCACAGTGCATTAACTAATGTTAACAAGCATGAATTTGGATGTTAATACTACATTAATAAATGCTGGACTATGGTTAATAAATGCTGTACAAGTATCATTCATAATTAGTTCATGTTAGTAAATGTGACCCAATCTTGTCTGAAAGCTTAAAAAATAATAAAGTTTTGAAGTTCTAAAAAACAAACAAACTTTTTAATACTGGTTCTGGTTTGACTAACATCCAGACTGTCACATATTTAAGACTGAACCTAAAGATCCAAAATCTAAAAAAGATCCACGAATCTGCAGTACTCACATTGTAGGATCTGCAATGTTGAGCTGGGAATATAAAATTCCACAAATTCCTCCTGTCACACAAATCAATATCTGATGCAAGGGAAATGTGGTTCACATGTCTATATTGAACTGTAGTTTGCAACATTAAGCCTTTGATGCAAAAACTCTCACGAGTAAACATGTTGTCTCGTATTGTCAGGAAACTGACTAATTTGTACAAATCCATATAATTTAATTCATAGGAAAACATAAGATTTTTCAACCCATGCTCATTTTGAAAACGTACCATATACATTTTTGGAGAGCGCCAAATACGTCCCTGGAGGTATGTTTTTTTGCATAAACCCTAAACCCAACCAATAGTGTTTTCAAAAGCACCGATTGACCTGTCCACCCACTTCCTAAACCCAACCGACAGTTTTAAAAAGCAATCCAGAAAAAGAAAAGCCCTCGCCTGATTTTTACCATGTTTTCAGATTTTACCACATTCTCACCCTGTTATTTACTTGTTTATTAAATTTTTTGGCTTCTGTTTTTGTCTTACCCACTTTCTGGAACAGTTCTTCGCCAGGCTTGAACCCCGTCGTTGTGGTCAACTCTTCAAACTGGACAAATTGGTTACAGTGGGAAAGCCGCCTATACAAAGGTAAGCGGTCAGCTGGTAAGCGGGAAAAGGAACGGCGTCATACCGCCCCATAGTGTTCATTTTAAAGACTAAATGCAGCCATACGTAGCTCTGGCTACATAATTCGCGATCTCCAGAAATGTCTATAAGGCTACGTTTTCAGAATGAGCCTATGTTACGATTTTTAAAAGGAAGCCCTCAAACCCCACCCCTAAACTTAACCATCATTGGGGGATGAGCAAATCATACTAAAATGTACAAATAAGATCATATAAATTTATACAAATTGGTCACTAAATCAAAAAGTTACAAATTGCCATAAGATTGCATTGGAAAAATCTGGTATGGATGAGAATGTTTCGACCTCTTTATGGTTGAATCTTGTGACAGTATGTCCTGTTTTTGGTTAGTTTAGACATCTTTGTCCATGTTACATTCAGAGTTTGTTTGGAAATGGACTGAGAGCCATCTATTTAGCTGTTTTGTTCTGCATAGGTGGCTACATTCATGCTTATTTAAATAAACTGAGTAATCGCATCAGAGTTTGTTTTAATCTAATCAACCCTGAACATACTGGAACTTTTAGAAGAGCAAGATAAGCCTGTCAATATCAGTGTGAACTTAACATTTCTTGTCAAATTAATCTAAACCCATGTCCACAATAATACATTTTCATTTTTTATGGATATTTTACTCTCCATTTTGGCCTTCCATCCACATTAAGATGACATTTTTAGGCAACGAAAATGTATCCTCTTGAAAATGTTTTCTAAAGTGGTTACATTTGAAAACATCTTTTTTTGCATCACAATGTGGACTGTGATAAAGGAGGCTGTCAAAACAATGCCACATAATATGCATAATGTTATTAAACATTAGCTGATCATCTTAGCTCAATCTTCAGGCATGCTTTCAATCTAATGGTGATGTCAATCTGGTAACTTTTCAACCACTAGGTATCAATTCTACATATTTGACCTTTAATACCAAACCAGGCTCATTGTAGATACGTACCCAGGTCTACATTTCTGGGAACCGCGAAATACGTACCCAGAGCTACGTCTACTTGCAGTTTTTGTTTTCGCAAATCCACTAGAGGCCGCTGTGTAGACTTTTTGATGATCTCAAATTTCTCTCGTACATGCCATTTGCGCATTCTCTTCTTGTGTAAATCCACTAGTGGCCGCAATATACATTTCAGCCGATCAGCTTGCTGACGACTGACCTACTGATCCACCCACCCCCTTCCCTAAACCCAACCGATAGTGTTTTCAAAAACGATCTAGAAAACAACAGTCATTGTGTGATTTTACCACATTTTCAGCCTGTAATTTATTTATTTAAAAAAAAATTAGTTTTACCTGGTTTTTGGAACCGTTCTTTGCCAGACTTGAACCCTGTCATCGCAATCCACTCCGCTCTGTATCCCAAGTCCATCTGCATATGTGGCGAGGTACTGGGTAAACTGGTAACACCGTAAAAAAGCCGTCCATACGAAGGTAAGCGGTCAGCGGTAGCACGAAAAGAAACAGAAGCTGTGGGCAGCATCATACTGCCCCATATCGTTAATTTCACAGCCAGGCGTAGCCCCAGGTACATATTTGTGGTTTCTCAGAAATGTAGACCTGGGTACGTATCCACAATGAACCTGTGCTTAATGTGCATGCGCAGTACAGGGACGAAAACGTTTTCTGTCATTTCAGTGTGGATGAACAACTTCTGGGAAATTATTTGAAATGATAATGTGGACGAAGAGCATTTTTATCAAGATTAGTGTAAATGTAGTTCCCCTTCATACGGGAACTTCAACATGCGTCTGAAACAGACTATGGGAGTGCGTCAGACAACCAATCACTCTGAAGAGTAAGAAAACGGGCCAATGAAATGCCAAATTGCATTGGCAGAGCTCTGCTCCACAGCTGGCAGCAATGAGCTATCAGCTATATAAGCTGCACGCTGTGGAGCAGAGCTCTGCCAATGCAATTTGGCATTTCATTGGCCCGTTTTCTTACTCTTCAGAGTGATTGGTCGTCTGACGCACTCCCATAGTCTGTTTCAGACGCATGTCTCCGTTCCCTTATTCGGGGAACGTGGGTTACGGACGTAACCATGACGTTTACAGTGTAAAAAGCGATTAGTTGACTTCACCTTAAAAAAGTGACTCAACTAAATCAACTAAAACAATCAAATTCCCAGTAAGTTCGAAGTAAAGTCAACTTTTAAGTCAACACGTTTCCTCACTTTTTTGAAGTAAAGTAACTAATTGTTTTTTTTTACAGTGTTCTTGTAACCCCCATAAACTCTACAAAATACAACTTTTAGAAGGATCATTTGAGTCTAATCCTGACTGGAAGATGACATTTTGCTAACCTAAAGAAATGGAGTCAAGGACAGTGTATTCAATGCAAAGCAGGGTTGTACAAGTTGTCAAGAGTGCTTAACTAAAAAGTGTCTTCTAGTTAAACATTAGGCCATTTGCCCTGATCTCAAGATGATAAAGTGTCCCCTGATCGAAGGCAGATAAATCAGAGGGCGAGCACTTACAACAAAGCAGAACCGCACTTAATGTTTGACAACCTTCACCCCTGCTCACTCCATGCAGTTTCCATTCACTGTATTTGTCTGTAGATTTATTTAACAACGCCGCAGTAACTGGTTGCATTGCAGCTCAGATGTTTGATCAACATGCTGGAGAAATACAGGCAAAGCATCAAAGCATTGTTAAGTGTTTACACCAGAACACACTCGGACAAGTGCCCTCAGTCAGGAATCGGGATATCATGTGCTGTCAGCAGTTGCGGAATAAAAGTTGCGATGTTTGCACTTGGATAAATCATTTAAAGACTTAATTGTCAGGAAACAGCATATCGATTTCTCCTAATTTGATTGATTTATGATATATGCTGATTATTATTACCTGCTGTGATTCACAGCTTCTGCATATTTCAGTTTTCATTCCTTTTTGTTAAATTGTATTGCTGTGAAGTAAAATAAATGGAAAGAACTTAGTCTTAAAATGAAAATATTTAATATTCAATTTAAAGGCTTAACTAGGTTAATTAGGTTAAATAGGCAAGTTGGGGTAATTTGGCAAATCATTGTATAACGATGGTCTGTTCTGTAGATGATCGAAAAAAAAATAGCTTGAGGGGGCTATTAATATTGACCTTAAAATATTTTTTAAAAACTAAACTAACTAAATAAAACAAATAAGACTTTCTCCAGAAGAAATTTTTTATAGGAAATACTGTGAAAAATTCCTTGCTCTGTTAAACATTTTTTTGCTGAATATTTAAAAAGGAAAAAAAAAATCACAGGAGAGCTAATAATTTTGACGTCAACTTTGTATATATATATATATATATTCATTCATTCATTCATTTTCTTTTCGGCTTAGTCCCTTTATTAATCTGGGGTCGCCACAGCGGAATGAACCGCCATATATATATATATATATATGAGCAATATCACACGAGTAGCAGTGCGATGTGGCTGTATATCGGCACTGGTGGGAGGCTGGCGTGCATTGGCACGAGGCCGTAAGCCGAGTGCCTTAGCGTTCCACCAGTGACGATATACAGCCACATTGCACTGCTACTCGTGTGATATTGCGTTTATACAACAGTTCGACGGCATAATTGTGTATATAAAAAGAAAATCAAACGGAGAGTCTAAAAACCCTTTTGTATTAGGAACTACTTTCTACCACCATTCATTCACATCTGCAGCTGACGTCAGAACAGCAGAAACAGTTACTAATTCACCAACGTCATTTTAGAGCTAGTATTTGAATGATTCCCTAGCATAATGTCTAAAGTGATGACAAAACAGGTGATTTTGCTCACATTTTAGGATTATAATGCTGAACGGCATAAAATGCCATTAATCGACAGAGATCTCCTTACAGTATTACAGTCTATTACAGTCTACAGTATTTCTCTGTTACAATCGGGATATCACAATAATTAACCCCGAAAAAAAGCAGCGCAATCACAACCAGATTGCTGTTGTGTTTGCGATAAGGAAAAACGCTAAACACATGCGGGCATTTCTTCTTTCTTTCTGCCAACACAACACACATTCCTGATATATGAGTCCCATCTCGCACTCAATACACTACAATTATACGGTATAAATACAGCACTACAAGATACAAAAGAGAGAGATCAACATAGAATATCACTTACCTGTTTAATAATAGTTTGATCAGCTGTAGTTTGAAATTACGCTGTATTTTATCCCTCCTCTAATGGCTTATTATGCGGTCTCTGTCGCCAACTTGTGGATGAACATCATCAACCGTCTTTGCTCAGTGTAACAGGCCAATGGCCGCCGACACGCTGTCTCTCAGAAATTATAAATATTTTAAAATAGGCACTATCCTTCTATACAACTACATTCTCGACTAAAAAAGCATCAAAAGTATATTATGTTGCCCAACAGCAGCAATATTTGTCAAACTGTAGAGTGTCCGCTGCTTGTTGCTGTATGTGGGCAGAGTAATACACAAGGGTGAAGGGTGAAGAGACGGTACGAGTGTTGTTACTGGCAGAATATTGCACGGCTCTCAACCAATCAGATTCAAGATCTATATATATATATTAGGGGTTGCACCGACTAATCGACTAGTCAACTTTAATGCTCTGCCATGACGCTTTCTGATTGACGTCGACTAGTCGAGCTGCACAGATCACGTGGTTTGACCTGAAGTACATGACAACTTTACACACGAAGGTGGTTCACTGAATGAAACTGCCCTCTGTTTGGAGCTTGCCTCGCTGTGTGTTTGGAGCTTCGTCGCGTAGATTCGCAATTGACATTTTTATCATAAAATACTTCCCTATTCGCTTGTATTTGTCTCTCCTACTTGGGGTGAACAAACCCTTAATACATTTAAACAAACAAATCTACTTTAAAACGTTCTGTCTCTCGAGCATCCGCTTGTAGCTTTAGCCTATTAGCACCGCTGGTCAGCTAAAGCTACTGACTTCTTTCACTTACTGTCTTTGCTCTTTACCCTGTACAATGTCGCTTGTGTGTCGATCCTTGAGTGCAGGAGAAGCATCGATGGAGGCGTTGGAGTTGGAGCTGATAGCTGTGGATTCGCAGATTCGCGATTTGAAGATGAAGCGAGCACAGCTCCGGGAACAGCGGGCCCTGCTCGATGTATCCCGGGCTGCGGCTCGCTCATCTGAGGTAAGTGTGCGATACAATCTCAACACTCCGTCCACCTCAACCCTGTGTGTTTCTCTGCCCAGGCCCAGCGCACCGAGGTCGCGGCTCATCCAGGGGTCGTTCACTCCGGCAACTGGCTACCGTGGCCCCTGGGTGCAGCCGCGGAAGGTGCATACCAGGCCTCGGGGCAGAACGTCTCCTCCTCCTGTGTTCGAGATCCCCACGGAGAACCGGTTCGCCCCCCTCCGCGAGACGGGTCGCGATGTGGCAATCATCGGTGACTCCATCGTTCGCCACGTCCGCGCTGCTTCCACTAAAGGTAACAATGTACGCACTCACTGCTTTCCCGGTGCTCGTGTTAAGGATGTTTCTGCTAAGGTACCCGCTATCCTGAGCGCTGACGAGAGCATCGGAGCTGTCGTCCTCCACGTGGGGACGAACGACACCGGGCTGCGGCAGACGGAGATCCTGAAGAGGGACTTCAGGAGCCTGATCGAGACGGTTCGACGCACCTCGCCCGCCACACAGATCATCGTTTCTGGACCGCTTCCTACCTACCGCAGAGGAAATGATAAGTTCAGTAGACTTTTTGCTCTGAATGAATGGCTATTAACATGGTGTAAAGAACAGAAATTGCTCTTTGCCAATAACTGGAATCTTTTCTGGGAGCGGCCTAGGTTTTTCCGTGCTGATGGGCTACACCCGAGCAATGCTGGAGCTGAACTCCTGTCGGACAACATCTCCAGGATGCTTCGTTCTATCTGACTAGTAAGTGAAAATTCACATTTTAGCCATATAGACTCTTGCTCGTCCCGCTCAAATCACAGTAATGCATATCTGGCTAACCCCATAGAGACTGTGTCTGTTCCTCGTATTATTAGATCAGGAAATAAACCTACTGTGTGCTCTAGAAAAAATCTATTAAGAATCAAAGCAGAAAAACTGCAAAAAAGTGGAAATACTAATTTTTTAAAGCTTGGTCTCCTAAACATCAGGTCACTAGCACCTAAAGCACTTATCATAAATGAAATAATAACAGACAACAATCTTAATGCACTCTGTCTCACTGAAACCTGGCTGAAACAAAATGACTATATTAGTTTAAATGAAGCAACTCCTTCAGGATTCTTATATAAGCATGAGGCTCGTCAGACTGGTCGTGGTGGTGGAGTTGCATCAATCTTTAGTGATATTCTTAATGTTAATCAGAGAAATGGACTTATGTTTAACTCTTTTGAAGTATTGGCGCTTAATGTTATGCTTCCGGATATTATGAAAAAACCTATATTATCTCTCGCTTTAATCACCATATATAGACCCCCAGGACCCTATGTCAATTTTCTGAAAGAGTTTTCGGATTTTATTTCTGACTTACTAGTTAAAACTGATAAAATACTAATTGTAGGAGACTTTAACATTCACATAGATGACGCTAACGATACATTAGGGCTCGCGTTTACAGATTTATTACAATCACTTGGGATAAAGCAAAACGTTGTTGGTCCAACCCATCGCTTAAAGCATACATTAGATCTAATTTTGTCTCATGGACTTGAGGTCATTGATGTAGACATTATACCACAAAGCGATGATATAACAGACCACTACCTCTTACTATATAAGCTGTGTTTACCTGAAATTAGCAGACCTGCACAGATATATCGCCCTGGTAGAACTATCGTCCCGTCCACTAAAGATGAATTCACAAATAACTTACCTGATCTTTCTCTATTTCTAAATGCACCCGCAAACGCAAATGACCTTGATGTAGTAATCAGCAGTATGGATGCTATCTTTACTAACACACTAAATACTGTGGCACCCATCAAATTAAAAAAGGTTAGAGAGAATAAAACTACACCATGGTATAACAGTCATACTCGCGCTCTCAAAACAGCAACCCGTGCCCTGGAACGTAAGTGGAAAAAAACTAAATTAGAGGTCTTTAGAATTGCGTACAAAGATAGTATGTCCAGCTATAGGAGGGCTCTAAAATCCGCCAGGGCTGAGCACCTCCGCAAACTGATAGAAAATAATCATAACAATCCTAGATTTTTATTTAACACCGTTGCTAAATTAACAAATAATCGGTCATCTTTGGAACAAAATGTCCCACCGCAAATTAGTAGTGATGACTTCATAAATTTCTTCAGCGATAAAATAGAAGGTTTCAGACAGAAAATAGAAGATGTTAAACTTTCGGCACCGCCTTATACTTCAGATCCATTAAACATTCCGCTGAACCAAAATAATCTACAGTGCTTCAAAATCATAGAACAGGAAGAGCTAGATAAACTTATAAATGTTTCTAAACCAGCTACATGTATGTTAGACCCAATTCCAACTAAATTACTGAAAGAATTGCTACCTGTAATAGGAGAACCTCTTCTTAACCTCATCAACTCTTCTCTATCTTTAGGCCATGTTCCAAATCCTTTCAAGCTAGCTGTTATTAAGCCTATTATTAAGAAACCACATCTGGACCCCGGCAACTTAGCTAATTATAGGCCTATTTCAAATCTTCCATTTATGTCTAAAATACAAGAAAAAGTTGTTTCTGCCCAGTTATGCTCCTTTCTGCAGATGAACAATGTTTTTGAAGTGTTTCAGTCAGGTTTCAGGCCTCATCACAGTACAGAAACCGCATTAGTGAAAATAACCAACGATTTACTCTTAGCTGCTGACCAAGGGTGCATCTCGTTATTAGTTTTACTTGATCTCAGTGCTGCATTTGACACCATCGACCACAATATCCTCATAGATCGCTTAAATTCTACAGGTGTCCGGGGACAGGCTCTACAATGGTTTAAGTCATACTTAACTGACCGTTACCAGTTTGTTAATATAAATGGACAGCTTTCTCAGGTCAGGCCAGTACAGTATGGGGTGCCTCAAGGATCAGTTTTAGGCCCTTTGCTGTTTACAATATACATGCTACCCCTGGGGGACATTATAAGAAGACACGGGATCAGCTTTCACTGCTATGCAGATGATACTCAATTATATATTTCAACAAAACCTGATGAGACGTCTGAACTGTCTAAGCTAACTGAATGTATTAAAGATGTTAAAGACTGGATGACCAACAATTTCCTTCTCTTAAATTCAGACAAAACAGAATTATTACTTATTGGGCCTAAATCCTGTACGCAGCAGATCTCACAACTCGACCTGCAATTAGAGGGACACAAAGTTAGCTTTAGCTCCACTGTAAAAGATCTGGGTGTTATACTAGACAGCAATTTAACCTTTGAAAATCATATCTCCCATGTCACAAAAACAGCCTTCTTTCATCTGAGAAATATCGCTAAGTTACGAAGTATGCTATCCATCTCAGATGCAGAAAAGCTAGTTCATGCTTTCATGACTTCTAGGCTGGATTACTGTAATGCTCTGTTCGTTGGTTGCCCAGCATCCTCTATTAATAAACTTCAGTTAGTACAAAATGCAGCTGCCAGAGTTCTTACCAGGTCTAGAAAATATGATCATATCACCCCAATTTTATCTTCCTTACACTGGCTGCCTGTTAAGTTCCGTATTGATTATAAAATATTGCTTCTTACCTATAAAGCTTTAAATAATCTAGCACCTGTTTATCTAACCGACCTTCTGTCTCGCTACAATCCAACCCGCTCTTTAAGATCTCAAAACTCAGGGCTGCTGGTAGTACCTAGAATAGCAAAGTCGAGTAAAGGTGGTCGAGCCTTTTCATTTATGGCTCCTAAACTCTGGAATAGCCTTCCTGATAATGTTCGAGGCTCAGACACACTCTCTCAGTTCAAAACTAGATTAAAGACCTATCTTTTTAGTAAAGCATACACTCAATGCATTGCATAACGGTATGATGCATGAATCTGCTCCACGCAGGTTTTTGCATCTCGTTTATATACACTATGAACAGCAGCTACGCTAATTATTCTCTTTATTCTCTATTTCCACCTGGGGATACTCATCCCGAGGCCCCCAGAGACTATGCAGTGCCACTAATGCAAACCAAGACCTGTGAAGAGATGACCCCAAGGTTTCCATAATCCAAGACCAGGCCGTATCCTGAGGAGCTGCTGTGGTGGTCATGGAGGAGTGGAGAGAAAAGGACTGATTCCAGTGGGACCCCAGTGAAAGACGAGTCTTCTCTGTCGTCCAGCGTTCACCAGCCTCCGGCGCCTAGACTGCAGCTCTGCACAAGACGCTTGGCCATAGGAGAAATGGTCGTGCCCTACTGAGCATGGTTTCTCTCAAGGTTTTTTTTTTTTTTTTTTTTCCTTCACTTTCGCAAATTGGTGAAGTTCGTTCCTCGCCGCTGTCGCCACTGGCTTGCATGGTTCGGGACCTGTAGAGCTGCGCATCGATGGATTTGCTCTTCAGTGTTTGGACTCTCAGCAGTGAAAATTAAACCACACTGAACTGAACTTAAACTCTAAAAACTGAACGGACACCATTCCAATTCACTATAATCTTCTATGTGAAGCTGCTTTGACACAATCTACATTGTAAAAGCGCTATAGAAATAAAGATGAATTGAATTGAATTGTTTATTTATAGTAATGGATGGAAAAGTCATGTGATTGGCTGTTGTCCTCTGCATTTATTTGAAGGTACCAATCCAATGATTACTCTATCTAAAAATAAGGATTTGCCAAGAACATATTGATTTTATGACACAATTTCCATAATAATAATAAAATATAAAATAACATGAAATAACATGCAATGCAATGCAATAAAAAATAATTTATAAAATAAAACATGGATAGCCAAGAATGGCAAAAAAAATTATAATAAAAATCTATTTCAGTTTATAGGTCTAATGTTAAATTGCATCTTTGGTAATTTATTGTTTTTGAAATTTAGGAGAAATATCAGAGACAAAGTTAATCCTTCAACACAATATAACTGAGGCAATATCCCACCTCTTTTCGTCAGCCAGTCCGGCACTTAAGTGTCCCTCCATGGTCCCCTTAAAAACAACATCTGAGCAATAACATTTTTCTGTTAATCCCCAAAACTACAATAGCCGTCTGGAGTTGTAGTGCGATGCAAAGAGGCTTTTGTTTGACTTCAGTTTATCACTCCGAGCTGCCACAGGATTATTACAGTGCAAATGAAATTCAAATATTGGCTTACAGCTAATCAGATTCCTCATCAAGAGCTCGGGGAAAAACAAGAAACAAATATCACCGCTCCAGTGGCGTTCATTTCTGACTGCTCCTGATATTTGATGTGTTTATTCGTGCTCATTGAGTTCGGCTGAAAGCAGTGTGACTCGCTGTAAGTCTTTTCCATTATCAGAAGTTCACTGGAGTTCAGAGCTGATCTGCTTGTGGAATTTAGACGCTAACCTTTAGTACATTGTGGGTTAAGGCGCAGACTCATAATTCTAGCAGTTACTTGGAAATTTATTTTACCAGTCAAAGCAAATGGTGCTTGACAAGCGTTTGGTCAAAATTTTTAAATGCACTAAAATCTTTTTTTTTTCTGTTTAAATGCAAACCACTGGGGGGAAATCAACAGAAAACAGGCTGTAGGATACTATTTTTAACTAAAACTGGGAAAAAATTATGCATTACAGCATTTGTGAGGCATAAAAATCTTTTTTTATTTATTTTTTTATTATATGGTTGTTGTTTTCAAGTAAACACGAGTACTGAGTGTTCAGTCTGTACTCAGTCACAAGTACCTGACAGCCAAAACAACAATTATGAACTACATGGGCTGTTTTTTTGTTGTTTTTAGTGAATCATTTTAAAGGGAGATTGCAAAACCTTAAAAAAACTAAACAAAACAAAGAAAAACATTGCATTTTTAGTACATTGTTGTCATGTAATCACTCTCAGCTTGAATACTATGAGTAATCTTTATATTTATATATAAAAATAATTATAACTAAAGCTCAGCAATACCTCAACCTCTCAAACCTTCAATATATTGACCAAAAAATTATTTAAAACTTATTTTCATTAAGAAACTGAATAAATAATGCTGAATAAATATGAAATGCAGAAAGACTGAAATATTTTTCTTATATCATAATTCAGTAAACTTGAATTTTACCACCAGTTTAAATGAAATATTTAGGTACAAGAGCTACCTAAAGGTACGAGTGTTGTCACTGGGGTAATACTTTTACAAAAAAAGTACTTTTTAGGTACTAATATATGCACTTAAAGTACTAATTTGTATTTAAATGTACCAATATAAACTGTCAAAAACAATTATGTTAATTACCAGTCACTGTATTTTGTGATTCTCAAGTGTTTTCCGTGTATTTATGGTTGTGAATTGTATTATGGGATGTTGATCTCTGCTCTGTCGAATTTTGATGTTGAAAATTCAGTTTAACAAATTTACTTTTATTGACATTTTAGTAGTTTTCAATAATATAATGTATAAGAAATAATATAGAGAGAAATAAATCTGTAAAATAACAGAAGATGTTCTGGCAGTTTATTACAAGGTTTTTGTAGCGTAATATACAACACCAACTCAGACAATATATCACTTTAAACTATTAAAAATGTTAATAAAAGTCACTTTTGTTTTATTTTTCAAGATTAAAAGTTGTTGGAAGAAAGATCAAGGTTCCATAATGCAATTCAAAAGTATAAATAAACAGGGAAAATTAAAAGAATATATATAACATGAATGACAAAATATAGAAAACTGCTAATTTACGGATATTTTCAAGCAAACAAACGTGCACCTTTTTGAAAAGGAACGACAACAGAGACAGCTTTTGTAGCTTTATTTCGAAGTACCTCCCCATTATTAGCTTTTTTTCTGAAAACTATTTATTAATTACCTTAATAATCCTAATTTAACACTGTGGTCTAAAACTAACAACAAAAATAACCAGCTTTGAGCTTAGCATACCCGAAAATCACAATATTAAATATAAAAAAGTTTTTGTTTTTTTTCTGATTGTTATGTGAGATACTAACAAACGAAAGCTGAGAAGTTCCTTCATCATCTGACACCTCAATGCACCATGCTTTAAAATTCCATCTCCTCAAAATCTGCACCAGTCTATACTGTACATGACCAAAATCCATCCTCACACATAGAGAACTTTATCTTATCTGCTCGCAGAAGTTCACCAAATCTGATAAGACCCTGTTCCGTGTGCTTGCAGATTACAATCACAATTGCATAACCCTATCAAACCGAGAGGTAATAATATGTACTCACATAGTCCAGTCTAAAGGATGTGTGCAGAGTTTTCAGCGCAAGACCAAAGGTGCGTAACCCACTGAAAGAGCACTAGGTATCCAGTCTAGTGTTATCAATGCTATTATTCCTCTTTCCTATGGAGAATTCCAGAGCGCAGCACAATCTCCTCTCCTGCCTCCTCCTCACGCTTTTACTGCAGTAGCCCAAGATCAAGACACAGTCTCACTACAAACCTCTCTCACACGCACATCAGAATGCTTGTAAGAACTGCTCACACTCTCTCTCTCTCTCTCTGCTTTTGTGCTTGTCTTTCATAAACACCCTCTCTTTTTACCCCCTTCTTTCTGTTTTACTCTCTCTCTCTCTCTCTCTCTCTCTCTCTCTCTCTCTCTCTCTCTCTTCTCTCTCTCTCTCTCTCTCTCTCTCTCTCTCTTCTCTCTCTCTCTGGCGGAGGTTGGGGTTTGCAGCAGCAGGACTCTTGCCAGTAACTCAGCTGTATGCAGTATTGATGGAGTTGCTCAGGGATGCTAACACAGCATGAATTTTCCCAGCGCTCCACTTTCCCTTTCGCTCTTCATACACCCCCTCCTCCCCTGCACCTCCGTCTCTCTTTTTTTTTTTATTTGTTTGTCACCCTCTCAAACTATCAATCTGCTTCCATTGGCCGACCACTATCTAAATCACACTGTTCCTGTGATCTCTTTTATTCTCCTTCGATTTATTGAGCTTGTTCTCTTTTACTGTCGTTTTAGCAGATGAAATCTTGCTGTTGTGTGTATTGCATGCACTGTGTTTTGCTGGAGATGGTCGTACTTATATATTGTTAGTGGTCATTAGTGGCATATGTTAAAGGTCTTGAGATACGTCATGTAAAGTTCTTTAATTGTTCACTTGGGAGTAAAGAGAAGTTTGAAATACCCAAACAATGATACTACGCAAATACTACGCTTGAGTTTATTCATTCATTCATTTTCCTTCGGCTTAGGAATCCTTACCGCCAACTTATCCAGCATATGTTTTACACAGCGGATGCCCTTCCATCTGCAACCCAGTACTGGGAAACATCCATACACACTCATTCACACTCATACACTACGACCAATTTAATTTATTCAATTCCCCTATAGTGCATGTCTTTGGACTGTGGGGGAAACCGGAGCACCCGGAGGAAACCCACACCAACACAGGGAGAACATGCAAACTCCACACAGAAATGCCAACTGGCCCAGCTGGGACTCAAACCAGCGACCTTTTTGGTGTGAGGCGACAGTACTAACCACTGAGCCACTCTTGAGTTTAGATGTGGATTTCTAGTGTATGTGTGTGTGTGTGTGAGTGTGTGTGTTATAGATTGCTCGATAACATAAATTTTTGATTCGATATGATACCAGAATGTAATACCTCATTATAGTCAATACTAAATCGATGCCATATAGATGACAAACAGCCAGCCTCAAAAGTTGATTTTCAAGTGAATGGAAAACCTAAAAAAAATAAATAAATTATAATAATAATATATTTTTCATATATTAAAGGTGCAGTAGGTGATCTGCCAAAATGCTACCCATTAGCATAATACCTTTGAAACATAGTCCCTCTCCTGCTGTCCAAAGCCACGCCTCCTGAAATCATGAATGCGCACCTTAAAGATGACAATAGACAACCCACTAGATCATGTCATTCGCCAGTTAGAAAACTTTATAGTACTTTATAATACTACAATTCTGAACGAAAAACTGTATTACATTGACCGAATATTCAGAGTATCATCAATATAGGGAGTGCGTCACAGGTTGTCATTGTTCAAAAATAAACCAATGTGATGTGAATATAAAAGCAACTCAGTAAAGCAGGCTAGACGGAATAGCGCTATTTACTCATGTTTTGTTTTTAAACTAAATAAAAATCTACATTATCAATGCTGTAAAATGTCCCTTGTGAAATTAAAAATAGTCACATTAATCTTTCGCCGGAAGATTTTAGTGGCTGAACAACACTTCTGTGCATATAACCCATTTGTAACAACAAAATCTACATAAGCTTTGCGTGACTAAAATAGTTTTAAAACATAACATGACCTGTCTAAAAGAAATACTTCAGCCATGGTGTCATCCTTCCTCCAGCGTGCAAAACTAACTCCAGTATTGATTCAGGATTTTTAAAAGTTTTGATTCAGCATTTGTTTTTACTGCTGTCACTCTCGCGGTACGCGTGCACGTGCAAACGGCGAATCTGCGTGAACGGGTGCGCAGATGTACAAATCTACATTTGTTGAGACAGTTTGGGCTACTTATCCAAATTATAGGAATTGTCAGCCCGTCAAATTTTAATTGGATGAACATTTTTTATTTTTATGCCTTGCCAGAATATAAAAATACATATAAAGAAATTTAGATAATTTTTTTTAATCATTACTATTGGAATGTAAAGAGACTTTCAACCGGCACAACCAAAAAATGTACGCACTCAACAGCGCTCAAATGTTACCGGGAAATAGATGTTTATAAAACTTCATTACCCATTGGTACTGAACTCGATACTTTTGACAACACTAAATGGAATGGATATGATTTAGGTATTACAATGTTGATGTGGTTTATGATGACATGCCTTGTGTCTTCATAATTCAAAACGCTTAAAAGACATACTTAACGGGGTCTTTTGACATTCACAATTTGCCATAGGATGTCGGTTGGGTTTAGGGGTGGGGTTAGGGTAATAGAATAAAATAAGTGCTATTTACAGTAAAAAATACATTATGTCTATGGAGAGTTCTCATGTGTACTTGTAATTCTTTATCTAGTTTGTTATTAAAAGCAGTCAAACAAATACTGTATAAAAAAGTACAATTTTTAAAAAACTAATTAGCGAGTTTCCTCTTTTTTATTTGATTTAAATTAATAATCCAATATAATATTTGATGTTTGAATTCATAAGTTAAATATTGCAATCTAGTAATGATATCTTCTAAATTTTAATTCAAGAGTTCGCACTTAGATATTGTTTGATAATAATAGCAGGTTTGGCATGCTGTCCCGGGAGAGAACCCTGAGCTCAGAGATAATTGAGCCCAGGGCTCCCGCCTGGTCGATAAGCAAAAAGGGGGTACGAGATCAGGTTGTTCTCGAGAGCTCCCCCTGGCAAAGGAGGAGAAAAAGGAGGAAGATGGGGTGGATGGGGGGTTTCTTCGAAAACAAAGATAAGGGAATAATTTTTAGATGGGCTACTTATAGTGAGTTTGGACTCGTCTGATTGGCTTACTGATAATTACAGATGAGAGTCCAGCTGTGATCAATCAAATCACGTGCTCCTCTCGAAATTAGTTTGTGAAACTTCACATAAAAAAGTTGTCATTTAGAGTATTCAATGACAACTGGTCAAAATAACAAAAAGGTGACATATTCAGATGTTTATATGTTAATTTCATTTTAGGCAACACAATATCATTGTTTTAAACTCAAAAGAGTTAGGAAATCAATATTTGATAGACAACATCATGACCAATTGTTATTTTCTGGAGTTTAAAAAAAGAAAAAAGAGAAGAAAGAAAAACATCTGCTACATCTCCCTTGGAAAACAAAATGCTAGGAAGGACAATAATTTTATTGGAAATTTGAAAGAAATATTATCAGACCTTTATAGAATAAAACAAATATTAACATTTTACTCAAACACAGTAAATATATAAACTGAGAACTTAAAAAAATTATATGATCAATTAGTCCTGACAGCATAACTTTTTAGGCCATTGTAACTTATTAAACCAAGTTAATCTTGTTCTAACTTAATTTCATAAGTTACGCAACCTTATGCAACCTGTTAATTTGATTCATCTTAAAAACTTAAGGCAACCAGGATTTTTTTACAGTATGCTAGTGGTCTCTTAACTTTTATTCACTGTTCTTCTGTTGCTTTGATTACTTATATGTCTTCATTTGTAAGTCACTTTGGATTAAAGTGTTGCCAAATTACTAAATTTAAACACCAGCAAATGCGTAGCAGCATGCTAAAATCACCAGAATGGGGGAAGTCCCAGAGTAAAATAAGAAATATGACACACCGGTGTTTTGGAATATGGAAAAACTGTCTCTACGCTGTTTTCATCTGTTTTTATATTGTTTGTTTTTATTTTATTTATACTTGTCTCTTTTATTGCTGTTTATGTAAAGCACTTTGAATTGCCACTGTGTATGAAATGTGCTATATAAATAAACTTGCCTTGCCTTGCAAGTAACTGCATTAGAATGCATAAAAAACACTATTTTAGTACTACAATATTTTCACTACAATATTTTTACAATACTTCCCTACAATATTTTAATAATTACATAGCAATGTAGTAAAAACCACAGAAGAATGTCTAGAAACTACAGTACATGGCTACATACTAAAAAAGCAACCCCAGGCAGACCTTTTAGCAGTGTACTCAGAACACAACAGCATGCTAAAAACACAATAAGAACTACATAGCAACAAACTAATATCAAGCAGACAACTGCATAGCAATGTCCTAAATATCTCTCAGAACACCTTAGCAACCACCCACTATGCTTAGAAACCACCCGTAATGCAACAATCTATATTTATCTTTTCTCTGTTGTGTGTTTTGACTGCCTTTGTAAAATGGACAAAGTAAAAAGACAGGCTTCGTACATTGTAATTATTAGCGAAAGAGTCAAAAGGCTGCAAGAAGCTCTTTCCGCTGCACTCATCACAAAAGACAAGCTCTCTGATTTCATATTCATTAAATATGCTGTTGGATCAGAGAAGAATTCGATATGAAGAAAAGACACGCTTCATTTCAGGGGAGAGCCACTGATTCAAGTTGTGCTTGCCAATTAGATTCAAACACGTCTAATTATCTATGTTTATGTCAAAGAAACGGTTATCACAGTGCATTAAAGCAATATTCCAGTTTTTTTTACAAGCCTGTTAGAGTTAAACAGTTGAATTTTATCATTTTGAATGCATTCAGCCAATCTCCAGGTCTGCGCTTTTAGCTTAGCTTAGCATAAGACCATTAGCATCTCGCTCAAAAAAAAAAAAAAAAAAGAGTATTGATAATTTTTCTATTTTAAAGCTTGACTCTTGTGTAGTTACATCATTCACTAAGCCTGATGGAAAGTCTAAAGTTACTGTTTTCTAGAAAATGATCAAAACTCTTTTTGGATTTTTTTTTTTTGAGATGCTAATGGTCTAATCCGATTCAATGATTTATGCTAAACTAAGCTAAAAGTGCTCCTGCCAGACCCGGATATTAACTGAATAGACTCAAAAATTGAAAAAATCAACCGTTCAACATAGGTGACTTGAAAATGAACCTTCAAAGTAAGTGGAGTGTTCCTTTAAGGCGCTAATAAATAAATACATGTGCTTTAGTGATTCAGTCTTGCTCCAACAGTCTGTTTTTACTGCAGCCGTCTGACATCTTTACAGCATCTGGCAACAGATATATAATCAAACTTTTAGTTACCTCCAGCAGAAAGCAAAGATCCTGAGAGAACGCCTACTGTATATGAGAGAACACCTACTGTATATGATGCCCTCTGCTGGCAATGGGGAAAATCAGTAGAGATTAATGGTGGTGTGCATGAGGAAACATCAACTGAAGGATAAAAGGACAAGCATAATATATAATTTCATAAGGCATTTGTTTCCTTCAGTGTAGTGTCTCAAATATGGCCTTTCCTAGAGGATAGAACCATACAGGTCACAACACTAGATCATTAGAGATCTAATGAATTATGAATCAGCCTCATCGTCTGCCATGAATGTTAATGTCTTCTTCCTGAAGAGGTGCTTTTCCTTCTGTGGAAACATCAGAAAAAAAATCAATAGCTTTAGATTGTCAAGGGCATGACATCTTATATATCAGCTTACTAGTTGGATGGTTAGGATGTTTAAATTTTTTTTTTGTAAAAAACGTATTAGATTTCTATATAAGCACCGTTAGTATAATCTTAAAGAAATAGTTTACCTAAAAATTTTAATTACCCTATAAATTACTCAATTTTAATTTCTTCAAGCCATCCTCGGTGTATATAACTTCCTTCTGCAAATAAATACTGCCGGAGTAATTACAAATTTCATCCTGGCACTTCCTTGCTGTAATAATCCTTACTTGTGCTGATATTTTTCTCTACATTTCCAAATTTACCATCACAAAATCTAGAAACCTTGAAGAGTTACAGTAAATGTCTGTCTGGTGCATTCAAAAACATACACTACCTGACAAAAGTCTTGTTGTCGATCCCAGTTGTACAAGCAACAAATAATAACTTGACTTCTAGTCGATCATTTGGAAAAGGGGTAGATTTTTCAGATTAATCATCTGTTGAACTCCATCCTAATCATCACAAATACTGCAGAAGACCTATTGGAACTCGCATGGACCCAAGATTCTCACGTCAAGTTTGGTGAAGGAAAATCATGCTTTGGGGTTACATTCAGCATGGGGGTGTGCGAGAGATCTGCAGAGTGGATGGCAACATCAACAGCCTGAGGTATCAAGACATTTGTGCTGCCCATTACATTACAAACCACAGGAGAGGGCAAATTCTTCAGCAGGATAGCACTCCTTCTCATACTTCAGCCTCCACATCAAAGTTCCTGAAAGCAAAGAAGGTCAAGGTGCTCCAGGATTGGCCAGCCCAGTCACCAGACATGAACATTATTGAGCATGTCTGGGGTAAGATGAAGGAGGAGGCATTGGAGATGAATCCAAAGAATCTTGATAAACTCTGGGAGTCCTGCAAGAACACTTTCTTTGTCATTCCAGATGACTTTATTAATAAGTTATTTGAGTCATTGCAGAGATGTATGGATGCAGTCGTCCAAGCTCATCCGAGTCATACACAATATTAATTCTTTTTCCACTGCACCATGACTTTATATTCTATACTGTACATTATTTGTGTTAAGTGACAAGACTAAGCAAAGTCAGACCTTACTGTTCTAATTAAATAATTAAAAATTAAGGCAAGATTATTTTATTTTGGTAAAATAAACATAATCTAGAGGCCTTTGCCTTTCATATAAGCCACTTCTGATACCAGATGTTCAACTAGAAGTCAAGTTATTATTTGTTGTTCCTAAAACTTGGATAGGCAACAAGACTTTTGTCAGGTAGTGTAAATTATGTACTGTTAAATCATCCAAAAAGACTTTAATAGAATCACAACGGCAGCAAATATGTGCTTTTTTGAATATTAGCAATTAAATATCCATAGTAAACATGTAGGCTCTTTTCATGAGGGTAAGCAATAACAGAATTTTTATTTTTTGAATAAACTAACCCTTTAAGGTCAGTCTAGCACCTAATATCTGTATTTGGATGTAGTCTCACTCACTTTGTACTTGCTGACCTGTGTTTGAGCGGAAGCTTTTATCTGAACAATACACTAGATTTCTTTCACTGCCAAGAATAGTCGAGCACTAAAAGGCAGCATGCATGTCCTAGATGGGGAAAAAGCGAATTCATTATTTTCCAACTTCTGCTTCAGCTGAGGTCTGTCTCACCCTATCGGTCTTCTTTCATTTCCTCTACTTGTTTTAATGTTGTTCTAACTGATGCCAAAATATCCATTGGGGATGTTATTCAATGTTTTCAATCCAAAAACACTATACGGCTGGCGAATGACGGTGTTTTGAATGCGGTCTGATCAAACCACACACTTTTGATTTAGTATACCCTCAATCATCCAATGACTGATGGTTTTGATTGATCTAGGCATAGCTGAATAATAAGATTTCAGTACATGGTAATGACATAGGATGTGCCTCAAACACTGTTGTTCCCTCGTTCTGAAGTAAATCCCATGAGTGTGAAATACTGCTGGAAAACAGGTCAATCGGAACACAGCACAGACTCTGATGTTCCACACAGCATCATTAATATGCACGCCCCCAGCAGTTTTTAATTGGCTGCGACATTTCCTAGTGAGATTACAACAATTGTAATTTGTTTACCCCTATTTTTTTATTTATAAAACAGATTATTATATTTCCTATGAACAGTATGTGGGACTCTTATTTTGAAAACTGGACAGGCTTTAAAGTTCATGGCTGTATCCGAAATCGCCCCCTGTACCCTCAAATAGTGTACTATTTGAGGGAGCAGCCATTTCTAGTGGTGTCCGAAACCGTAGTGGACGATATGAAGTGCTCTCAATCAATCCCACTGTCACACCCGCTGCTCCTTCTTCTAGTCCCAATCATCGCTCTCACTCACCATCCACCACGCACCACACCCGTGAACCCTCACCTGATACTAATCACCCGCACCTGCACCTGCAATCACCACACACCATAAATACTCACCTCACTCACTCAATCAGCGGCTGGAATCAAAGTCGAATGGTCCGCCTCGTCTTCTCTCCTGTCTTCTCCAATGCTCTTCCATGGATGTGCTCCTCCTCCTGTGAATGCCAATGCACCGATTTAAGGGAAGTGACTGTTCTTCTGTTGGTGTTTGCCTTTGAACTGAGCTGCTGAACTGTGTGTGTGTGAGAGATCGCTCACCTTCTACGACACCCTTCACCCTATTGTGCATATCACTTGAATAAACACCCTTGAAGTTTATACTTCCTTGTGTGACCGTGACGCCCACAATGCACAGCAATAACGAGTTTACAACACATGTACACTTAACAGCTAGAAAATCCCCATAATGCACTGAGTTTGCGCACCAAAAGAATGTCCGCGTCTGACCTCAAGATGGCATCTAAAGCGCAATCTTACCAGTGTAAGTAATGTTTGGATAAAGTTGAAGTCTGAATTATTAGCCCTCCTGTATATTTTTCCTGCAATTTCTGTTTAACAGAAAGACACATGTCTTAACACAATAGTTTGAATAACTAATTTCTAATAACTGATTTCTTATGTTTGCTATGATGACAGTACATCATATTTTTCAAGATACTAGTGTTCAGCTTAAAGTGACATTTAAAGGCTTAACTAGGTTAATTAGGCAAGTTAGGGTAATTAGGAAAGTCATTGTATAACGATGGTTTGTTCTGTAGACTATCAAAAATATATATAGATTAAGGGGGCTAATAATATTGACCTTAAAATGTTTAAAAAAAAAAAAAAAAGTAAAAACTGCTTTTATTCTAGATTAAATAAAACAAATAAGACTTTCTCCAGAAGAAAAAATATTATAAGAAATACTGTGAAAATTTCCTTGCTCTTTAAAACATAATTTGGGAAATATTTGAAAAGAAAAAAATAATCACAGGAGGGCTAATACTTTTGACTTCAACTGTATACATGTTTCATTACAAATGGACAGCTCATTAAGCGTTATCATAAGTTTGGACCAAGCAATTTAAAATCTAATGCATCTGAGGGATTTATCAAACAGCAAAACACTGAGTGTTTGATTTCACTTACTCATTCCATTCCACTCATTCTAGTGGACTAATGTGGGGAATAGTGAATGATTGTAAAGGAGGCAATTTTAGATACAGCAAATGTGAACTGGAAGATGCTGAGACTTATTTCAGTATGTTGATCTACTTCCAACTGAAATGGAATATTGAGTGGGGGGCGGGGCTTTCTTTTTGCGCATCATTCCCTCATAGCAAAGGTAAGAGGGGAGTGGCTAAGAAAATTGTGGCTGAAGCATCAAACTGACATCAACAGAGAAGTACCAAATTGTGCGCTAACAATAAACTATACATTTTGAATTTACAAAATAATGAATACATATTGAATTTCTGAAATAATACATTTTGATTTCATATGGACTATGATAAATGCACGGAGACAGAGTACGTTATTTCATCTGCTTACAGCTCAACCCAAAATGGGTTATACTTATTATAATAATTATTTTTTTCATTCACAACAAATAACTCAGGAGCAGTAATGGAAGAGCAGCCTACAGATAGCTCACTTGCTCTTAATGAGAACCTCTTCAGTTGCCGTTTGACAAGACATCTACTCAATTTGTTAAAATATTTTTTGACAGCTGAAGTATGATAATTTTGCAAATGTATTTCAGAGTACATCCTGCTCTGTGGGCATATGAGACAGGAGCTAGAGAAGCACGGAAGAAGAGCTCATTAATATTCATGACACTTCCAAATAAGGTAAAAAATGAGCTTTTCATCCTAGGAGCAATTTGTAGGGTTATAAATGATCTTGTAAAACCATTTATGAAGATTTTTGCACTTACATAAGCCACATACTTCCTATGTAGATAATAGAGAACATTTTAAACAATGTATCAATGCACTCTATGGCACCTTTAAACAATAATCAAACAAAATTCAAGATATATTTGGTCAAGAACTGATTTTACTCCTCCCTCCACCACCCCCAAAAAATGGTAAAAATACAATTTTGTCATTTACTTACACTCATTGTCGTTCTGCATCTTTTGTGGAAGAAAAAAATGATAACTAGATTTTCATTGTTGGTCGAATTTAAGATCAAATCTTTCAGAAAGAACATCAAGGCATATAAAAAGATATTACATGAGCTGATTTTTTCAGTTATTATGATTTTTGTGGCGCACAAAAGGTTGATTCTGCAACTAATTTAAAAGTTAATCAAATAACTTCACATCTTACAATTCATAAATTTATAGGTAGGAGATTTAAAAAAAATAAAAATTCTAGAAAAATGATGAGAGATCCATTCTTTGCAAGTTTATATCTTGGTCTTATATCTTGAACTTTGAGGGGAAAAAAGTGAGAATTCTATGAGTCACAATTATCTTTTACATTATTTATTCCATAGCAGAAACTGTTAGTGATAGATAATAAAAGACATCCAATAATGCACAAAATAAAATAACAAGAAAGAATGCTTGTATTTACTATACCTGGATACAAATTTTATCATTATGTAAAAGTACCAAGAGGTCACTGATATATTTTACAGGGGCTTTGAAGGTCACTTAAAAGCTTTACAACATGTGAATCATTTCATCCAAATTCTTTCAAATCAATATTACTTCAGTGTAATGCAATAACAGGGCAAATAAATGAGCCGCAGTCCTGTACATTGCTTGCAAAAAGCTTTTGTGTGTTTTTTTAGGATGAAAGGTAACACATCTCTCAACTCTAAAGAGATTGAAACTTCGATAAAAGGAATTGAAGCATACAGTTGAAGTCTGAATTATTAGCCCCCCTGTATATTTCCTGCCATATTCCCCCAATTTCTGTTTAAAGGAAAGAAGATTTTTTCAACACATTTCTAAACATAATAGTTTTAATAACTAATTTCTAATAACTGATTACTTTTATCTTTGCCATGATGACAGTACATAATATTTGACAAGATATTTTCAAGATACTAGTATTCAACTTAACCCTTTAACTGCCTGCTCTACCAAATGGTTGACCATAATTTTGATTGTTTTAAATAATGACTGTTAAAGTAATTTAAAGAATGACTGTTTTAAATAATGGTTTACACACACAGCGTTGTTGGTTTACAAAAAACATAATCCTGTTGTGCTACTACACTTGATTTTGGTTTTATTGTAAAAAAAAACAAAAAACAAGAACGTGTTAAATGACAATCTGAAATATTTTATGGCATACTTAAAAAAATAAAGATGATTTAGTATTCAAAAATGTTTTATTTTGATTGTTTTTAAATAAATTGGACTTACACTTCATATTTTCTGATTTTCATAGTATATGTATTAATTCCGGTACTTTTACCATAAACCGACATATCAACCATTTGGTAGAGGCTGATATTTGAGAAATTATGGGATGTTGAAAAAAAAAATGCATTGAGTGTGTTAACTAGCGACACTAGGAGAATTTTATTTCTAGGTGGAGCAATGTAATTTAAAGGCTTAACTAGGTTGATTAGGCAAGTTAGGGTAATTAGACAAGTCAGTTTTTAAATTGTTCTATAGACAATTAAAAAAATATTGCTTAAGGGGGCTAATAATATTGACCTTAAATGTTTTTGAAAAAAGTAAAAACTGCTTTTATTCTAGCCGAAATAAAACAAATAAGACTTTCTCCAGAAGAAAAAATATTATAGGAAATACTGTGAAAAGTTCCTTGCTCTGTTAAACATCATTTGGGAAATATTTAAAAAAGAAAAAAAAATCACAGGAAGGCAAATAATTTTGACTTTAACTGTATGTAAATTTCAATTTACCTCTTGAGAGCTGATTATAAATAAAAAAAAAATCACCACAAGATATTACAGTTCCAGTTAAAACAAGTTCAATATTTCAAAAGGTCAGCAACTTTGTTTAGTTAAGCTAAGATTTTTTCCAATCTTCAGACAAAAATCAAAGCTAAATGATTTCTGTCTTTCGGTAATGCAGAGATCTCGGCCGTTGTTCTTGACAGCGTGCAATCATTTCAGTTTGTAGCTTCACTTCATGATCGCCCATGCAGACTGCAACAAACAAGAAACTCCCTCCGACAACTAGCAGAAGTCCAGCAAACCAGGCAGAAAACATAGCTTCTCCATACTCCCATCCGGGCATCACTTCAGGACGATCATCATCCCAGAATTTCACAACCATAACATACGCCATAAAGGAAACGGCCGCAAGAGTCGTGACTCCAGACACAACCACAAACACTCCTCCGAGGATTAGCAGATTCCTCTTCATCCTCTCCCGACCTGTGCCAATCTCAACTCCGCTGAGTCCGAAAAAAGCAGCCGCCACACCGAGAATTCCAGTCGCAATAGAAATGCACATGAGAACCCGGCCAGCGAAAGTGTCCGGTGGAAGAGCTAAGAAAGAATCGAAGGCTTTGCAATGGATGCCAACTTCCTCCGTGTAGATACACATGTGCCAGAGACCCTCGTACCAGTTCTCCATTTCATTCAAATCAGAGTTCATCGTCTTCCATAGGGGCAAGAAGGTTGTGACGAATGTTGTGACCAAACCTCCGAAGGACACAAAGAGCGAAGCCTTCTGGGCAAACTTTGTTGTTAACAGCACCATATTATTTCTTGTCTGTTTTCTGTGTTTGTCTCTCTGTCCATCTGAGATTTTCAACTCTTCCTTCTCGTCTGGCTCCTCCTTTGCTTTAATAAAAACCCACCTGTTCCTGCTGGATAATCCTGGAGCCCTTCACAACGGCAGGACTGTTTTTCAAACTGATGAATATCTTCGCCGAGGACAATAACTGCTTTTTTTAGATGAAATATGATACGTCTAGTTTTAAGTCTTGACGCACGAAGCCTGAACGGAGCGGAGTTGGACTTTATTGAGATCGAGGGGAAAAAGAAAACTGTTTAGTAGTTACATAGTTCACCCAAAACTGAAAATGTTGTCTATTCACTCTTCACTTGACAAACATGTTTGAGTTTCTTCTGTTGAACACAAAGGATACATGATTAATACACCAATTCCTTAATTGATTAAAAATTCATTTTAACAGTTTATTGCAGCGTGAAATGAATGAGCCTTGTTGTTGTTGTTGTTGTTGTTGTTGTTGTTGTTGTTGTTTTAATTACAATGTAGAAAATGCTGGGTTTCACACAATCAATTTGTGTTAGGACAACTTTTCTAACTTAGTTATCACAAACTTAAGTGAATTGAACATAATTAAGTTGTCCCCTCAGAAAACTCAACAATTGGATTGTTTCAGCTCATTTTAAATAAGTAATTTGAACAAACAGCAAACATCATTATTTGAGTGTAAGAGGTGTGATACCTGGGTTTTATGATAATATCAAAGTCAAAGTCAGATTTATTGTCAATTCAACATGTACAGGAAATACAGAGAATCAAAACTGTTACTCTCAGACCCTAGGTGCCTAACATATGATATTAATACAAAAAGTAGAATTTTAAAAAGAAATGACAATAAATACAATTACACATATAATATAATCTAAAATATAAGTTAAAAAAAATAAATTATAAACAATACAATTACACCTAAGGGCACATGGCAAGGAGTGCAAACCAGAGTTGTGCAGATGGAAAACAGTATATAGTGCAAAAAAAAGCTTGTAAATATGATAAAGTGACAATCATTTTGGTTTTGTGTGTTCTATGTAGGCATGGGCTGGTACAGTGGTAAGAATCTGATGGTATGATAACCTTGGATAAAAATATCACGAGGTATAGCCCATTTTGAGGGATGTAAACAATAACAATGGTCCTAATGTATTTTCTGTATTACATTTTGAATTTCTATAGCTTCCAAGAATCCAAAAAGGTCCACATATTGATAAATAATGTTATGGCAGCCGTTTTAATATTATGATATGATTAAATTGCCTCTTGTTACTGTTATGAAAAAGTTTGGTAACAAGCAGGAAATGTTTACGGGCCAGTGACATCGCCACATTGAAATGGTCGCAACTTTTTTTCCCCATTGAACACATTACAATTTGTCAGGCTAAATAATTCAAATAAATCATTGACTTGTGCGGTCTTCATTAGTTTCAAAAACACAGAACTTAAAAAGGCATCTTTGAAAAGCTTTCCTTTCTGTGGATATAAATAAGCCACTGCACTGTTCAGCTCTATAGGTAGTCTATAGCACGTCATGAGTACGATGTGATCCTGGAACATAATTTTTGTTCGAAAATGTTATCTATACCTATTCCCTACCCCTAAACCCAACCATAACTGTAAATTATTCCCAAAATCAGAGGGCAATAATAGTTGGATAACAATCATGTAGAAGTTCATAAACCTAACCGTAAGCCTAAACTTAACATAAACGGTAAACGTATCCCTTAATTCTGATTGGCTGATTGGAATGTTGTTCCAGGATCAACAAAGATGTTAATCCAGGAACATGCCGTACTTTGTGAAATCAGGTTGGCGGTGGTCTATAGGATGTTGATGTGCAAGTAATTTGTTTTTCAGATGTTTGCTGAAACGTGGGCTGACCCGTACCTCTTGACGTGGATGCTTTTTTGCTGCTGGAGATACTGTTGCCCTAAATAAATCAAATTAAATAGTTTTTGACAACAAAAAACAGCAACTTTACATATACCTTGAAATGGTATAACAGAAAATTTTAGCGTTTTAAAACCATGACTTTTCCAAACCGCAGTAATCCTTAAAACCGGTTGTCATCCCATGCCTAGTTGTATTTCACATTATCTTAAAATAATAGGCTATGAATCTTTTTTTGTATGGTCATCTTGGCCAGGACTCCCTGGAAGATATTTTATTAATCTCAATGGGACCTTCCTGGAAAAAAAAGGATAAATAAATAAAATAAATCAAATATTTTAAAGAAAGCCAGAAACCAGTGACTGTTGACTTCCATATTTGTTTTTCCTACACTGAAAAAAAATTATTCATTGGATTTACAAAAAAATTAAGGTGTTTGCAAACAAGGGGCAACACGGTGGCTCAGTGGTTAGCACTATCGCCTCACAGCAAGAAGGTCACTGGTTCGAGTCTCGACTGGGCCAGTTGGCATTTCTGTGTTTGCATGTTCTCCCCGTGTTTGTGTGGGTTTTCTCAGGGTGCTCCAGTTTCCCCCACAGTCCAAAGACATGCAGTATAGGTGAATTGAATAAATTGGCCAGAGTGTGTGTGTGTGTGTGAATGAGAGTGTATGGATGTTTCCCACTACTGGGTTGCAGCTGGAAGGGCATCCGCTGTGTAAAACATATGCTGGATAAGTTGGCGTTTCATTCCGCTGTGGCAACCCCTGATGAATAAAGGGACTAAGCCGAAGGAAAATGAATGAATTTAAATTTAGCAATGTTCAACTTAATTTGTTTGCTTGTTTACATTTAGCCCATATAAATGGTTTGCAAACACTGTACCTTCAAATAATTGTATAAATCCAATCAATCATTTTTTTCAGTGTACTATGGATTGCACTGATTACCTATCCTCAGGTTTCTTCAAAACATCTTTGTGTTCAGCAGAAGAAAAAACTCATAATGGTTTGGAACTACTTGAGCGTGAATACATTGTCATTTTTGGGTGAACAGTCCAATTAATTGTTGCTGATAATAACTCAGACATGATATTAAAGAGTTAAAGGATTCTGTGTTGGATAGCATCTAAATGAACAGTAGTTTGCTTTGGGAACACTATGTACCTACCACAGGTTTTTCTTTTTTTCCCACTGAGGCTCCTCTTATATTCGGAGATCAGTGGTTAGAAATTGGACACCTTGTCCTACATGCTGAGCTGAGCTCATCCATACCTCACCATTTGCCCTTGAACAGTGGACATGGTTATCTTCACCTTTATGTAGAATAGGCTGCATTTCATGATAGCAAACCTTTAAACTTAAGGATTAATCCAAGTAAATCATTCCAAAGTAATGCAAGGGTCAAAGACAAAAAGGGGTTTTCAAGCAACAAAACAATATACCTTTTGTACAATATGTGCTCTTTTTTTTAATAAAAACTGATTATATAGAAGATGCCCTCTTAAATGCCATTCAATGTAAAAATAGTTTATATACCAATAATCTCATCAGGCATATTTAAAACAAGAATAATTTATTGACTTACCCTTCACTTCAAACCTATTTGAACACAAAAGAGTACATTTTAAAAAATGCTGGTTGTTGACACCTATTGACTTCCATAGTAATTTCTGTTCTACTATAGAAGTGGGTGCCAGCAACCAGCATTCTTCAAAATATCTTCTTTTGTATCTTCTAAGCTCCATTAAGGTTTAAAACCACATGAGGGAGAGTCAATTTATTTGCATTTTGAGTGAACATTGCTTTAAAGTGACTAAACGAAAAACATGTTCTTTAGAGATTTTTGTTTAAAGAATCCTGAAAGTATTAAACAACAACAACTGCATATTAGTGTAAGAATGATTTCAGAAGGATCATATGATGCTTGAAATGATTGCTGGATCTTATTGCTGGAAATTCAGCGTTACCATTACAAAAATATAGTACATTTTAAAATATATACACACACAATTGTTGTTTTTTTTGTTTTGTTTTTTTAAATAATGCATTCCAAATATTAAATATATAATAACATGTTAATAATATTTGTACCAAATGTTTAATTTTAGAACTTACGTCAACTTAATGTATGCTTTTCTCCTGACAGATGATAAAGATGAGGAAAACACTGAAGGAGGGACTCCGGCAAATAAAGTTACTTTTGAGTAAGCAACCACTCAGCAACCACAAAGAACACATTTAATGATAATCAAATGAATACGTTTAATTAAGTTAAGCTTCTAGACATTATATTGAAGCTTGAATTAAAAAAAGAAGACTTACCTGAACTTAAATGCCATTGCTAAAATTCTTAAGACTTCATTATAGAGGCTTATCTTCCAATATCTGATGTAATCAGATCCACAGATAATTTGACTGGTTAAAGGTCAGGGATTGATCTGTGCTTTGAACATCATTGGTAGGCTAGTCTTTTGTGTAGATCCTCAAGGGGATTCAGGCTAGACTCTCTCAACTTAACCAAAACCTTTCAAACGGCATGAAAGGAGTGAAAATTAAACAACTGAACTGGTCGGTGCGGTAGAATCTTCCTCAGTCGACTCTAAAATAATGCTAATGTTCCAAAACATGTTCAGTAATCAACATTTTCAGGTAATAATAAATCCTGATGTCTGTCTGGGTGGCCTGACAGACGCTCAGGTTTAGCTTTTGGCAGCATGTGTGCAACTCAGGACAGAGAGATCCTCTTTGTGCTGCCATCCAAAACCTTTCATTTTTCTCTCATCGCCCGTGTCTGGGGCTCAGTTTTTTTTTTTGCCGTTCTGTTGAAAATGACAGCAAACAGCCTTTCAGGTAATTATGTTTATATTTTACTCTGAACATTTTCAAGACATAAGTGATTTGGACTTTTCAGTGAAGTATTAAAGAGCACCTATTATGCCCCTTTTTAAAAGATCACCACAAAAATAATGCTTCCAAAGGTTTACCTAATAAAGTGTATAGTGAGTGTGCACATCCAAGCAAAACATCTTAAATGAGGAAAAATTGTTGAGCGGAAAATAATTGTATAATAATTGTATTCATGAATTGTTTGCATCTTTAGTTGTGGATTGCTATTGTTGGATCTCATGTGAGTGACAGATTAATCCCGCATCATGAAATATGTAATCAGGTTGAGATGTTGCAAATGGGAGGGGAAGTTTTAATTTTGTTGTGAGATTGGGGTTCAGTGACATCTATCAGGTAGTAGAGAAATTTTAAACAAAGTCTTCAAAATCAGCCACATTGCGTAAAGGATCAAAAACAGATACTTACGGATTAGTTTGTGGCCATTCCTCATCCAACTCATCCTGTGTCTACATTCTCATTCTTATCTTATACAGTATATACACGCAGAAAATAAAACCCCCACAAAACATGGATGGTGGACAGTTTATTAAGGCATAGTGCCCACAGGGCCAACAGAACACTCTGCTTCATCTCAACGATTACAGTAAAGCATACACGAGGAGTCTTAACATTGACTGTTGTTGTGATTATCTGCTCATAACTATATTATGCCATAACTGCATAATGGCAAACACTGACATAAATCAGGATAACAACAGCAGCATAGAGTCACTACGGTTCAAGTACAAATAAAGTACTAGTGTATTCATAAAGTGCAGAAAGTCACGTCCAGGTCATTTGTAAAATCGCCAAAATCAAAATTTTATATTCTAATTAATATATGTAGAGTAAAAAACTGTATTGCACAAAAAAAAAAAACTACTTGTTGCAATGCTTTTTAAATAAGCACAAAAATGGAATAGATTCTATATACAGAAGAGTACATCATTTGTTTTTCTTTGGGTTTTTATATGAAAAGTGGTGTTTTCAAAGCTTTCATTATGTCGGACACATAACTGTATGCCTAATTATACTTAGGCCGTCAAGTGATTTGATGTACGCTACAAAGTTAAACTATCTGCAAATCGAAGCTTTAGTAAATTGTACAACCAGCATGTTTCTCAAACAATTGGGTGAATAAAATCTAGAAAAATGACTCTATCTCATTGTAGATGGGTGTGAAGCAGGATTATATAGGTTGGGAGGAGGTGCTGGCTGAAAAGGGAAGGATATGGAGTGGAAGCATAAATTAACAAAAAAAAAGCTCATAAAAGATGGGATGGGACGTGAAAGGGAAGGAGAGTCTATATATCAGAGCTCATCTCAGTGCACTGTTTGTCTGATATGTGGGATGCCAGGGAGTCAATGATGTCCAACAGCAGCGGTTGGCTGAGCGATCGCAGGTTGGGGAGCTTGGAAACCTTCAGGGGAGGAAGGAGAACCAAAGAAATAAATGGTAAACAACACAGGCCATGCAAGAGACGGCAAATAAACAGGCCAAAATAAAAAGAAATTAAGCTAACAGGACCAAATAGCACCAGAATGTCAAACATGTTCAGGGAGATACACTCAAAAAGGCACTCACTGGCATTATATAATACTCTATTTGTTTGGTGTTACCAAAACTGAGTGAGTTTAGGACTACTGGATTAAATCTGAGCAATCAAACGCCATTTACACGATAACGTTTTCAGCCAAAAACATTTTGGGGAAAAAGCGAGAGCATGTTACTTCGATCCTATGCTCTTTATACTTGCTGTCTGTTCATTTGAGAGTTGGGTTTACTTTTTAGGAGCAGTGGTCACCAACCTTTTTCAGTCCAAGATCCCTAACCTTGGCCTTGCTGAAAGGCAAGATCTACCCATCAAAAAAACTTGACAGAAAAATAAAGCTACATTTTTCATTAGCATTTCCAGCTTGAGACCTATGTAAAAGCACTAGTTTAACCTACTTTAAACTTTTTAATTGATCCAATAACAAATAAAATCTGTGAAGATTTTTGGAGGGGTGAAAATTTGGGTGACATTAGCAGTAATCAGATCATATAAAATGCCTATAAACTAAAAAAAAAAGACTGGTAAAATGATTTTCAATGACACTTATGCAGGTAGCCTACATTAGCATTTCATAAATAAGCTGTAATAAAATTCTACTACTAATAATAGTAACTATTAGAGCCTACAAAAATAATATTCATTAATTTTCTTCAGCGGAATGAACCGCCAACTTATCCAGCATGTTTTACGCAGCGGATGCCCTTCCAGCTGCAACCCATCACTGGGAAACAACCATACACTCTCATTCACACACATACACTACAGACAATTTAGCTTACCCAATTCACTTATAGCGCATGTCTTTGGACTGTGGGGGAAACCGGAGCACCCGGAGGAAACCCACGCCAACACAGGGAGAACATGCAAACTCCACACAGAAATGCCAACTGACCCAGCCGAGGCTCGAACCAGCGACCTTCTTGCTGTGAGGCGACAGCGCTACCCACTGCGCCACCACACCGCCCACATCAATAATAATAACTATACTAAAACATTATAATATAATTCAGCAATTGTAACTGTGGTATTGTACAATATTTTGCAGCATCAATCCACAATGTTATAAGAAGGCAAACTACTGCTTGCATTTGGATATTATTGTGGGAGCTTATAGAGTCTGATCACATTGTACTTGTTTCAGTTGAGAAGTGACTTTTGAAAGTGTTTTGTGTTAGCAGTGAGAGCTTATGTGCCTTATGTTTTCGTAGTTTAATAAAAATAAAAAAAAATTACAAAAAAAATATATATATAACTCACTACAATGCAGGTGTGAGTCCCTATAGGCGTGCACAAGCCCCTCCTGTCCGTTTGAAATAACACACATGCAAACGTTGGATCAAGAAAATTAGAGAGAGAATCATGGGGAGCTGGAAATCGAACTCGGGTCACCGTGAGCACCTAAATGTCAGCACACTTGAACACTAAGCTATTGGCGCCAACTACTTTGTGTTTTTAAATCTCTAAATGGTACGACTCCTGTTGATCTCAGTGACTTTAAACCAGCCTTCCAGATCCCTCCGGTCCTCCAATCAGAATCTGTTGTGTATCCCCAAATCAAGACTTAAATGTAGGGTAGATCGTGCTTCCTGTATCGCTGCCCTCAGGCTTTAGATTAATACAAGTCAATAGTCAATAATACAAGCTCCTTCAACCAATATATTTAAGTCTTGACTGTTTCTTAACTTGTGTGTTGTTGTCTGTTTCTCTCTCTGTTTATTTGTTGGAAAGCACATTGGTCAACAAAAGTTGTTAAAAATTGTGCTACATAAATAAATATTCATTGTAATTTTGATATTCATTGTAGTTTTGCCTGTTCGTAAAATAATCTTGTTTCTCTTTGAAATGTAGATATTTGGAGTAGAAACAAGACAACAATTCTAAGTAAGAAAAACACTGTTTTTGCATAAATTGTATACATTCTGTATAAATAATGAAATACAATTAATCTTTGTTAACTTTAAACATCAGAATTTTTTGTACCCAAATGTTTTAAACTCTCATGAAATGTTCAGTCACAGGCCTTAAAAACACACGCAAATGATAAATCTTCACTCTATTATGGTTAAACTTAGCAGTGACTCTACAAATCACGTGTTCTGTAGCTCCTTGTAAACTATAATACAGACTCAACATTGCATATCTTGCGCACATTGCGATATCGATGCTGAAACAATATATTGTGCAGCCCTAATACACACCAGTGCAGAGGTGCCAACTGCAGTCACTTGCTTACAGCTACTGTATACTAACAAGGTGACAGCGCCAAATACTGGCCTGGCATACGTAATACAGCAGTTTAGGTGTAAACGCGGATGGTTTTGAAAATGTTAAAAAAATTCTAAAACGCACGGAATTTTTTTTTTTCTGTTTTTGGCTAAATCGTTGTTGTGTAAACATAGTCTTGCATAATACAAAGCCATTTATAGTTACAGATCTCTCTGCATTCAAAATCATATACACATTAAATAGCTGTATAGCATATCCACAGCACACAGAATGTCTTGGTGACATTTGTTTTTTAGTTGTGTCGAGGTAACCAGCACACGCTTAGAGCTGTGGTCAGTAGCACACCCACCTTGGTGAACTGATGGATTATAATATGCAGGCAGTGTTTCTTCATGTCCAGAGCTTGAGTTTTATCAGCCGCTTCCAAGATCTGAGGATTTAAAAAAAAAAAAGTATGATGTGACTGTCTCATCAAAGGGTTTGACAAAAGTCTTCAAAAGTTTTTTTTTTTTTACGTTTTTTTAATCGTTTTTTTTTATTTTTATTTGTACGATGCAAAGCTTAGTGTCACAGATTTACAACTCGAAATTGATAAAAAAAAAAAAAAGTTTTTTAATGTGCTAATAGAAATTCATTGATTAAACAGAAAGGTTTTACACCACTTCCCACACAAAGGTTGTGAAAAGGTCTGTAAAAAAAACAAAACTTGAAGGATTACTTGTGCGTAATCATATTTAACTTAAATATTGACTTAATTGAACCACCCTATATCATCATATGAGCTCAGCCATAATCATTAAATTCTAATTTATTCTGAAGTACGTTCACCTTTAGGAAGGTTTCTATGCAAGTTTTATAAATCAGATAAATCACAAGTTTAGAAATCAGACTCCTGAACATTTTTAAACCTCTTTACTCTCACTTCTCATCAATTGAATCCATCCTTGCTGAAAGTATTAAGTAAAGAAAAAATGTTAATGTTTCCAAACTTTATAGGTAATATATATTTAATATGACACATACCTGTAAGACATTCTCTACGGTAACGTTCATCTCCAGATTTTGCTTGCAGTAAGCCTGCAGTCTGTTGTTGGAGAAACCGTAGTAATAAGGTGCTGCAAATAGGTATCTGTGCACTAGTCAAGGGCAAACACGATTTAACAAATTATACCAGCACAACGGCATACATGTGTGGTCAATTAGCGATTTAAAATAGATACATTTTAAAATAAGATGTAAAAACAATCTGTTTTTGTGAAATTATGCTACATAAAACATACCTGCACTAATCTAAAACATTATTCATATACTTAACAAAAATGCTAATTTACTCTCCTCCAGCAGGTGGCGCCTATACAACAGCAGGAATAACAGTGTTTCCTTGGTTACTGCTGTAGGCAGAGCAGTGTGATGTCAAATCTAGCAGGATTTTATTGATTTAAAAGACTAAACAGCACCCCAGTAATCGCAATTCATTTCAGGGAAACTTTAGCATGTAACTATACATTGCGTAATCAAAATTTTATATGTAGTAAAATAGCATTTAATACTTTTTAAGGGCCTTGAATTTCTCCAATTGTGTTATCAACTTTTAATATGGTTTGACACCATATTATAAGAATTAAAGTATGCAATTGGAAAGAAAGACTTTATAAAACACTGTAATGACATATGAAGGATACAGTGAGTCCTCTGGAGGCATGTCGACGTCCCCATAGTAAATGTAGCGCAGCATGGACTCAAAGGCCTGTGTACTAGGAACCATCTCTCCTATAGAAATGTTCACCTGCCCGTCCTCTGGCATGAAGGAGCGGAACATGGCCTCAAAATAACTGAAAATATTGAAGCAGTCATAAATTAAGAAAAGAACTGTCAAAGAATTTTTGGAATGGCTTACTAGGGGGAAAAAAATCTTAATTAGAAAGAATAAATACACATTGCATATTGTTCATGCAATACCAAGATGACTTAATGCATAACTAAATCAGTGTTATTATTAACTAAAAATAAAAATTTCAGTAAATCTTTTAGTTAGATACCATGGTAAAATGTCATAATTTTTGTTTTGTTTAAGTATTGAAATGACTAAAACAAACAAACAAACTAATGAATGAATGAATGAATGTATGTATGTGCATGACAAAAATTAAAACAAAAGAAATAGTGAACAATAAAGTGGATTAAATATATTTAAAAATATGTATAACATTAATAAATGCACATTTTTATTGCCACATCAACAACATATATCTATTTCATGGAAAGATCAAAATAAATAAAAACATATTACAGAATAACAACTTCATATTTCAATGAGAGTTGATGCAAAATACGTAAATATAAATAAATAAATAAAAGATTACAAATTGTATACACATAAATTAATGAGACTAACTGAACCAGAATACACTGCTGTCAACTTGGTATTCCATTTCATAGATAAACTGCATCTAATATAAACAATAGCCAAATATATATATATTTTTATTCAAACTTACATGTGAGTGCACAGAAGTAAGGTCATATCACAGCAATGTAACTTATACGTATTATTTAGAAATACATACTTCTCTCTTACCTACTACTATGTAATAAGGAGTATTGCAGTATTCCAATGAGTGCTCCATTCCATCTATTCATTTCTCTAATACTTTAAATGCAAGGCAAATACTGTATGTTATGTTATTATATAAAGTGTTTATTGTGTCCATTACCTGGAGCGAGCAGCCAGTATGGCCTTATGAGCAGGACGCGGATGACCATCTAGCAAAAGGATGATGTCACAGAACTCATGCCCCGCCCCTTCCAGATAAGCCTTCATGTCCTGCACCAGAGATGTGCCTTAAAAGGAAGAAGCGGGGTGATTTTGTGCTCATTTTCCATGTTTTAGATTTGTCCTTAAAGCTTGCCGAACTAAAAAAAACGAAGAGAATATGCTTTTATTTTATTTTTACCTATGTCCACCGGCTGATCTGAATAGACTCTGAGAGGAGGCTGCTGTTTGCGCCTCACAATCTCCACGATAAGCGGAGTGGACAGGTGTTCAAACTCTTTAGTCATGATCACCTGGTTAAAGTGACTCTCCTTCACCACGAAGTTCAGACAATGCTCCTGAAAAGCAGAAATAGAAGTTCCAAAAGGGAAGGTGATACAGAAGAAAAGTTGACTCCAATAATAGGGTTCCCATGGAATTTCAGGAATGTCATGGACATTTTAAAAGGTCTGTTCCAGGCATTGAAAGGGTGCGTCCGAAATCGCCTACTACTCGAGTAGGTACTACATTTGAATTCACTACATGACCGTTAGAAAAGTACGTTCTATATAGTATAAATGGAACTTGGACGTACTACATCTGCCATTTGTCATCATCATGTGACAGACAAAAATGAAGCAGATCTCCATTACTACAGTAAGAACTTTCACAACGGTTATTTGATATATTTGTTGTGGACTTAATTCAAGCCTTTTTAAAGAGATGAGTCACACACAATGTCGTTATAAAGTTCGCTAGCGTGCACGCGCTCGCTCACACACACACATACACACACATAGACACACGTTAGCTTTGCACTGTTTTTGCACGGCAAGCGTGACAGGATACACGTTAATGTCCACTGCTGTATGGATATCCGTTATGTTAATGTACACAAACTTTATTTAACGTCCACAAACCGAGTTTGACGCGTCTTCTTTCATAATTGTATTGACACGAGGCTGTGCTGATGAATTTACGTAGCAATTTTACTATCCTTATTACAAACATGCACTGTTTTAAAAAGTTTTAAACTTGTAAAACTCATTCTTGATCACATTTGATGATGATTGATGATCCTAGCGAACTGAACTGATCTTTTAATCCCGGTTGCTTTGTGCACGTCCTGTCTTTTTGATATGATTATAGGCGTTACTACGGAGACATGTTAATATGCATCTGTCAATCAATTCGGTGGGCGGGGAAACCGCACTCCTACGTCAAGTTGCGGTCGACCTCAAAATGGGAGTGATTTGGACCCTATATTAAAGTCAGGAAATTGAAAAAAAAGAGACTTATTGTGTTTATATCACTCTGATATGACTGTGGACACACTATTCCTACACACAGTTCTGTCCAAACAGCTTAAAAAAGGTGATTTTCATCATAGGTGCCCTTTAATGTACTATATATAAAGCAGAGAATTTTTGGACGCAGCCAAAGTCAGGAAATTAAATTTTGTTTTGTCCAAGTCTTTGTTCTGTACCGTGATTTTGTATTGCGTTGTTTCACATTTTGCTTTATCATATTTTTCAATGTCATTTTTTTCCTTGTCAATTGGTAATCATTTAAGTGAAATACAGTCACCAGGCTGCTTAAATACTCCCTGCGGCTGTTTTTTTGTATTTCCGCTCAGTGCTCAGTCAGTTTTTGGGAAATACATGGAAATTCTGCTTTTAAGTCCTGTAATTAGACATTTTTACCTTGAGCTGGTCCAGCTGAAGTTTGTCTGCATTTTCACACACACTTAGGACGTTCTGCAGATCCACCGATGCTTCAATGTACTGAACGCAGAGCTGCTCCAGTCTGGACAGTTTAAAACTCAGAGCAAGTTTATAAACATCCATTATCAACAGCACATCCTGGACATGACCTGTGGAGAGAGATGAAGACAACATGAAAATATGATTCTGTGATGACTCTCTTTGTGCTTTTTATGGAAGGGGTCATGAGGACCTGCCTTTATTTATTTTGTTCTGTTAAGATTTTTACATCAAAAACATTCAAATATAAAAAAAAAAGTAACAGGCTATTTTCAATCTTTGTTTTTCAAGCCTGATCATGGCGACCCATACTGTAAATTCTGCATAGTTTTTATATACTTTTTGTTGGACTTATCAGTTCATGACCCCTTAAGCAGATAAAAAACAACCCTGAAAAACTGAAGTTAAAAACATACCTCTACGTGGGTACTGTATCTTGTCTGTGTACAGGAACTGCATCAAAACCTCAAATGGTTGAGCGTCTGCTTCTCTGATTGACACTTCTAATAAAGGAAGACCCCTCGAGGACCTTCCAGAGCTGTCCTTCTGACTGCCTGAGCCAGACTCCTCACTCTCTTCATTACATTCCAGCTTACTCTTCTATAAAAAGAAGGTAAATATTATCTTACATTCTGGTAAGCCAAATGAAAATATGCATTTGAATTTCTTGAAGTCATTGAAGGTTTTCCATTCAAATGATATAAATAATCAACAACATTACCAGTTTAAAAACTATTAATTTCATGTTTAATGAACATTTAATTATATTTATAGTGCAATAAAAAACAGATTTTATATGTGAATAAGACAAAAAGTGCATTTATATTTTTAACCCTTGTGTGCAGTTGGGAATGTTTTAATCCACTCTGTGGTGATTTTGAGTCTTAATTTGGCCACATCTTTCTCTGTGTTTCAGCAAATGGAATAATTTTTGGTGATAAATCTTATTTTGACACATAGTTTGGGAAAATGCTTTGAAAATTTTCAAAAACTCAATACACTGTGCAAATTTACTACCCTTTCGTTATGTTGGGGGCTGTTTTTGCCCCATTGACTTCCATTGTAACCATATTTTTTGATTTCAAAGACATGACACCATATATTCTTGCATTCTTGATTGTTGCTGGTTTTCCATGTTGGGAAGAGGTACAATTTTTATTTTTACTGTTGGTCATCAGTTGCAGTAAAAAAAAAAATTAGTTTCTAAGCTAAAAGGTTAATGCTGCCAACCGATGATCAACAGTAAATATGACACATTTTACCTCTTCCCAACAGGGAAAACCACCAACAATCAAAAATTGCATGATTATATGGTGTCATGGCTTTGCAATCATTATAATGGAAGTCAATGGGGCAAAAATAGACCCCAACATAACGAAAGGGTAGTCAATTTGAAGAGTACACAAGGGTTAAGAATAACTTCTCCATAACAAGAAAGAAATCACTCAGTCAGAGTTTTCAGTGTTTCTGCAGGTTTCATCAAGTCACATTTAAGACTTTTTAAGACCGTTATGAATGAAATTTCAGACTTACACAAGTCTAAACACTAAGGATTGTTTCTAATGCCCAAGTTAAAACATAAAAAAAAAACATTACATACAAATGTTATTGTAAGGAAGAAAATTAAGCCATATTGGTAAACTTTTATTGAGATGGAATGTTAGTGATTAGATGGGTGTTAGCCCAATTGGGTAGCTTTACATGAACATAGAAAAATAAAGACCTCTTTAAATTGACTTAAGACCTACAACACAATATTTCTTTGAATTTAAGACTTTTTAAGGCCTAAAATGCTGTTTTTGAAATTGAAAACATTTTAAGACGTTTTAAGACCTCGCGGATACCCTGTGTTTTATGACTGTACTTTGTATCTATATTCAATAATAAAAAGGAAAATATAATAAACCTGTTTCTGTCTATCTCTTGCTTGTAGAATCTTCTTACGGAGCCACTTACAGCGAGCCGTTACTATGGCAATATGACCCAGGACCTTCTCCTCCCTCTGTATACAGAAACAGCACATACAGAAGAGGTGATTTATTACTACAACTAAAATGTAGACAGAGATACAGAATGAGAATACAAAAAAAAAAAAATGCTTTCCGCAGGACAAACTAACCTCCCCCAAGATAAACTCGACATCACAGAATTGACGGTTCTCCCACAGTTTGCCATAGTCCTCATGAAGGGTGCACTTTGGATAACAAGAAAACTAGAACCAAAAAAAAAAAAAAGTTAAAATAATACAATATGGTTAGATAAAGCAGGTGCATTTCTAAACATCAAGCACTCACCTGGAATCTGTACATTTCTCCACTGCGTACATTATTGTCAACAGTTCCTCCAAAGATGTGCATGGCATCGTGGATAACAGCTGCTGCATGGAACAGCCTCCCACTTGGCATCTGAGAGAAATTGGCATGACAGGTCATAATTATTTTTTACAAAATACAAACATACCACAAACCAAAATGGAAACCATTTTTCCTTAAACAAAGGGGGGATGAATTAACTTAAAGGTGCTGTATGTAAGTTTTTGACTCTAAAGCATAAAAATACCATAATATGTTTGCAGATATTTAAGAAACATGCTAAGTGAACATTCTTGTTTATCTGAAAAACAATGCTGAAGTCAGATATTCTGCTTTGAAAATGTGCTGTCCGTGGCAGAACGTCTATCTTTGTTTTGGTCCCTTTAACCCGCCCAATGCCAGTTTAGCCAATTATATTTCAGCACCCCGGGTTGCCTTGTTGGAAAACAGCGTATAGCAAATAATATAAATATTACGAACTTAAACATTGTGTGAGCAGGTTACATTGTAACCCCATGTCCTAACAACACATTACGTGACGAGATTTGCAGTGACAAGCAATTTGGCTGTTTCACCAGACGAAACACGACAGAGATTTAAATACAGCCATTCAGAAGCACAGAATAGTGACAAAATATCTTATTCTGTGTTCAATGGAAAAATCTAACTCATAAAGTGTTGGAACCATATGAGGGAGAGTAAATGGTGAGAAAAATGTCATTTTTGGGTGAACTACCCCTTTAAATTGTTATAATAAAATGTCATCATGAAGGTAAAAATGGCACAAACATCTTCTGTAGGGGGAACACATTTCCCCTATTAAAATAAATTAACAAAGAAAAGCCTTATGTAGTCTTAAAGTCATGATTTAACATGTGTAGTGACAGTTCTTTTCTTCCATATTGTGACATTAGTCTGAATGTACGTTTGTAGAGGATCACAAGGCACACTTCATTGATTATTTTTCAACAACTAGCCTAACTAATAAAAATAAAATAAATAAATTGTCAGTAATAAAAGAAAAAATGTGTTATATAAATTAGATCAAAACAAATACATACATATACATATATACATATACATACATACATATATATATATTAGTTAACCCCAAAATTGAAAGTTATAAACTTTAATGCATTTCTTTCTTCTGTTGAACACAAAAGAAGATATTCTAAAGAATGTTGGGGAAAAAAAGCCATTGACATCCTTAGCAGGAATTTTAAAAAATACTATGGAAGTCAATGGCTGTTTTTCCCAGCATTCAACTCAATTTATTTATACAACACTTTCAACACCACATGTTGAACCAAAGTGTTTTACAGAAAAATGAAAACAATGAGAAACAAAAAACAAAACCTAAAAGAGGCAAAAAATTTTAAAAGCAACAGAAAACAAGTAAGTTTTGGTTGGATAATTCTTCAATATATCTTCATTTATACAGAAATCATACCTCGCTGTCTGTGCTGGGCTGGATGACCTCCCATGTCTGCGAGTCCACGTCGTAGCAGTGCAGTTCATTGGGCAGAGTGTTGTCTGCTGCCCCTCCAAACACATACAGGTGACGGTCAAACGCCACCATAGTGTGTCCATAGCGTCTCTGAGGGGGCGGAGGCGAGCCACGCAGCAGGTGCTCAGTCGGGATACGTGTCCATCTATGGAAGAAATATATTATTTATCAACAATTTTATACACTGCAAATTTCCTTATGTATTCAAGAGTTACAATCTTATTTCTAACCAAAACATCTGATTGACCTTGTTTTAAAGGGCATGATGCAAACTCAACTTTTGGTAGCTGTTTGGACAAAACTGTGTATAGGTATTGTGTGTCTACTGTCATATTAGAGTGATATAAACACAAGTCTAGTGTAGGAGTGCGGTTTTCCCTGCCGACTGTATTGATTGACAGGTGTGAATTAACATGTCTCCGTATTAACACATATAATCATGTCCACAGAACAGGATTTGCAAAGAAACTGGGATTAAAAGATCTGTTCCAAATCCTCGTGATCAGTTGCACCTCAAGAATGAGTTTTTACAAGTTTTTAAAACAGTACATGTTCACTGATGAATTACATTGCTATGCATCAGAACAACGATATACGAGAAGCAAAAATATATGAGTGAAAAAACATAAAAATAGGGTAAAAAAACAAAAATAGGTTTAATAATAACTTGTTTTAATTAAAAAAATAACAAATAAAAGCTCAATCACTCTAATATTTATTCGTTATGCTTTGTTGCAGTACGCTTCAGTATATTTTGAGAAGCAACAAGTAATAATTTTGCATTATAACTACTGTCAGATCCTAATTTAAATAAAAAAATGTATATTGTAATACGCATGTATGAGTGATCTGGATTTAATTCGTACAATAATCTTGTTTCAAGCTTAAATGCTTTGGCTCATTTTAAGGCAGAATGACAATTCTTAAATTAAGAGGAATTCTTCCGTTTAGTAACTCTAATTAAGACATTTTCACACAAAATAAGAAAAGTATACATTTTGAAAAGCAATTAACAAGCTAGCTTAAATATATATTTTTTTCTTTACTAAAGCCCAAGTAAGTTTTCTTATTTCAAGATATCTTACCAAGTATAATTATCTTACTGCACTGGCAGATCATTAGTCTGCATCTTCTTAAATCGTTCATTTATTTCTCGTATATAGATGTTTATCTTTTGCAGTGTAGTTTCTTTTTGAATCAAGATTGAAGTGATTTAAGCTGAATAATAATGACATGACTGTCTTTGGTAGAGCTGCTAAATATAGCTGAAAATTAATTGGTTCATAATTCCAACAAAGTTCCAACAACACGTAATTTTCCTGTTTATTACTATAAAGCTGCTTTGAAACTATCTGTAGTGTATATATTGTGAAATAAATGTGACATTACTTACTCTGTAAAAAATGTAATGACAAAAAGACAACATATATTTTTATGTTGCTTTAACTTATTTTAATAAGTGAATCGGGTTTCAACTAAATTGTTTAAGCTATACAAGGTTTAACTTAATATTTTTTGTAAGTTTGATTGATGTAAGTTTAGATGACTAGAAAAGTTAATTTGATTCCAATTTAAAGCAGCAAGAATTTTCTTTACAGTGTAATGTAATAACAACATATTGCACATATTATGACACTAATCAGTGTCCTCTCAGCAATGCTCACATGTGGCCTTTAAATTCGAACTGAAACAGGTTGTTGGTAATCTTGGCTCCACTTTGGCCGGAGAAGACAAACATCTTATCCCGGCATACGGCTACTGGGAAGTTACAACAGGAGGGTGGGATTTCGCCACTTTGTTCGATCTGAAGGAAACAAAGAATGCAGTATATCAAGGAAAAAACATGTTGCAGTATATGTTCAATAGCAAAAAAAATGAAGTTATGAAGTTTTTTATAATCTTAAAGGGATAGTTCACCCAAAAATTACAATTCTGTTATCATTTACTCACCCCCAAGAAGATATTTTGAAGAATGTTGTAAATCTGTAACCACTGACTTCAAAGGTATTTGTTTTTGCTACTATGGATGTCAATGGTTACAGATTTCCAACATTCTTCAAAATATCTTCTTTTGTGTTCAACTAAACAAACAAAAAAAGGTTAGGAACCAAGTCAAGGGTGAGTAAACGATGACAGGATTTCAATTTTTGGGTGAACAACCCTTTAAAAGTGAAAACAAACTAAAACAAATAAAATCTGTACAAATAAACTTAGGCAAACCTCTTCCCAGTGTGCCTGCTCACGATCCTGAAGACTGATGGTCCACATATCATTCAGCCTATTCAAAACACACACACATACATACATATTTGAACAGAGTATCATCATTTATAAATAAAAGTTTTTAGACTGAAATAGAATTAATATTTGCCATCCAAAGCTGTGTTAGAAGGGAAACAGCACACTTACCTGGCATTTCCATCATATCCAGCGAAAATCCAAAGTTTGTCATTGTAAACCGTGGCTCCATGAGCTGATCTGGCTACCAGACTGGAACATAAATGACAAAAACGTGTGTCAGAGAAACAATAACACAAAAAAACTGTCAGGTAAAACAGTTAATTATACTGTCAAATTAAAAACTGTCATTTACCGTCCTTCCACTTTCCACTCTGTCCACTGTCCAGTGGCAAACTTGTACTCAAAAAGGTCGTTTTTGTTTTTCAAGTTAGAGTTTGAATAGATGTCTCCAGTGTAGCCACCTAAAACGCCAAGAAAAAGTTACATTCACTGAAAAAAACCCCACAGAACTGACTCGAGCTGAACAATGATACTGCTGTGTTCTGTAGAGCTGCAGATTAATTAAAGGGATAGTTCACCCAAAAATGAAAATTGTCATCATTTATCACCCTTCACTTATTTCAATCCTTTGAGTTTCTTTCTTCTGTTGAAAACAATGGAAGATATTTTGAAGAATGCTAAAAACCTGTAACCATTGATTTCCATAGTATTTGCTATTCTTAATATGGACGTCAATGGTTACGGGTTTTCAGCTTCCTTCAAAACATCTTCTTTTGTGTTCGAAAAGGAAAGAAACTCAGGTTTGGAACTACTTGAGGGTGGGTAAATAGTAAATTTACATTTTTGGGTGAACTGTCCCTTTAATTGAACACAAAATAAATACTGAATTTCACAATTATGAAACTGAGCAACTACCGAATTGACTTGAGCTGAATACTGACACAATTGTCTTTTCAGTGCTGCTGTACAGCAGAATCTGAATGAATGTCTCATATTTGATGAAGTTTTCAAGATTAATTCTTTTATTTTTCCATTCATTACTGCAAAGCTCCTTTAAAACAATCTGCATTAATAAATAAAAGTGAACTGACACTGAAAACCTACCAAACACAAACATGCTGCTTCCATACACAACTGCAGAGTGGTGATATCTCGGCGCTGGTGGGGTGCCAGTAGTAAACGCCCTATTTAATTACATCAATTAACATCAGAAACTACAAAAAATATATATTATATAATATAAGCAACATATAAAACTCACCGACACCATGAGCAATCCTTCACGTCAAACCGCAACAGGTCATTAAGCATGTTCTTGCTGAAAAAAAAGTATCATGAGAGTCAGATCCATTTGTACACTACCTGACAAAAGTCTTGTCGCCTATCCAAGTTTTAGGAACAACAAATAATAACTTGACTTCTAGTAGATCATTTGGTATCAGAAGTGGCTTATATGAAAGGCAAAGGCTTCTAGATTAAGCTTATTTTACCAAAATAAAATATGATCATGCCTTGATTTTTAATTATTTAATTAGGACAGTAAGGTCTGACTTTGCTTAGACAAAAGTCTTGTCACTTAACACAAATAATGTACAGTATAGAATATAAAGTCATGGTGCAGTGGAAAAAGAATTAGCATTGTGTATGACTCCCATGAGCGTGGAGGACTGCATCCATACATCTCTGCAATGACTCAAATAACTTATTAATAAAGTCATCTGGAATGGCAAAGAAAGTGTTCTTGCAGGACTCCCAGAGTTCATCAAGATTCTTTGGATTCATCTTCAATGCCTCCTCCTTCATAGTACCCCAGACATGCTCAATAATGTTCATGTCTGGTGACTGGACTGGCCAGTCCTGGAGCACCTTAACCTTCTTTGCTTTCAGGAACTTTGATGTGGAGGCTGAAGTATGAGAAGGAGCGCTATCCTGCTGAAGAATTTGCCCTCTCCTGTGGTTTGTAATGTAATGGGCAGCACAAATGTCTTGATACCTCAGGCTGTTGATGTTGCCATTCACTCTGCAGATCTCTCGCACGCCCCCATACTGAATGTAACCCCAAAGCATGATTTTTTCCTTCACCAAACTTGACTGATTTCTGTAGGATCTTGGGTCCATGCAGGTTTCAATAGGTCTTCTGCAGTATTTGTGATGATTGGGATGGAGTTTAACAGATGTTTCATATGAAAAATCTACCTTCTGCCACTTTTCCAAATGATCAACTAGAAGTCAAGTTATTATTTGTTGCTCTTACAACTGGGATCGACAACAAGACTTTTGGCAGGTAGTGTATATTATAGTGAAAATGTAGATAAAACTAAAATACTCACCCATTGTCTCCTCCAAAGACATATATGGCATCCCTGTATGCCACAACGGTATGCTTGCTACGCCTGCAAAAAACAAAATCCAATATTTGATCCTGGAAAACAAAACCTCATCGAACCACAAAACCTAAAAGTCTTATGGTGCACATGTATAATTTTTGGCAAAAATACATTGAATGGGTCAAAAATTATTCTATGGTGGCTCAGTGGTTAGCACTGTTGCCTCACACCAAGAAGGTCGCTGGTTCGAGTCACGGCTGGGCCAGTTGGCATTTCTGTGTGGAGTTTGCATGTTCTCCCCGTGTTGGCGTGGGTTTCCTCCGGGTGCTCCGGTTTCCCCCACAAGTCCAAAGACATGTGCTATAAGTGATTTGAATAAACTAAATTGGCCGTAGTGTATGTGTGTGAATGTGAGGGTGTATGGGTGTTTTCAAGTACTGGGTTGCAGCTGGAAGGGCATCCGCTGCGTAAAACATATGCTAGATAAGTTGGCGGTTCATTCTGCTGTGGCGACCTCTGATGAATAAAGGGACTAAGCCGAAGGAAAATGAAATGAATGTTCCATGAACATTTTCCTAATGTAAATATTACTGCAAAATAAATGTATTATTATAGTATATTGACAGGAAGTTAAATGATCGGGAAAGGTTGGTGAGTTGGGACTCAAACTTGGGATGCCCGCAGTGAAGTTGCGGCACGCTGACCACTAGGCTATCATCGCCGACTATTAAATTAGACATTTTTAAAAGCTATTTTCTCAGTATTCACATTTTTTTTAACCCTTAGTTTCCAGATTTTCAAATAGTTTCATCTCAGCCAATTCCAAATTAGCCCAGAGGCTAGTTTTCATTGAATTTCCTTTTGCCAGATGCTATAGGCCAAAAAAACAAAAAATATATTAATTCTAATTATATAAATTATATAAACAACAGAGTTAAGGGTAAAATAACTAATGTTTACAATGTTGATTATTAAGAAGCCATTTCAAAAAACTACACTTGATTAAACGATACACATTCTCTAATCGATTGTGGTATCTATGGTCAGTTTCACAGCTGAAAACAGAAGTGCTAGCTAAAAACTGTTGTAAATAAACGGTATACCTTGCACCCACAAACTCATCGCACGGTGGCAGCCTCCTCCAGCGGTGGACAGTCTCGAAAGGCCCGAAGTTGAGTGTCAGATATTCAACACTGTCAGAGCAGCTGTGGTCAAAATCCACACTGGGAGCTACTTTAGACTTACAAGACATGGCTCCAGGAAACCATGACATTCAATTTACATCCAAGGCGGCTTTGTCCTACTGAAGGACCAGGTTTACGACGAAATTTAATCCACTTCCATGTTTTCTGGTCGTTTGATTTGCTTCGGGATCATCAAGATTCTAAATCCTATTGCCCAACAGATTATTGTTGTTTACAATCTTAGCGTTACCTTCAAATGTATTTTATCATCTGCTACGGTTTGCGATATTCCAAGCGCATAATGGCAGGCGTAATCTGAAACGAACGTCAAATTTAAACTCCTCGATATTATAAAATTGAAATAATATTGTGAAATGTACGTTAATAATAATTCCAGAACATTTCTTTTAGCTGCTGTGTGTATAAGCCATAGACGTCTAGGGAGGAACCGAGACTACTTGACATGCGCAGACTCACAGTTTTGAATGGAGGAGAGCGAACTAGACGTCACGAAAATAATAAAACACACAAAATTAATTACACGTGTTTTATTCATCACCATATATCATATTTCATCACCTTACACTTTCATTTATATTCTTAAACGTACAAAAATTAAAAACAAGTAAAAACTATACTCAATCAAAGCTTATGTAAAAAACGTAGGCGTGAGATTGCATTTTCATTGGGTGAAATAATAAGGGGTGGGCGCAAAGCAGGAAAGTGACTGGATCTCGCGGCAACAACACAAAACGCGCCAAATTTCTATGTCGTCACAGTGAACAACGGAAATAATATTTAGGTGCAGTAATATACAATGTTCTAGTGATAACGTAAAAATATTTACATTTATAAGGACATATGACTTTTTAATCGTTATCTGAAGAAGCAGCAGCTGCAATATTAGTTCCCTCGCGGTGAAGACAGATGACCGGTCAAATTGTGTACAGTAAAGGTGACAATAACTAACTAGTTCTCTAGTGTTCAGTGACTGCTTTGAAAGTCTTGCAGACTCTAGTGAGAAATGGTTTTACAAAACAGTGGACGATATAAAGCAGACCGAGGTGGAGATCAAGACAACCAGCAGTAAGTACTCATAACGTTGACAGATATTTCAGCCAACGTTAGCAATGTTTGATTTTTGTTTCAGAACAAGCAGAACTTTTACATAGGATGCTAATAGCTTTGATATTTAATATGGATTATGATATAATATGTTGAAAGTTTACAGTCAAGATTTGGGTAGTTGAGAATTCACTACGTTTTTAGGATAAAAATTGTATTAAAATGTATATTGTGGCATGTTACAGTATATGGTCACAATATTGGTATGCTTTTAGTAACGTTAACAGTTTATTTATTTATTGTTTGTCCCAGTTTTTAGTGTTGTTTATGTCCTGTAGTTTTTATTATTACTTTGAAATAGCCTCTACATGGTAACGTTTACTGTAATATTTCCATTCTTAACATTAGATGACTATATTACCATGAATTAATAATAAAATAAGTCTGTAGCATTTATTAATTTAGCCAATGTTGGTTTCAGGATAGATTATGCATTATTAAAATCCATACTTGTATTTGTTGACATTAATAAATGAAGTAACATTAACAAAAATTAATAAATGATATTGCTTGCTAAAATGTATTGCTTGCTTTTAGTTCATGTTAGCTACCGCATGTTAGTAAATGTTCATTGTTGTAAAATGTTGGCACTTTTATTTATAATTTTTTTTTGTCTGTATAAATTATATGTCTTAAAAAGTAGTGTACGATGATTATGCAAGAGGTAGAAAATTGAGGTAAAGTTGTTTTATATTTAACTTTATATTGAGGTAAAGTTGTTTTATATTTATATTGTTGTTTTATAATGAACATTCGTTCATTGACAACTTGTGACATGCTCCCTATATTGTTTACATGGTACTTTGAATATTCGATCTGAAATCACATGCAAGTATGACTTGAACACATTTAATTGACTGTGAACAATGTTGTACTTCGATAGTCATTGGCTGACAATAGGATTTCACTATTTAGAATTAGCAAAGAATGCTTTTTCGGAAATTATATTAAATGTTAAAATTATGAAATTATATATCAGAGAAAGTCAGAATGTGTGAATATTAAACCAATGTGACTTCAATATAAAATGTTTTACCTGAAATATGACATTGTGCTTTTACAGTTTGACAAGTATTCCACTGATTGTTGATTTTAAAATTTTTTTAGGGATGATGCGTCAGCTTTGTCCGCTGTCAAGCGCCTGGAGCGCAGTCAGTTCACTGACAGTATGGACGAGCGTTTTGGCTTTGAACGGATTAAGGAGCCTGGGGAGAAAACAGGATGGCTTATCAACATGCACCCGGTATAAATAAACATCAGACACTTAATTCAATTCAATTCATCTTTATTTCTATAGTGCTTTTACAATATAGATTGTGTCAAAGCTGCTTAACATAGAAGTTCTCATTCATTCATTCATTTTCTTTTCGGCTTAGTCCCTTTATTAATCTGGGTTCGCCACAGCGGGATGAACCGCCAACTTATCCAGCATATGTTTTACACAGCGGATGCCCTTCCAGCTGCAACCCATCACTGGGAAACATTCATACACACTCATTCACACACATACACTACGGACAATTTTAGCTTACCCAATTCACCTGTACCGCATGTCTTTGGACTTGTGGGGGAAACCGGAGCACCCGGAGGAAACCCACGCGAACACGGGGAGAACATGCAAACTCCACACAGAAATGCCAACTGACCCAGCCGAGGCTCGAACCAGCTACCTTCTTGCTGTGAGGCGAACGTGCTACCCACTGCGCCACATAGAAGTTCTAATAAATTGAAATTGAAACTGTCAGTCCAGTTTTCAGAGTTGAAGTTCAGTTTAGTTCAGTTCAGTGTGGTTTAATTTTCACTGCTGAAAGTCCAAACTCTGAAAAGCAAATTCATCGATGCGCAGCTTCACAAGTCCCAAAACATATTCATATTCTTAAACATATTCATTTCATGGCCAATAAGCTTTCCTTTCCGATTTTATTAATAATTTTGCCAAATATAATGAAGGATTTGAACGTCACGCAATATGATACTCTGATGTTTGATGATGATGATGATGATGATGATGATGATGTTTTTTTTGTGTGTGTTTTTTAAAGACTGAGATTCTGGATGATGACAAACGAATGATCAGTGCTGTGGACTATTACTTCATACAGGAAGATGGAAACAGATTCAAGGTGTGATATTACATCGCTTTGCGAATATAAATAATTCTTCCAGTTGTAATACTAAAGGGTACTCCAAATAAATAAAAACATACACACTACTGTTCAAACGTTTGAAGTCTGTATGATACAGTAAAAACAGTAATATTGTGAAATACAATAAGATTTGAAGTACAGATATTTTCTACGTAATAAATGTTTCTCAAGTAACGTGAAAGCTATATTTTAGCACCATTACTTCCATATGCAATCTAATATGCTGATTTAATGCTAAGAATACATTTCTTGTCATTTAAAGAACCCCTATTATGCATTACAAAAGGTCATATTGTGGATTTGGGGGTCTCCAACAACAGGCTGATATGCATGCAAGGTCAACAAACACTTTCATTGTCTTATAATATGCATTTATTTTTACCTAATTATCCCAACGACTCCCATATGATTTGTTCAGCGATTCATTTGTTCCCAAACCCCTCCTTTGCGTGAGGCTAATCTGCGCTGATTGGTCCGATGACCCAGTCTGTTGTGATTGGTTGACTGCGTTCAGCGCGAGACGGAAAGAAACGCCCAGCACAGAGTACTCAGAGCACAAAGTATATGTGTGAGCCCAATGCAGGAGTGCATTAAAGCAATGCAGTTAAACACCAGTATATTCCTTTATTGTTAACCACAAGTAATAACAATGACACACATTCAGTATTAACCCACACAGTGGCAAAAATGGAACTATTTTAAAAATTGACCGTGCCACGCATGTGAGGAACAGCTGATGGTGGTGGCCATAGCAACAAACAGCAGGAGATCGCAAGCACAAAACGCATTTAAATTGGTAAAGGAAGAAGCACGCGGCACGTTTTCAACGTGGTTTTGGATGCGATATGTGAAATAGCCCATACAGATTTAACCTGAGAGATACATTACAAGCACTGATCTATAACAGATACGTGTTTACAAGCTGCGTGGAGCGATTACAAGTTACAACACACAATTAAATACATATTTTGCAAACTACAGAAAACGAGGCAACTATTTTAATCACACTTCACGTTGTGTAGGAACAAGAAACACTTACAGGATCTGGAGGAAGAAGAAACTGGTCCATACAAACTGTGTAACAGTTACTGGCAAAGTCCCTTACATTAACAGTCTTTGCTGATCCTTCCTTTGATAGCAAACAGCCAGCGAATCCTGCGCTGCAGGGTAGGTTATTGTATCATCATCAGAAAAATGACAGGAACAAACGCAGTACACGGTAGGGATGTCCCGATCAGGTTTTTCTGCCCTCGAGTCTGAGCCCGAGTCATTTGATTTATAAGTATCTACCGAAACCCGATCCGATACTTCTATAATACATAAAAAAATAATAAAGAAGAGCAAAGAAGCAGATCCAGGATGTTCCTTATTTTTTATTTAATTCACCTTATTTTAACATTCAACAACTCTGTTAACAAACAGCACTTCTGTGAGGTAGCTTGAACAATCAAGTAATAAATAACATCAATTCTTCACTTTTGGACTGTAGTCAGTGCAACAGTAAATATAAAAAAAAAATCAAATATGAAAACAAATAGCACCTCAACTTAAAATACCCGGCAGGCAATCCCAAGTTTACATATCTCACGGTTTGCTATGGCAATGTTGTCATCATCAACTTTATAATACCTCCAGGCCGCAGACATACTTGCGCTTTCTGCTTCAAGCTGCTTCCGTGTTCTACTTTGCCTGCGTTTAACCAGTCCTGATCGGGAGGTAACGTCCGATTCCGATCGAGACTGAAACTGCGTCATCGGGACCGATTTCTGATCACGTGAATGGATCTGGACATCCCCAGTACACGGTTGGCTATACTCTGTGGTGTTGTTGTGAAAATTAACTTTAACCCTTTATTCCCCACAGCCGGTCATCTCTCAGTGATAGTAATCTTCGCGCCATGATCAATCCCATGATCCCTCGCACTCCGCTAGTGTCTGAAGGGAAAGGCGCGTTCACGTTTTACCGCATCTGGCAGCTCATATTTGGCGATGACCCGTATTGACATCGACTCGTGCAGGCAAAAGATCCGAACAAAGGACGAATCATTCATTTGACTCTGAGTCGACTAATTAGAATCAATAGTTTTAAACACGGTGCACGGTTCACTTTCAGATTTAAATCTCAGCTGGATGTTTCCATTCACTTAGAGCTGTGTTACACACTGGATGGATGGTAATTTTCAAAACCCCATAATAGGGGCTCTTTAAATGTATACAACTTGCCCCAAACTTTTTAACAATATTGTGTTTTGTCTTGAATCACATAAACCGAGAGCAGGTCAAAGATTATATCAATAATAATGCGTTGACACAGATCATCCTAAAGTTTCCCTGTTTTCCCATTTCACTTTGTTTCCTTATAGGTTGCTCTTCCCTACAAGCCGTATTTCTATATAGCCACTAAAAAGGTGAGATTTGCAAAGAATAAAAATGTATTGTGTTGGATGGATTGAATGAATCACTGCGTGTCTTTTTGTGTCTGCTAAAGAACTGTGAAAGAGAGGTGATCTCCTTTCTGTCAAAGAAGTTCCAGGGGAAAGTGGCGAAGCTTGAAGCTGTGCCAAAGGAAGATTTAGATCTGGTAAGTGATGTTACTCATTTGTTGGCATTATTTATCAGAATTGTGCGCAAACACACAATGATTTTTTTTTTCTGTTCACAATTCTTCCATCAGGCAGACGCTACAGATCTCTATGCACTAAAAATATTTTTTCCTCAGGCCATATCTTTGAATAGCTAGCACATCAGTTGCTACCTGTTTTATGGCCATAAACAATACAGTACCATTATTGTGTTTATGTTGTTTGTCTGCAACCTAAAAGCCACTTATTTGGAAATACATATTTTTATTTGTTTATTTTTACAGTTAAAATAGTCAACAATGCACATATTGCACATAAATCATCTAGATGTGTGTGTGTCTGTATATATATACAATGTGTATATATAGTTTTTAATAATTTTGTTAACTTTATTTCCCTCTTATTTAAATGTCCTTACTGTTCTTTTGTGTTAATATGCATGTATGTACTCTGAGCTTGATGTGTTTATGCACGATATTAGTGTATATGAATATATACCCTAATATGTTAACCAATAATTCAAAATTGTAAAATCTCATATTTTTATTAGCATTTTTTCATTTATTTAATTGTTGTGTCCTTCAAAGCCTAACCACCTGGTCGGACTAAAGAGGAACTACATCAAACTCTCTTTTAACACTGTGGACGATCTTATTAAAGTAAAAAGAGAGATCTCACCTGCTGTCCGCAAAAACAGGGAGAGAGAGAAGTCTAATGATGCCTATACAAGCATGCTGTCCAGGTATTCACTCTTTGGCATTGCCAAAAGAAAAAGCATACTGTAAATCTAGATGTCCTGCTTGTTTTAAAGGCACAACATGTAAGATTTTTTTAATTGAAGTATCAAAAACTAGTAGAGAAATGTTAAATATTTTATGACTTACTGTATGTACCTGCATTTTGCCAAATTTCTCACATAAGATTCAATTTCATTGAAATCAGTAATTTTATTTAATGTTACAGACCATATCCTGTGTCTTCATGCTAATGACACAACCTTGCTTTATGGTTTTATTTTATAGAAAACAGGGAAACACAAAAGATGCTTTAATATGTTGTGTGTCTTATAAGACTGCACAGAGCAGCATTATAACAGAAGCCTAAAATGTATGTAGTCTGATATAACAGCACTGCATTTTCTCCATGTGAAACTTTAGCTCATTCATAAACATGATTGCTGCAAGAGTCCCGTAGGATGCAATGAAGACCACATTTTTTTTTTTTTTTTTATTACAAGGCTTGAACAATAACAGAAAGGCATTAGCACTTTTTAAATTACACAAAAGACTCAGATAACAATCAATTTACACAATCTTTAAATCCACATTAATAATAATAATAACAATAAAAAATTATGTAACTAAATAAATAAAAAATTCAAACAAATGATAAAGAGAAATAAGTAGGGGAGTAGAAATTCTCAAAATATGAAACCAAAATCCTCTAATAACGTATATAAATGTCTTGCTTTTTAAATTTGGATTGAATAAGGAATAATTTATCAAAATTGTACAAAGCTGTCTCCTGACAAATAATTTTCAGGGGGAAATTCTGTCATTGTTTACTCTCCCTCCACTTGTTACTCGCTTGAGATTCTTTGTAATGTTAAACACAAAAATAATATATTCTGAAGAATGCTGTAGCCATTGACTTTGTATTTTTTATTTATTTTTTGCTGATATGGATATTATTGTTCTTTTGTGTTCAATAAAAAAGGAAACATATATATTATATATGGGTGGGTAATATTTTTGGGTGAATCCTGTAATAGCAATAGCTATATTAAATATAGGCTACATAAAAACTAACATGAACATACAAAAAAATGGAAAAACATACGATAAAAAATATTTAAACTAAACAAAACAATTAAAAAACAAAAAAAATCAAACCTAATAAAACAAAATCACAATCTGGATTGAAGTCCACAACTCTCATGATTTCATAGTCATGACGTCATCAAACTACGTCTTTGTTTGTTGTGAATATACGCCCTCTAATGGTGAAAATTACATACTGTGCCTTTAAAACTTTTATGTTGAAGCAATGCAAAAGAAAAAAAAATCTAAAGCATTTAAATAATAGTAAAATAATAATTAAACTCTTCTTGTAAATTTTTGCTGCAAATAAAATAAAGCGTCATTTGTGTGTTTCTAGTGCTTTGGTTGGTGGGAGTGTAGTGGCGGAGGATGAGGGTGGCTCGTCAAAAAAGATGACCGAGCAGCTTGACAACATCCTAGACATGCGGGAATATGATGTGCCTTATCACGTCCGCGTTTCTATTGACTTGAAGATTCACGTGGTAGGGAAACTGCATGAATGATATTGTGTTTAATATCGATTCGAGACCTCGATTGATTGAGTGCTCTGATTTCCGACAGGCTCACTGGTATAATGTGCGGTACAGAGGAAGCGCTTATCCTCCTGAGATTGTGCGCAGGGACGATCTTGTGGAAAGACCTGTAAGAATCCTTTCAAGACGCTCTTGCATGTTTTACTTGGTGATTAGAGGGATAGTTCACACACACACAAAAATCCTCATCATTTACTCACACTCAAGTGGTTAAAAACTTTTATTAATTTATTTTTTCTGTTGAACACAAAACATGATAATCTGAAGAATGAAAGTCAATAGCTGTTTTTCAGCATTCTTCAGTATATCTTCTTTTGTGTTTGAGAAAGAAACCCATAGCAGCATTATCATTTTTGGTGGAACTATGCCTTAAAGATTGTGTGTCGATAAAATCATCCCACTTTATTAAGTAAGGATCTTGCATTAGTTATTATTATGAATCATTAAATCAATGCTGTATTTTGTGTCTTTCTTAGGACCCTGTAGTATTGGCTTTTGATATTGAGACCACTAAACTTCCTCTGAAGTTTCCTGATGCTGAAACAGACCAGATCATGATGATATCATACATGATAGATGGACAGGTAACACCATTTGGTGATAGACCAGCCATTATAGAGTCTGTAAACATACTATTGTCAATTTAATTTATGTCATATTTAACCCTTTCACGCATATGATAAAACTAGTATGATCAGTCTAGGCTGGTACCTGAAGCATATGATCACACTGGTGTGATTTTAACATCTAAACGTTCATGTATTTATAAAGCACGTTTAAAAACAGCCACAAGACTGACCAAAGTATTGTACATAAGACAGAGTAATATTTAGTAAAAATATAGAGAAACTTATAAAAACATAGAAATAAGACCAAGAGAAACAACAGATATATTATTAGAAACAAAGCAATCAACAATTCAATCTAAAATTTAAATCTGACTTCATAAATCATCATTTATCAGTGTTTTCAAACAAATAACATTTATTTTAGGTTTCAGACATTCAAATACACATGACAACTAGCAAAACATAACATTTATGGTTTGTAAAATACATGCTGATGTCAATGGAGATGGCAATAATAGTTATTTTTAAATATAACTGGACGATGTGCTTTATTCACGTAAGATACAGTACACACTATTTATGTTATTAGAACATTTGCCCTATTTCTCTCCCATTTAAACATCCACATACTTTCACGTATTTTGGAAGAAAATTATGAATTAACATGCTGTAAATCCAGCAGACTAAACATGGCGGTGCCCATCACCAGTCGTATATCAAGTAATATGATCATCATCAACCTGTTTAAAAGACGAAATGTATGTTCTTACACATATTTGAGAATCGGAATATCAGATATTTCACAATATAATCAGGATGTTTGTCAATGTTTGCAGAAAATGGAAAAAAGAAACAAAATATGATATATACATAAATCATTGGGACTGTCGCATGTAGTGATAAACTAGACGTGTTGCCATGTGAAATTTAAAGCAATGCGTTCAAAGTAACGGTCACAATAAAAAACAACTCACGCAGGAGGGTCAGCTGGAGTATTTAGGCATGAAAGAATTAATGTTTAATACAAGACACTGACATTTATGTACTACTTTCCTAGGGTTTCCTCATCACAAACAGAGAAATTGTGTCTGAGGACATTGAGGACTTTGAGTTCACCCCAAAACCTGAATATGAGGGCCCCTTCACTGTATTTAATGAACCTGATGAGGTAAGATTGAACAGTGAATATGTGAACAACTGGTAAAATGTTTTCAGTTTTGAAAAAAAGAATAATAATTCTGTTTGCTTTCAGGCCTCTCTCATTCAGAGATGGTTTGAGCATGTCCATGAGACCAAGCCAAATATTTTTGTCACCTACAACGGAGATTTCTTTGACTGGTAGGACTGGATTTTAAATAAACTACATGCATCAAACCTGTTTCTTCCGTACTATGTTTTATGATGGATTTGTGCCTGTGTGTCCTTAGGCCATTTGTAGAGGCCAGAGCAGCCCAATTAGGTCTGAGTATGCACCGGGAGATCGGCTTTCAGAAGGACAATCAGGGAGAATATAAAGCCAGCCAGGCTATTCACATGGACTGCCTCAGGTGGCTGAAATGTTTTTTATAGCTGGTTTCGGTTCGATTTGGTATGTATGGCATTATATTAGTCCGTATATATCATATTATCCTCTTGTTTTATTCAGGTGGGTAAAAAGAGACAGTTACCTGCCTGTAGGAAGTCATAACCTCAAGGCTGCAGCAAAAGCTAAATTAGGCTATGACCCTGTAGAGCTGGACCCAGAGGAGATGTGCCGCATGGCCACTGAAGAACCACAGGTCGAATTTTCATCTTTCATTCTTGGCGATCACTTGTGCTGATGAGTGTTTGCTTAAAGATTTAGTCGGACACTTGATTTATAAACATATCCTTACAGACAAAAGGTCTCATTCACTAAACATACGTACACACACATTTTGTGTACATATGTTTTTTACAAATAAGTCATGATTCATTAACACTAGAACTACTGAGGCGGTCATTTTGACCGTTTAAAATGTTTGCAATTTAATAAATTTGTTGAAATAAAACACACATATCTATAATTCCCTGACTTTTACTAAATATGTGTATATTTCCTTCTTACATTGTTATTTTATTAAAATTACAAAGCACAAAAGAGTTAGGATTATTTCTACCTAGAACTATCATAGCGGTCACTTGTTTACTACTTTTCCCCATAATTTTAAATATGCGTGCCTCTGTTGCCTAGCAACTTCCTGCTATCAAAAACATAACTTTCTGTTGGCGAAAACATAACTTTACTTCAGAAATGTCTTTCAAAACAGCATATTAAGAAAAAGCCTTTTTCCCTGCTTGAGAAAGTGAAAATGAAAGCGAGTCGCGGACATTTGCCTAACTATACATCTATAGGCTGTATTACCCCCCCAAAAAAATCATATTTTTAGGGTGTTGACTTAATTAAATATGATGACAGACATTCAAAGCTTAATTTGAATATTTCAATAGAAGCTTTGAATGTAAATATGATGTGACAATATGATGTTTTATATGAGAATGGTCAGAATGACCGCTATGGCAATTCTAGTAGTTAAACAATTCTGGTAGTTCCAGTGTTAAACTTTCATACTAAAATTTAATCTGACTGTACAAAAAAATCAAGAACTTATGCCACATTGTGCAATTATCATGTACGCCTATTCCTAATTTCTTAACTGTGTATGACAGTGCTTACTTTTGTTAATTTTGTTTGTGTTTTAGACCCTGGCCACCTATTCAGTGTCTGACGCTGTGGCTACATACTACCTCTACATGAAATATGTTCATCCCTTCATTTTTGCCCTCTGCACTATTATTCCTATGGAACCTGATGAGGTCCGTGTCTTTGGTTTTAATGTTGTTACTCGATGAGTCAAAGCTGTAATATAATAACATCACCTTGTTATTTTGTGTTTTTGGACACAAAGAAATTATTATAGTTTTGCATTTAAAAAAAAGTTTTTCTGTACGTTTTAGTTAAAAAAAAAAAAATTGTATTAGTTTAGTTTTTATTTGTGAACAAAATTTCTATTAATTTTTTTTTATATTTAGTTTCAGTAATTCTAGTTCAGTAGTTAGCATTCAGTGTTGAGCCAATTCAGAGCCAATTTTAGTGTTTGCACATTTTACATAAACAGTTGTGCAAACCTTTTAATAATAAAAATGAAGAATTCAGACAATCTTTTTTGTATTGAAGATCATACTGTATATGCAGTTAAACATGTCTAGTTTAAATTTTTTTAGCAAATGAAGAAAAATTAGAACACGTTTTGTTTATATAGAAAAGTTGTTTTTACGTTATTTATATAATCATGCACTTGTCTAATGTGTTTGACTGTAAAGGCACATCTACATGTGTATATCTAAACAGCTGTAGGTCAGATTGTCCGCCTTCTGAAAATGACTATTTATTTTTGCTAATTATTTATTTCAGTTTTTCATTTTTCAGTAACTGTTGTTTGTGTTGTTTAATTGGATTTTTTTCATTTATTCTTTTTTATATGTATATTTATTATGTATATATAAATACACATATGCATGCATACATTTAAGAAAATGTTATTTATATTTTGATATAAAATATATATGGATATGATACAAATTATATATGCATTTTAATTTCTATATAGCATTATAAGTAGCATTCTCTGTAAAATTGTTTTGTATAAGTTTGTTTTTATGTATTTGTGTGCATCACATATACATTATTTATGTGTGTGTATTATATATATTTATTATGTCAAAGCACACTTTTATTTTGGATGCAATTTAATCTTTGCCCAGCACAATTTTCTTTTAGTTTTAGTTAACAAAATGTTTTTTGACCACTAGTTTTAGTCTTGCTTTTAGTTTTCACTTACTAAAATAATCTTTGGACACAAATGTGAAAACAGGTTTTGCGAAAAGGCTCTGGTACCCTGTGCGAAGCCTTGTTGATGGTTCAGGCCTTCCATGTCAACATCGTCTTCCCAAACAAGCAGGAGCAGGTCTTTAACAAACTCACAGATGATGGTCATGTACTGGACTCAGAGACGTATGTGGGCGGCCATGTCGAGGCCCTGGAGTCCGGTGTGTTTCGCAGTGACATCCCTTGCCGCTTTAAAATGGTAAAAAGGAGTCCATCTTTAACCAAAGCACTGTTTTTGTTTTGTTTTGTTTTTACAGTAAGTAAATTAATAGATTGAATCATTGGCTCAAAAATCTGGAAATCTGCGGTTTTCTTCACGCGCAGATGCCTTGTTGGCCTACATATTACTTATGATTTGTCTCATTTCAACAGAATCCCGCAGCATTTGACTTTTTGATTCAGAGGGTGGAACGTACTCTTCGTCATGCCATTGAGGAAGAGGAAAAGATTCCCCTTGAGCAGGTTACCAACTTTAATGAGGTCAGTTGCAATCGTGCGTTTATTGTTCAGTATTGTTTGTTGTTGTTGTTGTTGTTGTTGTTGTTGTTTTTGTCTGTGGACATTTGATGCTTGCTTTACAAATAACCAAAAGCCTGATTACATCTGACTTGTTTTCATTTGAATTGTTCCTGTTTCAGGTGTGTGATGAGATCAAGAGGAAGCTGGTCTCTTTGAAGGAAGTGCCCAACAGAATCGAGTGTCCTCTTATTTACCATCTTGATGTAGGGGCCATGTACCCCAACATCATCCTCACCAACAGACTACAGGTGCAGGGCAGTTCTCTGCTTCTTAAAGGGACAGTCCACCCAAAAATTTTAATTTAGATTCTTTCTTCTGTTGAACACAGAACAAGATATTTTGGGATTAGGGTGGGGCCAAGCTGGAGTCTCTCTCTGATCCCCTGGGCTCTGCAATGGTTGGGGAAATTCCAAATTGAACCAAAACAAACGATTACAATTGGCTTAAAATTGGCAATAAAAAAAATTCGGGTAATGCATCAACTATCAGAACCTGGGAATTTAAAAAAAAAACCAAGATATTTTGAAGAAAGCTGAAAAGCTTTAACCATTAACTTCCATAGTAGGAAAAACAAATACTGTGGAAGTCAACGGTTTCTGTTTTCCAGCCTTAATATCTTGTTTTGTGTTCAACAGAAGAAAGAAACTCATAAAGATTTGAAACAAATGTGTGTAAAAGATAACAATGTTCATTTTTGGGTGAACTATCTTTTTAAGGTATTAATTTTATTCTAGTGACATTATTAGACAGGTTTTTTTTGTCCCGGTCGTATGCAAATTATGTCTTTTTTCTTTCTTTCTTTCTTCTAGCCTTCTGCTATGGTTGACGAGGCGACCTGTGCCGCCTGTGATTTTAATAAACCTGGTGCAAACTGTCAGCGCAGAATGACTTGGCAATGGAGAGGAGAGATCAGTGAGTGACGTTTAATGTCAAATACATTGTTTGACAGTAAAAGTTTGTGGTCAGTAAAATGTTTCTCATTCATTCATTCATTCATTCATTTTCCTTCGGCTTAGTCCCTTTATTTATCAGGTGTCGCCACAGCGGAATGAACCGCCAACTTATCCAGCATATGTTTTACACAGCGGATGCCCTTCCAGCTGCAACTCAGTACTGGGAAACACTCATTCACACACATACACTATGGCCAATTTAGTTTATTCAATTCACCTATATCGCATGTCTTTGGACTGTGGGGGAAACCGGAGCACCCCGAGGAAACCCGCGCCAACACAGAGAGAACATGCAAACTCCACACAGAAATGCCAAGTGACCCAGCCGGGACTCGACCCAGCGACCTTCTTGCTGTGAGGCGACAGTACTAACCACTGAGCCAGCGTGTCGTCCTAAAATGTTTCTTTTTAGAAAAAATAAATATGTACGCTCAGCAAGGATGCATTAAATGTAATAAAGTGAAGACACTGTTCAAAATAAATAATATTCTTTTGATCCTTATTTATTAATCATAGAACCATCAAAAAAAAAAAACATGCTTTCTTCTAAAATATGATCTTTACCCAACTGTTTTCTAGATTGTAAATGGTGAGAAATGTTCCTTCTGCATCTGTATATTAGAATGATTTTCAAAGTATCTTGTACCATTGATAATTGTAGTAATGATGCTGAACAATTGGTTTTGCCATCACAGAAATAAATTAGACTTTAAAATACAACAGTATATATTTAAATTATAGTAATATTTCACAATATTACTGTTTTCACTGGATTTTTGATAGTGTCGGAAAATGAGACTTCTAATAACATTTAAATATCTTACCAACCTCAGAATTTTGCACAACAATGTTTCTTTTAATAATGTGCTTCCATGCTCTTATATTGTTAATGTAATTTTGCTATTATTATAATATTAGCAGCAATAATATAATTTTTTGTCCTGATAGTGCCGGCAAGTAGGAGTGAGTTTCATCGCATTCAGCAGCAACTGGAGTCTGAGAAGTTTCCCCCTGTTTTTCCTAATGGTCGACCTCGCGCTTTCCATGAGCTCAACAGAGAAGAACAGGCTCGGCATGAGAAGAAGCGTTTAGGGGGTCAGTACAATCTCTTTTTATTGTGTCCACATTCAACAATTAGGCAGTTTACTTGTGTGATTGTCGTCAAAGAAAAAGAAGAGCCAAAATCATGTATTTCTGTCACTATTTATCTACACAAAATGTGAGGTGTATGTTAATAAATGTGTATTTGTTTTCTTAGACTACTGTAGAAAAGCCTATAAGAAAGTTCACCTGACCAGGCTGGAGGAGAGAGTCACTACCATCTGCCAGAGAGAAAACTCCTTTTATGTTGACACTGTTCGAGCCTTCAGAGACCGTCGATATGAGTTCAAAGGACTCCACAAGGTACTGATTTTTTTTTGAGACTGCATTGATTTGTTTCTATGTAATAAACATTGCAGTTTCTCTAAAGAGTAAATCAAACTCACTTTATAAGGATAAGTTTTTTTCTACATAAAGTCCATATTTAATATGTTATGTGGGCAGGAATCATTCATAGATCTGATTTGAAATATTTGTAATCAGGATCTTAATTATGCATTGATGATCGGGGAGTGTCAACTTTTTTTTGGTAATGTTAGTTTGAGTAATACATGCTTCAGTGAATCAAATTTATGTATTTATTTAAATTATATCTAATTTATTAATCAAATGAATTTATGTTTTCAGTATTTTGAGGGATATTTAGTGTATTCTGACTTATAGAAAACCTCTGACTAGCTATTACAGTTGCTGTTGGTCTAACTATACGTCATTTTACTTTATTTTTATACTATATGTATTTTATACTATATGTAGATACAAACACCTTTTTTACAAGAAGTGTTTTGTGAAAACGTACGATGTCTGTCTGCTCTAGATCTGCCGGTTTCAGACTGTTGTATGAATTTATTCTCGCATAGATTGATTGGCGCGATTTATGCATTCCGTGGTATGAACCGTTTTAGGGGGTGGTCAAATGTATATTTGTATTATTTTAATTATGATTATTTTTATTATTTAATATAAAGGTCAGAGAAAACTATTTTTCACTATTAAAGGGCTGAACCCCCCCCCCATACATCTTGTTTTGATGTCCTTTATGGGGGACCAATCCTCCACAAACCCCCTATAATTTGCACCCTGTTTGTAATAGAGATTCACAATGAATAAAAATGATTTTTATTAATTTATGATTTGTTAGGATATGACGATATTTGGCCAGGAAACAACTATTAGAAAATTTGTAATCTTGAGGAAAAAAAGATCTAAATACTTAGAAAATCGTCTTTAAAGTTAAGATCAAAGCAATGCATGTTACTAAACAAAAATTCAGTTTTTTATATATCTACACCCGGAAATGTACAAAATATTTTCATGAAAGATGATCTATACTTAATATTCTAACGATTTTTGGCATAAAACTAAAATCAATAATTTCCACCAATACAGTCTGTTTTTGGCTATTGCAAAAAATATTAATGTGCAACGTTAGTATGGTTTTGTAGTTCAGGGTCACATTTAGTCTTTTCTTGAATGTGTCCAGGTGTGGAAGAAGAAGCTCTCTACAGCACAGGATAATGGGGACGCAGCGGAGGTGAAGCGCTGCAAGAACATGGAGATTCTCTACGAGTCTCTTCAGCTGGCTCACAAGTGCATCCTTAACTCCTTTTACGGATATGTCATGAGAAAAGGGTATTGAGCTATCAGATATACCTGAGGAGGTCTTGTAATAACATCACTGTTTGTTTCTAACTCCTGTTATGCATTATATCTCATTGCTCATATTCTGATTCTCAGAGCACGTTGGTACTCAATGGAGATGGCTGGCATTGTTTGTTACACCGGCGCCAACATCATTACGCAGGCCAGAGAGCTCATCGAGCAGATTGGGTCAGTCTCTTACACCAAACACATAAATGAAGCCAATAAAACAGTTTACACTACAGTTTAAGTCACTGATTAATTTCATTTAATACTCTGAATTTAATGCTCTGAATTGCTTGATTCTGACTGGTAAGTTATTATCTGATAATGACCGTCACTGTATATGTTTCACACAATTCTTTCATGTTGTCCCAACACAAATCAATTAAGTTAACTTAATTGTTTTTACAAATGTAAGTGGATTGAACATAAAACAATTAAATTGTCCCCAAAAAAACTCAGGAATTGTATTGTTTCAGCTCATTTAAAATTAGTAGTTAGAGCAAGCAGCAAAAATGCTTTTTTGAGTGTAGCAGCAAGGCTTTTATGTCAGTATTTGAACCCAGCACTTTTATATCACATGGTTTCGGACATTTTATTTAAAATACATAGTACTAGTATCTGTCACAGTTATTGACTGTATTTATTGTCAGAGAAAGCTGGAGGACTTTAGTATAGACTTCAGAAAGGCAACAGTAATATGTTTAAAGTTCCCTCTGTTGCTTGTTTTTCTTCACAGAAGATTTGTTTAGTGTTTGTATAGTGAAATCAATATTTTGTGTTTAATTATTTACTTAAATAATTTACCTGGTTTTATTTTTGGCTTCTTTTACCTCACCTATCCTCTTCTTGATTTTCAGGAGGCCTCTGGAGTTGGACACTGATGGTATCTGGTGTGTTCTTCCCAACACCTTTCCTGAGAATTTTGTCATCAAATCCACCAATGAGAAGAAGCCAAAAGTGACCATCAGTTATCCAGGAGCCATGCTCAATATTATGGTCAAGGTAATTTATCTTGCTTTTTTTTACCAGTATTGATCATTTTGACGTGATATCACACCATTAGGGCAAATGCCCCCCTGGCAGGCAAAACATTACTATCTCTCACTTGCTATGTTTCCATCCAAAACTGCGAATTAAATTTATGCACAAACCTGGAATATCGCATAAAAGACATGCGAATAAAGCAGCGAGTCAAAATCCAACAAAATCGTCACTTCCTGATTAACTAGCACCAAATATCAAAAGTAAAAACGGAATTTGCTGCAGTAGGAGAAGCTGCGTGAAACTTTTCTTTATTTAATAAATGACTTGTGCCTCAGAAGACACTGCTGACACGCATTGACCGTGTGGTGGTGTTTGAAGGCGTGAGACGCAGAACACAGATGCTCTTGAACACTAATACTGAAATGGTTAAGGTGTTTTAGAATGACCCAAACAACATTTCAGATGTTTTACAATGCTGTCAGCCTGCTGGTTTGACCATTCACACACATTTTTTTCATCACATGATCTCTTATAACAAAATCACATGACTTTTTTTAATGCACATACTGGAATTTGTGCTGTAAAAGTGTTTCCATTGTAGTTTATGCACATTCTTTCTGATCGAATAAAAAGTTTATCCTACTCAGTTATGCACATCTTGGCATTTACATCAACCATTTTTTATTGCGCATATCCAAAATTAGCATAAAAATAGGTGGATGGAAACATAGCAACTGACCGCCAAGTCACTGGCTGAGCCAAAAAGCCAGATAATTGTTGTGCAGTAAGGTATAGCATTACTAACCACTATATACTGTGCTTCTATAGAAATGATCTCATAGAAAGAACACCCAGAAAGGAGAAATGTATGTATTTGTGCCAAATGGTAACTTCATTGACCCATAACATAACGGTACATATAACTGTCAGTACGTTTGTATGCTTTTTATACAGTTTCTATTTTAATTTGCAGGTTAAGTGCAATTAAAGTATTAATCAAAATGCAAAGTCAAAGTATAAATAGCAGAAGTGAACGAATAGATTAATATTTGCTGGTAGGGAAAATCTAAGCAAAAGAAACTGACATCAAATATAAAGGCAGATATTTACGCACTATAATGCCATCACCAGTGACCAGGGTTCATACGGTCATGGAAAATTTTGACATGGCATTTTCCAGGCCTGGAAAAGTTTTGGAAAAACAGAAAAACCCACAAAGTTTTGGAAAAGTCATGGAAATTAGTTTAACCAATATCTGTATACTTGAATTAGGGCTGCGCGATATTGGAAAAATCTGACATTACGATATTTTGTATTTCTGTGATAAATATTGCACAGTCACAGGCCTTAAAGGGACAGTTTACTCAAAGATTAAAAGGTACTCACTATTTACTCACACTTCACTTGTTTCAATACTATACGAGTTATTAAATTATATTCTTTTAGTGTTCATTGAAAAAAAAAAAAAAAAAAAACATTAACAAGTGAAGGGTGTAATGAAAATGGCAAGTAATTTTTGGGTGAACTATCTCTTTAAAAATGCATGCAGATGATAAACCTTTACTCCATTATGATTAAACTATATTAAACTATAATCCCAACATTGCATATCCTGCGATGTGACTATTGCGGTACACATTGCGATATCGATGCTGAAACGATATATTGTGCAGCCTTAACTTGAATATAGGTTAGTTGTCTTTACTTCTTTTCTGTCCTTGGCCAAAAACTTGCTCTCACATTGTTAGTGCTGTGTAAGCATTATCTAAATCAATTTTACATAGATATTTAAACAAAATAGATTGTTGCGTGTTCTATGATATGCTGTAATAAATTTTAACGTCATTGTTTTTCTTATTATTTACCATTACATAATTACATTACATTGAAACATTACGTCATGAAAATGTTCTGGAAAAGTCATGGAATTTTAGTAGTAAAAATGTGTATGAACCCTGAATGACTAAATCACTAAGGAATATCCATAAGATAAACATTGCCGAATTGTAGCTCTGACAGGGACATGACAGTTTTAAATGACTGCGGGTGCACTATATGGATCGCAAGTGCCCAAAATTTACAGTTTGTGATCATATCTCTGTTTTGTTCTGTTGATATGTGATCCAAATATTGCTAGCTTGAAATATGTAGCTTGAAACCGATGGAAATATGATTGGATTGTGCTGCATTTCTATAGAGACCCCAGTGGAGCTGCTATTATGACCCATTGTTTTTTTGCCTGCCAGATTTCTTTGCAGGTCACATGACTGAAAACTATCAATTGGCAGGTTGATTTGTATATTAAAAAGGAAGAGATGATTAATATGGAACTTTATATTATAACCCCAAAATATTTCATTTTTATCCTTTTTGTCACTGCAGGAAGGCTTCACAAATCATCAGTATCAAGAGTTGGTGGACGCCACATCTCTAACATATGAGACCAGAGCTGAGAACAGTATCTTCTTTGAGGTTGACGGGCCGTACTTAGCTATGATCCTGCCTGCCTCCAAAGAAGAGGGAAAGAAACTAAAGAAAAGGTGATAAAACCTTCAGAACATGACTAAAATGTTTTAAAATCTTTTAAGAACTAGATTTTCTGTCTCTAGGAGATTTCTCATTGCAACTCATTTAGGATGAAATCTTAACCTAAAAAACAAATGTAGTGATGAACTGAAATTTTGGCAGCTCAAAATATTATACTAAGAATAGATTTTGAATAAAGTCGACTGAAATTACACTTAATTAGCACTTCTCCGATAGCATATTTGGATAAGATACAGCAGGGATTGATTTAATTAATACATCACAATGTTTTCTTTTATTTATTGCAATGATATTAATGATGATATAATTCATGAGTATACACTTGGAGACAAAAACAGCCTCTATCTTTAAAGAAAAGTATTATCATAGGATCAAAGTATTATCTCGGATCATATAAAATACACAAACAGACGTGCTGAAGCGCATTAAAAATAAACTTTGTAGGACCGTGGGTCTCCAGGAGCAGAGTTGAAGACTTCTGAAATGCGTTGTGTTTGATCACACGTTGTAATGTTATTTCTGTTTTATTCGTACTGGACGCTAGAGGGCGCCCCCATAAACTAGTTATGGTCGATGCCACAGATTTCTTTTCTGATCCGATACTAAGTAAAATTCACGCTGATATCGGCGATACCTGTACGATACTGATACTTTGTGCAAATATACCTTATGTGTCTAATAAATGTAAAACAGTAGTGTATTTTAAATCATAGCTTCAAAACAGTTTTTATTTATTTTAAATTTGGAGGTATATTTAGGTAGTGGCCTCATTTAAAATATAGCAGAGCTAAGAAAACAACAGGAAAAAAAGGATGCAATCATATAAAAAATTGTTTCAAACAAAAAAAGAAAATATTAGTGTAAAATCATGAAATGGCAAAACATTTAAAACCGTGTCTTGGCTGTTTATGGAGCTGAAATATCTGGATTATTTTTGTTCCTCATGTCATCCTGGGTATTTTATAAGCATAAAATATATTTGTAATGCAATTCTAATTGACCTAGCCTTTATCACTGTATTGAATACTAAAAAATTGTAAGATTTCTTTCTCATTCTGTGATATAAAACCACGTCTGGTCACAAAAAGGAATGATTTCAGACAGTCGACTGCTGTTATGAAGTGAATTTAAAGTAAAAGTAAATCTATTTCTAAATCTAAATCAGTAAATCTATTTGTAAACTGTCTCAAAAATGCTAAACTGTATTGAAAACATGCTACTGTAATAGATCATTGTGCAGACCGATTGTGGGTTTTATCATTATTATTACATTAAATCTAGTTTTTTTTTTTTTTTTTTTTTATTGTGCAGAATATTTTACTGGTATATTGCAAATAATAAGATATCATCTATCCCTAGTAGGGGGTACAGTAGGGGTGGGTTTACAATATTTCTTTTTCTGCTTTCATCTAAAAAGCTATTTTATTTTTGGTATTTTACTGCATCACTGCAAATTAAATTAGTTTATGTCATTACATTTATGTCATTGGTGGTATCTATGGTGAAACTGTTCTGACTTGAGTTCTTCTCTGTCCTCAGATATGCTGTGTTCAACGAGGACGGGTCTCTTGCAGAGCTGAAGGGGTTTGAGGTGAAGAGGAGAGGAGAACTGCAACTCATTAAGATCTTCCAGTCATCTGTGTTCGAGGCATTCTTGAAAGGCACAACTCTAGAAGAGGTTTATGCTTCTGTGGCTAAGGTGGCTGACTACTGGCTTGATGTGCTCTACAGCAAGGTATTGACAAATGTTACTAAATCTTCCGTAGCTTTAAATGGAAAAACACTGATGTATTTAATTATAATGAATGGAAATTGTACTTGGGTAAAGTGTTGTTTGTGTATTTTGTTTTCAAGGCTGCTAACATGCCAGATGCAGAGTTGTTTGAGCTGATTTCCGAAAACCGTTCGATGTCCCGTAAACTGGAAGATTATGGCGAACAGAAATCCACCTCCATTAGCACAGCCAAGCGTCTTGCTGAGTTCCTCGGGGATCAGATGGTGAAGGACGCCGGCCTCAGCTGTCGATATGTCATCTCCCGCAAACCAGAGGGCTCGCCTGTCACTGAGAGGTGAGCACATAGGGAATGGAAAGAAAAAAAAGCCTTTCTGTAAGTTAGTAGGCCAATCACGTCGAATGTGCTTTTCTATTCTGAGAACGCAAGGTGCACTGCACTGCCTTTGTTTCCTCTTGATTTTATGTTTAATTTATTTCAAAAATGATTCTAATAATACATAGCTATGGTTACTCATGGTTTTATAGCCAGGGTTGTGTGTTGGTAATCTATGGTGTAGGAACCTTTGTGTTTTGTATTTGTGATGTTTGATGATGTTTAGTAATATTTTGTGAGGCCAAAGGTTCTAAGTTGTTTATTTTTTATCTTTCGTACATAGGGCGATCCCTCTGGCCATTTTTCAGGCTGAAGAGAGTGTTAAAAAGCATTTTCTGCGGAAATGGCTGAAGATGCCCAGTCTCCATGACCTTGACATTAGATCTGTAAGTGCAATGAGTAAATTTTAAGAAATATTGCTTAGCAATTTTTACGGTTTTTCATGTATGGTTTGTTCCCCCGTGTTAGATTCTGGACTGGGGTTACTACATTGAGCGTTTGGGCAGTGCCATTCAGAAGATCATCACTATCCCTGCAGCTCTACAACAGGTAAATAAACCTCCTCTGTCATTTTAACCCCTGTATGTTCTTGTATTTGGTCCCAGGGAATACATAAATACTGATCTTAAATGTAGTGTATAGAAAAAAAGCGCTTGCCAAATCAGAAATATACGTGTAGATTTTCTTGTTAATTTGGTTTCTATTTCCATCTCTATGTTGCCCTGTCCACTTTGAATTTGTTCTACTTTATTTAACATAGTCATAGAGTGTCATATAGTCATATATAATTAGTGTTGGGCAAATTACTTCTCACAAACAGTAACTGAATTACATCATTATACAAATAAACAATTACCAGGATATGTGACTATTATGTTACTTAAAAAGAAAACATGTCAAAACAACTATTTCATACTATCTTTATGTTGCTCTGGGACAATGTGAGAGATATCTACACAATGTAATATTTTATTGTAAATAAATAATTCATATAGTGGAATAAAACATAACAATTTCTTTTAATATTTAATACTTTTAATATTTATTGCATAAATAAATCAAAAAATAAATGATGCAGTATAAAGAATATAGGGGCGACATGGTGGCTCACTGGTTAGCACTGTCGCTTCACAGCAAGAAGGTCGCTGGGTCAGTTGCCATTTCTGTGTGGAGTTTGCATGTTCTCCCTGTGTTGACGGGGGTTTCCTCCGGGTGCTCCGGTTTCCCCCACAGTCCTAAGACATTTCTTTCGGTTCATTTCGCTGTGACGACCCCTGATGAATAAAGGGACTAAGCCGAAGGAAAATGAATGAATAAGAATATAGTAAATTAATATATATCATTTATCATATATTAACGATTATCATCAGTTATCAGGGTGTCCGCGGGGTCTTAAAAAGTCTTAAGATGTCTTACATTTTAAAAGCAAAATTTTAGACCTTAAAAAGTCTTAAATTCACTGAAATATTGTGTTGTAGGTCTTAAAACATTTTAAACAGGTCTTAATATTCCTCTGTCCAAGTAAAGCTACCCAATCAGTCCAACATCCATCCATTTACTAACAAAGAGATAACAGTTATTAGACATTTTTACAGCCAATTGTAAATTTAATTCTCTAATCAGGGAAAGAAAACTAAAAAACAATTACACAGTTTCTCATGATAATAACAGAGCAATAGTACCCTTTACATGAGCTTCCATTTATACAAAAACTATTTACAGAAGTAAGGGGGAGCAGACATAATATTTATAAATAGACATAGAATAGGCAAGGTTTTATAACAGGAAAGCGTTATGTTGAATAGGAGTTATACTCAATCCATTCAGACAAAAGCTGATAAATATATATTTTTGATCATTCGTGTAATCGTGCCCATAAGAAATATATTTTTAACAATGTTAGATACACCAGAGGAGACCTGACAGCACATACTCTGATGAAAATTGCTTCAGTGAGCTCAGTTGGAAATTATATAGCAATTATATAATGTCGCATTTAATTGTCAGTAATGATAAAGGCACTGTAATAGGGGAAACGGAAATTTGTTTGATTACTCGTTACTAAAAAAATAAGTTCCGTTAGTAATGACATTTATTTTTAAGCAAGACAAGTTTATAGCACATTTGATATACAATGGCAATTCAAAGTGCTTTGCATAAACGAGAATAAAAAACAAACATAAAATAAGTATAAGAAATAAAAACAACAAAGAATAAAAATAATTAAAAACTGATTAAAATGTGTTAAAACAGGTTTTAAAGGAATAAAAAAGAAAAGAAAGACATAATCAACATAAAGCGATCTCGCGGACGTAGCACAGTTCTCATTCAGTAAAGGCAAAGCTAAACAGATGTTAATTATAATGCTGCTTTTTCTATCACTGTATATAATCTAGTCATGCAGTGTTCTAATTGGTTGTGATTGCTCTAATCTTTAGTCCATAGTGGAAAAAAATGCTCTATTTAAAGTCTATTACTGTTTTTGTTCAGGTTAAAAACCCAGTGCCCCGAGTACGGCATCCAGACTGGCTGCATAAGAAACTTCTGGAAAAGAATGACATCTACAAGCAGAAGAAGGTCAGTGAGCTCTTCACCAGTGAGGGAAAGAGACAGGTACGTCTACAGTCGCACTCACCATTCCCACAACTCCGCTTTTGTATGCACACCTTTTCTCCTGTATCTCTCAGGTGGCCCAACAAACTCTAGCAGGCGAGACTCCAGATATGGAGGATTTAGGTGCTCCTCAGCGCCCCGTGCAGCCTGCCATCCTCATCAGCACAAAGAGGAAGAGAATCTCTCATGGAGAGGACAGTCAAACTGAGTCTCAAGAGCAAGAACTCACACAGTCTTGGAGAGAAATACTTGGCCCACCACCGCCCATGGGTGCCACTCGGGTAATACAGACAACATAACATTATTAGATGATCATCTTACAGATCTCTATTTTAAAATAATATTTTCTATAGGATGCTTTACATTAATATATTTGTGCATATAAATTAGATTAGTCAGTACCAAAGCTAAAACTGGAACTAATCTAGCAAAAAAAAAACTTAAGATCACAGTCCAAAAATTAGTACACCCAAAATAATATGTTGGGGAAATTATTAAATAAAATTGGAATAAACAGGATAAATCAAGAGAAACATAAGAAATATAAAATGTAGTTTATTTTTTTTTGTTTTTGCAATAACTAATTTGAATTTAAATGTATTATCTTTCTGTTCCTAAAGATTTTAGGTGACTAAACTCTTATTTTAATGGATATAACGGTTTAATAAACCTGTTTTATTGAAATGCACCAAAATATATTGGCTATATTTACTGAGAAATGTATAAAAAAATATTCATATTCAAAAAGGGGTGTTCTCATTTATGTTGATCATTGAGCATTCATATTTAATATTTGGTTCTAATACCTTTTTGAAAGTTTAAACCGCAGTAAAGTTCTTGAATGAAAATTTTTTCTTTGTATTTGTTATATTAAATATTTGGATAGAAACCTTGCACATACAGTCTGATCTGTATTAATTAAACCTTTACAAAAAAAAGCTATTCAATACAGAGTCTTCAAGAAGTAAAGATGATTTTGTTATCTTCTGGCTTCAGCTGCAGGATATCCTGAGAGATTTAAAAGTACATCTGCAAAAAAAAAAAAAAGTCCTTGTGAGAGACTCCAACAGGAAATTTAACAGATTTTTTTGAAGATGAAAGTTTTGGAGGCAGAGTGTAAACGTAATTGACACAACATGAGATTGTGTATTTGTTTTAACATGCCAAAAACTAAGTAATGTATTTGTGTGTGTGTATGTCTGCATAGGAGGAAATATTAGTCTGGTTGCGCTACCATAAGAAAAAGTGGGAGCTGCAGCTTCGGCAGAGAAAGGAGCGTCGGAAGCGACGTCGTTTGATTGATGGGGAATCTCAGCCGACTGGAGGTGGTGTTATCCGTGGCGGACCCACAACAGGGCTTGGCAGCTTCCTGCGGAGAACCGCTCGCAGTATTCTAGACATGCCTTGGCAAATTGTACAGGTGCATCAGTCTTGATATTTAAAGCTTTAACGGGAACATAATTTGCATGATCATTCAAACACGATTTTTTACCAAAGTTAGTGAAAAATGTTTTAAAAGGGAAAAAATTATGTACAATTTTAAATAACAGTTTTCCTTGCTGGATTTTCAGCATCATTGCTCCAATCTTCAGTGTCACACGATTATTCAAAAATCATTTCTGATATGCTGATTTAGTGCTTCGGCTTAGTCTCTATTAGTCTCTATTTCAGGGGTCGCCACAGTGGAATGAACTGCCAACTATTCCGGCATATGTTTTCCAGCCGCAACCCAGTACTTGGAAACATTCACACACGCGCGTACACACACACACACACACACACACACACACACACACACACACACACACACACACACACACACACGCACACACACACTCAAACACTACGGCCAATTTAGTTTTATTCAAATTCACCTATAGCGCATGTCTTTGGACTGTGGGGGAAACCGGAGCATCCGGAGGAAACCCATGCCATGCAACATGCAAACTCCACACAGAAATGCCAACTGGCCTAGCCGGGACACGAACCAGCGACCTTCTTGCTGTGAGGCGACAGTGCTATCCACTGAGCCACCGTGCCGCCTGGCAATCTTATTATTTAATAGCTTTTGGAATAGATCATTAAAAAGAACTATTTACTTTGACATGGAAGCCTTTTGTAACATTATAAATATGTTGTATTTCCAACTTTGAACAACTGAGTCATCTTTGCTGAATAAGAAAGCACGTAAAAATGTCACTGGCCCCTAAACGTTTGAATGGCAATATGAAAATGTTTCAATTGCATTGTCTGTTTGTTTATCTTCTTCTTCCAGATTGCAGAGACCAGTCACCCAGGCCTTTATAAGCTGTGGGCCAACATTGGCAGTGACCTCCACTGCATGAAACTCAACATCCCTCGAGTGTTTTATGTCAACCAGAGAGTGCCTAAGCAAGAAGAGGCTGCTACCTGCAAAAAGGTATGCTGTCAAAAAGTTATACCACCCATTCTTTGCATAATCTCTGTAATGAGCGTTCATCATATTCTTTCTTGAATGTAAGTTAATTTAGTGCTATTCTTGTGTATTATAATATCATTATTGATCATTCATTTTAATGCTAGTAAAGTTCATATTTATAATTACTATAACCATGATCATGTAACATTATTTAATATTTGATTTAATATATTATATATTAAATTGCATAATTCCAAAGAAATATTATTTTTAATAGTCTACAATTCCAGGTAAATGCATATCTCTATGAGTGTTGTAGTGATTCCACATGATTATGTCCATCAAAATTGCACTCTTGATTCAGGATTAATCTTAATCTTAATCTCTTTATCCGACAGGTGAACCGGATCCTTCCTCGCTCTGGTGTGGCGTGTTTCCTGTACCAGTATACAGTTCCTGAGGACATGTACCAGGAACACATCAATGAGATCAATGCTGACCTCTCAGCTCCTGATATTGAGGGCGTCTATGAGACACAGGTAGGATTTTGCCTTTTAATGAGCATTGTGGTATATGGATATGGTATTTCAGCAAGGAATATTATAGATATACAGTTGAAGTCAGAATTATAACCCCTCCTGTCAAATTCAGTTCTTTTAAAAATATTTCCCAAGTTCTATTTAGGGTAGAGAATATTTTTTCAACTTTTTAAACATGTTTTAATAACTATTAAACTAGTTTTAATAACTAATAACTTTTATTTTGTTATGACAATTATGTCAGTACATAAAATGCTTCTAGTTATTTTGCAAGATACTAGTATTCAACTTAAAGTGCAATTTAAATGTTTAATTAGGTTAACTAAGTTAGATTAATTAGGCAAGTCATTGGATAACAGTGGTTTGTTCTGTAGCCAATCAAAAACAAAATATTTCTCAAAGGGGCTAATAATACTGACCATAAAATTTTCTTTTTAAAAAAATTATAAACTGTTTTTATTCCAGCCAAACTAAAAATATATACTTCCCCCAGAAGAAAGAATATTGTAAGAGATACTGTGAAACTTTCTTTGCTCTGTTAAACATTACTTGGGAAATATTTGAAAAAGAATGAGTTCATTATTCTGACTTCAACTTTTATGTTTTGCGTTGACACTTTATAATTGCAATTTCTGTCTTTCTAATGCCCTCTCGTGTGACCCGTAGGTTCCTTTGCTGTTTCGGGCTTTGGTCCAGCTGGGCTGCATGTGTATGGTCAATAAACACGTGGTCAGAGACCTGGCTGGCAGAGAGGCGGACACCTTTGACCTGGAGCACCTAGAGATGAGATCCTTGGCCCAGTTCAGCTACCTCGAGCCAGGTGACACAATCACTTTCAGCGTTTGTAGCTTAGTTATTTAGTTTTGCACGTTTGTAATGGCTCTGTTTAGTGGCTGATGTGCTTCAAGATGTTTCAATTAAAGGGAATATTCACCGAAAAAAAACATTTTACTCACCCTATAAGTCGTTTCAAACCTTTATGAGTTTCTTTCTTCAGTTAAACACAATATTGATGTTTTGAAGAAAGCTGAAAACCTGTAATGATTAACATCCATAGAAGGAAAACACATACTATGGAAGTCAATGGTTACAGGTTTCCAACATTTTTCAAAACATCCTCTTTTGTGTTCAACAGAAGAAAAAAACTAATTTTTGGATGAACTATCCCTTTAAATTTGTTACAGGCAGTGTAAGGCACATCTACCTGTACCATCACAGTCAGGGTCATAAGGCTCTCTTTGGCCTCTTCATACCATCGCAACGCAAAGCCAGCATCTTTGTTCTGGACACGGTAAGGTCTACATTTTAATTTAAATCAGGTCAACTTAAAACTATAGTTTTACAAAAACTAACCCGAGCATTCCAGCACACAGTTATTTTCATAACATGATTTTTGGCTGTTATCTAAAGTCTTTGCGCCATGTTGAAGTGCAGGTTTTTGTTCCAGATGCACACAACACAAGTCACACGTTATAGACGGTGTAGTTTATTTGCTTAAACTAATTATTAAGGCAGTAAGCCAAAAAGAAGGCTGTAATGCAAGTACCTAAAAACCCCATTGGCTGTGCCCAAAACACCTGGCCTGGTGGTTTATTGTTTTGATGAAATGAAAATGACAGGATCAAATTTATTGAACATAAGAATCAAATAATCACATTTCCTTCGAACAAGGCAAGGCGAGTTTATTTATATAGCACATTTCATACACAATGGTAATTCAAAGTGCTTTACATAAACAAGAATAAAAGAAACAAGTATAAGAAATTAAAACAAAGAATATAAATTATTACAGTGTATATTAACAGCCTAACTGTAGATTATAGAAATCATTTGATAGAAATGTACAATAAATTAAATTGTCAGCTAGGTATTGGTTGGTAAACAAGAAACGGTGGCTGCATGATTTAGAGGAAAAAAGTCATTGTGATCCCTCTAAAAAAAAAAACAAATTGTGAGTTGTGATTGTGAATTAAAAAATAATTAATCAAATAATCACATTTCATCCAAACAATGTTGCTCACTAGCTTAACTGTAGATTATAGACATTATTTTATAGAAATGTCCAATAAATTTAATTGTCAGACAGATTTTAGTTAATAAAAAAAGATATATATATATATATATATATATATATATATATTCCTTTTTCATCCCAAAGGGAAATTCATAAATTCCAGCAGTATCCACAAATAAGACAATAGCTAAATAAATAAATACACCCATACTCAGAATATATACATACATATATACGCATATACCTATATAAACATGCATATATAATGACATGCATCAATCACATACATGCATGCATTATAAAATTTAAAAAAATTTCCTATAGTGTGTTTTTCTGTATAAAAAACAGGGGTTTAATAAGTGCTATGTTAGTTATACAGTCTAAAAACATAAGAAGAGAGAAGAATAGTGTTAGCATTTACTTTTCCCACCCTGTGTAGAATTAAAAAGTCTTATGGCATGGAGCCTGTCACTGTAACTGCTTCTCTGTTTTGAGCGAACGCTGTATAATGGGTGTAAATGGGTATAAAGAAACGCTGGATGCATGAAAAAAATCATTGTGATACCTCTGATAACTCCTGTGATTGTGAATTAAAAAAATAAAATAATAGTAAAAAAAGTTGGGCGTCACGGTGGCGCAGTTGGTAGCACGTTCGCCTCACAGCAAGAAGGTCGCTGGTTCAAGCCTCGGCTGGGTCAGTTGGCGTTTCTGTGTGGAGTTTGCATGTTCTCCCCGTGTTCGCGTGGGTTTCCTCCGGGTGCTCCGGTTTCCCCCACAAGTCCAAAAACGTGGTATAGGTGAATTGGGTAGGATAAATTGTCCTTAGTGTATGTGTGTGAATGAGTGTGTGTATGGATGTTTCCCAGTGATGGGTTGCAGCTGGAAGGGCATCCGCTGCGTAAAACATATGCTGGATAAGTTGGCGGTTCATTCCGCTGTGGCGACCCCAGATTAATAAAGGGACTAAGCCGAAAAGAAAATGAATGAATGAATGAATAAAAAAGTTTAGAACCTGTAGGCAGGTTTATAGGGCTTGACAATTTGACCAAGCATGTTGTAAATTAATATAAGTATGACTAAAAGAATATTTTAATAATAAAAAGATTAATCAAAAGAACAAATATTACCATTGCAATATTTCAATGTAACAAAAATATTTAATAATAAATTATAGTACTCTAATTTTGCAGTAACATTTTGTACTAACATTTATGATTTCTTCATTTCTTCATTATCAAATGTTAAACAAGGAGCTAAAAGCGCTATAGGCACTTCTCATAGCTAAGTCTGGTGAAATCATGTTTTAAGTGGCCTAAACTCAAAACCAGACATGGAGTTTTGTATTATTGAATCATGAGATCTTTTTGTGTGTAAAAGATCACAATGCTTCACTTTGAAACACTTTGTTTCAAAATGTTTCACTTTCAAAATGCATCACTTCAAAATGCTTCACTTTGATCTTTTTGTCAATTGATAATTACACTGGACCAATTTTGCATTTTATACTACTGAAATTGACATCAAATGTAGGTTCGCAGTAATCAGATGCCCAACCTAAACTCACTGTACGGAGCAGAGCGCACAGCACTGCTGGAGAAAACCACAGAGGACCTTCTGCCACCCGAGAAACATCTGTTTGAAGTGCGGGCTGAAAATGACATCAAAGCCATCTACCGTGCACTGCAGCGCATCCTCCTCAACTACAAGGTGAAGCCTGAACATGTTATTTAACCTTTGTGTGTTGTTTAAGTTGACTACCCTTTTGTTATGTTCGTGGCTGTTTTTGCCCCATTGACTTCCATTATAATGACATTTTTTGATTGTAAAGCCTTGACACCATATAATCATGCATTCTTGATTGTTGGTAGTTTTCCTTATTAGGGAGAGTTTTTTTTTTTTTACTGTTGATCATCTGTTGGCACCGCTAACCCTTTAGATAGGCCTGTGCAAAAAAGATTCTGGCTGTTATATGGAGTTCTAAGGAGTAAAACAGCAGATTATAGTGTGTGCATAAATACACTTACTATGTTTACTATGTTCTGAGAGCTGAGGTGCTTATTTTGATTTTCTCAGACATCTCAAGATTAGAGTGTAAAGGTCTCTCTTGCATAGCAGCTGCAATGGTGACTGGACAAAAACATTATGGAATCAGCCTGCCTAAAGAATGTTCAATATTTACAGCTGAAGCCTGTACTTTACTTTTAGCTTTGGAATACAGGGTTCAATGCTAAGGATTTTTTCTACTGGCCCGAGCTATTTCTTAGCCACATATTTTAAATAATGCGTCAAAAGCCAAACATAATTGTATACATACACTTTTCATTCAGCATAACTTTTCTTTAAATACAACTGACAATTTAAAAAATTACAATTGTGATGTGAATAAATTCGGGGAAAAAAAATAAATAAATAAAAATAAATAAATAAATATATATATATATATATATATATATATAGGGCGTCACGGTGGCGCAGTGGGTAGCACGTTCGCCTCACAGCAAGAAGGTCGCTGGTTCGAGCCTCGGCTGGGTCAGTTGGCGTTTCTGTGTGGAGTTTGCATGTTCTCCCCGTGTTCGCGTGGGTTCAAGTAATTATTACCAGATGTCGTATTAGACATACAAGATTAACCCATGGTTTTTTGCTTAAAGGTGAAGACCCCACTCAATGTTTGTACTGCACAATTCCTCTCACAGTAAAACACATTTTACTGGACTGTCCTGCTTTTAATGATTCCAGAAGGCTTTTTTTATTAAATGAACTCCCTTAAGGACATTTTTAGCAAAGTGACTCCAGGAAAAATTTTAGATTTTATTTTTTTATCATGTATACATGCTAAAATTCTTATTTAATTTATGTTTTAATTTGTTTGTTGTTTTCAATTGTATATTTATTATTGAAATGTTCTTTATGATACATTACATAGGTCTCTGTTACACTCACACACTCTCTCTCTCTCTCTCTCACTCTCACACACACACACACACACACACATGCACACACACACACACACACACACTATACTCCATATAAAAGCCAGAAACTAAGCTTTTGCACTGTAAATGATGATCAACAGTAAAAATAATAAATTGTACATCTTACCAACAGGGAAAACCAGCAACAATTTAAAATGCATAATTATATGGTGTCATGGCTTTACAATTAAAAAATGTCATTATAATGGATGTCAATGGGGCAAAAACAGCCCCCAACATAACGAAAGGGTATTTCAATTTGTATCAATTTTCCCAAAGTGTATTGTTGAGTAAAAAAAAAATAAAAATAAAAGCATTTTCACCAAATTTGTCTCAAAATAAGATTGGTCACCAAAAATCATTCTATTTGCTAAAACACAGAGAAATTTGTGGCCAATTTAAGACTCAAAATCACCTCAGAGTGGATCAAAACATCCCCAACAGCACACAAGGGTTAAAACACAATAAACTCAACATCAGTCAAACAGAGAATCAACAGTTGTGTTTTTGAATGTGTGCAGGAGGAGCGCCGCGGTCCGACCCTGATCGCTGTTCAGTCCAACTGGGAGCTGCGGCGTCTGGCGGCCGGTATGACTGTGCTGGAGGAGTTCCCGGTGGTGCCGGTTCACGTTATAGATGAGATCAGCTATAATGTACTGGACTGGCAAAGGCACGGAGCTCGACGCATGATTAAACACTACCTGAACCTGGACAGCTGCCTCTCACAGGCATTTGATATGGCCAGGTACATCGCACAGTTTTTATTTATATTACATTTAATTAATTAGTGTAGAAATCCATCATTGTATTTATTTGATTATTTCTTCTATATTATCGTCACTACAAGTGCACACTTATTAACCTCAAAGAAATGACTTAATATTTAGTGTTTTGTTTTTGGCAGATTTTTTATTTATTTATTTTTTTTTAGATCTGAATGATACACTTTAAATTTGTAGATCATTACCATTGGGCCTAGTTAAGATTTAATCAAAATGTTTTTGAAGCCCTTTAGGCACTGCATTCATTTGATCGTAAATACAGAAATGTTTTAACATTTTACATTTCTATTACATTACATTTTTATGTTTATTTAATTTAGCAAGTACTTTAACCAACACTTGCACCAGTTTTGCACATTTGCACCAGACACTTTCTTCACAATCACTATCACAATCACATATCTCAAAAAAAACAAAAAACATTGAGCATTTATGAAGTGAGCTTCACAAAGGTGAGTGGGCTTGACAAACCACCTGTAGAAACACTGTTCTCTCTATTACACTCCCATTCTTTACTCTGGCACTTAATCCTCTGAACACTAAAGGCTGGTTTATGCTTCTGCGTCGAGTGATCGGCGTGACCCATGGCGCATACCTTGCACGTATTCGTGCATTTATACTTCTGTGTGCTGTTTGTGTTGCTCTGCAATATCACTTCCGAAGCGCTTACTGGCAGTAGGTTTTTATGTTCCTCTGTGCCGAGTTTCTTCGCGGGTGTTTTGTTTTTTCTGAATGCTACCTTTGTGTACAAGTAGCTAAAACTCGCCCATTCAGAGATGGGAACCGGCGGACGTGCAACAACTTTAATCATAAGGCAAACACAAAACAAAAGTTTCCATCTGGAGCTCCTTCACGGGCCTCCACACTTGTAAACACTCCCTCCAATGGGCTCGCTGCTCTCCTGCGGCTCTCGGCCCCACCTACCCTTGTCAACGCTACCAAGCCGACCAATCGCAGAGCTTGTGCTACCGTCGTGACGTAGTTACATTTTTTAAGAGGTGCGCGTCGGCGTCAGCCACTGCGAGGGCTATGTGACTGCACGAAGGTTTCGCCGGACCATACGTATAAATCAACGTTAACAGTTCCTTTGTATAATAAGCACTTCTAGTGTGTATTGCCTTTTCTTGTTGAATCACTGAATGGCTTCTCAGTTGTAAGTCGGACAAAAGCCTCAGCTAAATGACTAAAGGTATATTCTGTTTGAATACATTTTAAAATGTAATTTTTATATTTAAAAAAAATATTTATTCTTGTGCTGTACTCTTGAGCTGAATTTTCAGCAGCCTTTACTTTAAAAAAGTTTGGAAAGATTAGAGTATAAATCAAGCTATTAATTAAAAAAAAATTCATACAATTACCCATTAAAACTCTCCAAAAATCTTCCGACTTATTTCCTGTAATGTTGTTTTTTTTCTCTCTATCTACAGGTATTATCACCTGCCTGTAGGAAACCTGCCTCAGGACGTTTCTATATTTGGATCAGATCTATTTCTTGCACGTCATCTGAGAAAGCACAACCACCTGTTGTGGCTCTCACCCACAGCACGGCCGGACCTCGGGGGAAAAGAGGCTGACGACAGCAGGCTGGTGATGGAGAGTGATGAGAGAGGCTCCATGGAAATTAATAGCCAGGGCTGCTACTCCACAGGTAAGCAAACTAAGGCCAGAGCACTTTGACAAAAATATTTTTTTAACAATACAGGTGTAGGACATCCTAAACTAGGAGACTCATTTCAAGCTGAATTCTTAATTGAGAACGTGTTGGTTGTTCTGCAGTCAAACAGCATCTTCAAAGAAGTCTACAAGAGTCTGATTAGACAGAGTTGTCCTGTATATTATATTTTATGAGGGCAGAGTTGAGGTGGAGAAAAGTCTAAAAAAGGCATGCAAATAAGATAGTTGAAAGAAGTTTTACCCACACGGATCTAATCAACAAAAGAGTATAATTCATAGGTGTTAATCCAATCAGCCTGACAGTATTGTCCAGACTCTCATGGAGACAAAGGAACAGTTGTTGGGACCCTGCTCTTAGCATTTGCATTATTTTAGGATCTGCCAGTGCTCAGGAAGGCAAAAAGTTTAATGTCTCTCACACCTGGGCTGCTAGAGTTTTGAATGAAATTACATTTTTAAAAACTAAAGAATATAAATTTTCTGTTTATATTTATATATATTATATATATTCAGTTTTATATATATATTATTGTTCATTTGGAACTAGATTGTATACATTCCTATATCCACACAGGCATATTGTGTTTGTAGCAGAAGATCGCAATATAACCTAAATATCTACTTTTGTTGAAGTTCTGTATTTCTGCTTTCTTCTTTCATTATATTTATATTTAAAAGAGCATTATTAAAACCTATTCAATTCAGTAGGCTTAAAATTGTGGAAAATTATGATCTCTTGTGTTTGTGTTTTATACATAAATGTACATTTGAAACTAAATTGCATTGTGTCAATGAATGCCCTCACAAGGACAGGTGTAATTGTGTTTTTGTGACATATCAGGACACAAATTAGTATAATGACATGGGTATACATGGGTATTACAAGGAGAAGGGGACTTACAAGGACATTGACCATGTCGCCATTTTTCAAAAGGCTTATAAATCATACAGAATAAATTTTTTCAGAAAGAAAAAATTAAAAACAGTTTCCTGTAAGGGTTGGGTGGGATTAGGGTTGGGTGATTAAACAAATAAAAAAATTAAGGTTGTACAGTATAAAAACAATGCAATGTCCCCACATTCACAATAAACGTGTGTGTGCGCGCGTGTGTGTGTATCAGAATAAAGTGATAGTTGAAAAAAATGAAATTAATTTCTTTCCCCTGTTGAACACAAAAGATATTTTGAAGAAAGCTGAAAACCTGTAACCATTGACTTCCATAGTAGGAAAAACAAATACTATGGAAGTCATTGATTACAGCTTTTTACAGCATTTTTCTAAATATCTTCTTTTGTGTTTAACAGAAGAAAGAATCTCATAAAGGTTTGAAACAAGTAAAGGGTGAGTAAATGGATGACAGAATTTTAATTTTGGGGTGAACCATCCCCTTAATATATTACTTCTGAAAATCTATGAAGGGCTTTGGCTTTGTTTTCCAGTCTGTGTGGAGTTGGACATTCAGAGTTTGGCGGTAAACACCATTCTGCAGTCTCAGCATGTAAATGACATGGAGGGAGGAGCCAGCATGGGTGTCAGCTTTGATGTCATTCAGCACGCATCACTGGAGGAAATGATGTCAGGGAATCAGGGGGCAAATGCGGTGGCCAGCTATGACGAGACTGCACTCTGCTCCAACACATTCAGGTATGTGTGTATAAGCCAGAAAACAAAATCAAGCTATGCTGTTTTTTTTTGTTTTTTTTACAATCTGACTCTTTTCTGTTCTCATGCAGGATTCTGAAGAGTATGGTTGTTGGTTGGGTTCGAGAGATCACACAGTATCACAACGTCTATGCTGATAACCAGGTGATGCATTTTTATCGATGGTTGCGCTCGCCCAGTTCTCTACTGTATGACCCGGCCCTGCACCGCACGCTGCTTAACATGATGAAGAAGATCTTTCTACAGTGAGTACAGATCACAGAGTACCACTCTCTAAAGTCAATGTGATGACTGGGTTTAAAGAAAGTCACTTTATTGAGGTGCTCTCACATTGGTGAAATTTTGCAGGCTAAAAGGTCTATTGTCTATAGTGTAGCTATGTGTAAATCATCACTCTCACAGAAGTAAATTTTAAATCAAGCAGTTCTCTGTTAATCAGTACAGCCATTGAAACTATGGATGCACCTGCTTTTCATCCACTGGAAATTATCAGCTGAAAACATTTGGTTTTTGGGCTGAAAAAGAAAAACAAAAAATTGCAGAAAAAAGGTTAAGCTGGGCTACACTGCACAGCAGTGTTCTTTCACTGGAGCACACTGTTGACTAGCTTGTGCACAAACCGCAGTCAAAGTTGAAAAATAATATATTTCGATAAAAATATTTTCCTCTGTGGATATACTTATAAAAATGTCCTGTCAGCGCAGATATTCTGTGGCTTATCTATGCATGATGCACACATGCTCACCGGAAAAGCAAAGTCTGCTCAAATGATGCTCTGACAGGACTTTTCTATGTAGTATAATTGTTAAAACTTTTGTTTTGTGGGCCGAAAATGTTAAAAATGTTAGCCGAAAAAAGGCTATGCTGCGCCGCAGTGCCCAGCAATGTTCACTGCACTGGTTTCACTCTCCCTTCAGCCATAGTGATTGGGGAGTGTGAAGTTGCTTTCACACTGGACACAGAAAGCACTGCGCTATGAAATGCATTCATTTCAGCATAGCACACTGTCGACTAGCTTGCGCACGAACCGCAGTCAAACTTGAAAATAATGTATTTTTTTATAAAATATTTTGCTCTGTGGGGGTTGCACGGTGGCACAGTGGGTAGCACGATCGCCTCACAGCAAGACGGTTGCTGGTTCGAGCCTTGGCTGGGTCAGTTGGCGTTTCTGTGTGGAGTTTGCATGTTCTCCCCGTGTTCGCGTGGGTTTCCTCCGGGTGATCCGGTTTCCCCCACAAGTCCAAAGACATGTGCTATAGGTGAATTGGGTTAGCTAAATTGTGAATGAGTGTATATGGATGTTTCCCGGTGATGGGTTGCAGCTGGAAGGGCATCCGCTGCGTAAAACATATGCTGGATAAGTTGTCGGTTCATTTCGCTGTGGCAACCCAAGATTAATAAAGGGACTAAGCCGAAAAGAAAATGAATGAATTTTGCTCTGTGGATATACTTAAAAAAAGGTCCTGTCAGAGCAGATATACTTATCCATGCATGAAGCACACATGCTCACCGGAAAATCGTCTGCTCAAATAACGCACTGACAGGACATTTCTATGTAGTACACTTCTTAAAACTTTAGATTTTTGGGCCCAAAAAAAAAAAAAACTGGTAAAAATATTAGCCGCAAAAAGGCTATGCTGCGCTGAACTGCCCACTGCGCTATGAAATGCATTTATGTCAGCAGAGCACACTGTCGACTAGCTTGTGCACAAACCACAGTCAAAAATGAAAATAATATTTTTTTTGGTCAATTATTTTGCTCTGTGTATATTTCAATCATGTACACGTATATTTATCTATTCATAAAGCACACATGTGCACTGGAATTGCAATCTCCGCTCAAATAACGTGCTGACAGGACATTTTTATGTAGTATATTTGTTCCTGCTGCTTGCAATAACACTACTGTGCTGTCATGGCAACACTGGTAAAATGACGCCTCTTAACTCATTCACTGTCAATAAAATGTTACTGTTAATAAAATGTGGTGATTATAATTTAAGTTATTGAGTTAAATTAAATAATTCTTAGTAAACAACTTTAAAATATTTAATAAAATAATACATAATTACTACAAAACATTTTTTGTTTTATGGCCAAGTACATAAGTTTTGGTTTTGGCTCAGAATTTTCATTTCGATGCATCCCTAGTTGAATCTATTAAACCATTGTGAAATCTCTAAGGGGAAAACCTTCACCCCAGTTTTAATTCTCATTATTTCTATGTTGAGAATTTGCCATAGAGTGGTAAATATTACCTCTCATTTAGTTCATAACAACTTTTAGTTCTCCATGACCCCAAGTAAGCATCTCATATTAAACCCTTCAGACTCGTGGCAGAGTTTAAGCGCTTGGGATCATCTGTGATCTATGGAAACTTCAACCGTCTCATCCTCTGCACCAAGAAACGACGCATTGATGACGCCATTGCATATGTGGAGTACATCACTAACAGGTTTCAAATCCATTTAATTTTTTTTTTTAATTCTCATCAAGACTTCTGAAATCCTTGGTATTAGATTATTCAGATACAATTTGTTTTTGCTGTCTGTCTCGACTTCAGTATCCACACAAAGGAGATCTTCCACTCTCTGTCCATCACATTTTCCCGCTGTTGGGAGTTTCTGCTGTGGATGGATCCCGCTAACTGTGGAGGAGTGAAGGGAAAGCTGCCCTCTAGTCTTCTGTATGGAGAGGTAAAGCAATTTGTTCTTCCTTAAAAGTTGTGTTCACACTTGGCAGGTTTGGTTCGATTAAAATGAACCATGGTGTGATTTCTATTTATTTATTTATTCAAAATATGTCAGCGCTGCCATCTAAACCTTAGTAGGAACCAAACAAGCAGACCAAGACCATTGAAAAGATGATTCTTGGTGCACTTTCAAGTGAATATCTGCCACTGTTTTGACTCTTTTTACAGATTTTAACATTTTATAACCAATTTTCATATTATGATCTTATAAAAATACATTGGTTGAGTTTTTGTATTTTTTTCCTACTCTAGCATGACAGTGAAAAGAAGAAAAAGAAAGATGGAGCAGAAGAGGATGGAAGCGATGATGAAGATGAACATGAAGAAAACCAAGAGGAAGATGAAGAACAGGACAGGGAGGAAGACATGGAGGATCTGATTGAAAGTAACTGGAACATCATGCAGTATCTGCCTCAGACGGCCTCCTGTCAGAAATACTTTCTCATGATCATTTCAGGTAACATTACTGCTTTCTTATGTGATGCATGTACACTTTCAAATTTCCCATCACTGTGCAATTTTAAGTGTTGTCTTGGTGAGTGTCTTTGTACACTGAAAATGACTTAATACTTAAAAAATATACATAATAAATGATTAGCCTTCTGTGAAATTTAAATTCTTTTTTTTTATTCAAATATTTCCTACGATGGCGTTTTAGTGCCACATAAAAAAAAGTTACGAGAATAAAGTCAAAATGTTACTCGAATAGTCTAAATATTACGAGAATAAGGCTGTAGTGATACAACATTATTTTGCAATATTTTGAGAAAACAACATGTAGTAAAATGGGTGTGGAGGATTTGGTTAAATCCTACTTTAGGTTAGGATTTTAAAATAAGGACATTCTTTGTCTTGAGTTATAATTAGTAAAAAGACACTCCTTATAGCTTATAGACTCCATAGCTTGGTAACCTATTGCTTATAGGTAGCCTATTGCTCATATTTTTTATTACAACTATATTACGACTTTAGTCTTGTATCACTACGACTTTATTCTAGTAATATTTACACTTTTTTTTTTCTTGTAATATTACAACTTTATTGTTGAATCATTTCGACTTTATTCTCGTAATATTTCAACTTTATTCAAGTAGCATTTCGACTTCATTCTTGAATTATTACCACTTTAATCTCAGAATTTTAGACTTTTTTTATTTATTTATAAAAAAATTTACATGGCACTAAAACGCTGTCTTAATTTCCCAAATAGTAGAACAAAAAAAAATTTTGTATCACTTCGACTTTAATCTCTTAATATTTCAAATTTATACTCGTAACATTTAGACTTTATTCTTGTAACATTTTGGCTTTATTTTTGAATTATTACAACTTCATTTCAGAATTTTTGCCTTTTTTTAATTTTTTTTATTTTTTATTTTTTTAACATGACACTAAAACGACATCTTAATTTCCCAAATGCTGTTTAATGGAGCAATGACATTTTTCACAGTATTTCCCATTAAATGTTTCTTCTGGAGAAAGTCTTATTTCTTGTTTTTTGCCTGGAATAAAAAAATAAAAATGTATATATATATATATATATATATATATATATAATTTTAATAATTAAAAAGCTGCTAAGGCAGCCCCTTTAAGAAATTTATTTTTCAAAGCTTTATTTCCAGCACCTTTGCTTCTTCGGAGTCGCATGATCTTTCAGAATCTTAATCACTACCTGAGCCAATTGTGTAGGTTGTAGACTCCGTCTCATGCTACCACTAGAGTGAAAGCACCGCTAGCATTCAAAAGTGACCAAAACATCAGCCAGAAAGCATAGGAACTCAGAAGTGGTCTGTGGTCACCACCTGCAGAACCACTCCTTTATTTGAGTGTCTTGTAATTGCCTATACACTGCACTTTTCTCCCCATAGACTTCCATTCATACGCATACAAATGTTTCAGACCGGAAACGCAAGCTCGTGTGACAAGTTTCACAGTTCGCTGCATTGGAAAGTTCAAAATCGCATCACGTGACTGCGTGAGACCAATCGAAGATCAAAACATGACCTCTCTGGGAAGAAATTTAAAATATGGACCAATCGCTCGCTTTTTTAAATGTCTAATCATCTTGTTTATTCCCACCCCTTTTGGCAGCGCCGTACAACAGAATTTCGCATGCTCAAAGTCTAGTGTGACCTTGGCAATGCACAGACAATTCGGTAGACTCCGTCTTCAAAAAATATTTGAAATCTCACTTTTGAAATGTCATTTTTTACTCTAATTGCAAAGCTTCATTTTTAGCACCATTACTTCAGTCTTCAGAGTCACATAATCTTTCAGAATCTTTCAGTCATTTTATTACATTTTTTCTTTATTTCATTATAACGCATTTTCTGTTTGCAGCCTACATTGCAGCTGTTTATCACAGCATGAGACAAGAACTTCGGCGAAACGCCCCTGGAGCGACTCCCATTAAGAGACGAGGAGCAACACAGGCATCCCAGCAGCCATCTGGAGATGTCAGTGCACTTCCTGGTAAGACATAAGCTGATTTATCTTTGTCTTTTACAAAGTATCAAGTACTCCTGTAATGGTTTTTTTTTTATTACTGTATATTCACAGTCCCTAAGAGATTTATCCTGATGATTAATTAGGGCTGTTATTTTGCTTGAAATATTTGAATTTAATTTGGTCTAGAACAAATTGGGAAGTTGATGTTTTTTTTTTAATGCATCTATATTTTGATTAAGTTGAAAAATGTAAAGATTTTCTTTTTATTGCTTTTTATATTTCCTTATTTTGCTTTTTAAATATTACCTTTCATTTAGTGTTACGCTTCATATCATTTTGTTTACAAGTGCTAAAGAAGAGCTGAATGTCAGATAAGGAGAGGTTTAGAGAGACTGTACTTGAACTAACTGTTTTAAACACTACATGAAAAAAGATAATGCTGCAGTATAAATATATATATATATATATATTTTTTTTAATTGTATTATTATTATTATTATTATTATCAGTATTTTGAGGAAACAACACGTAGAAAAATGGGTGTGGAGGATTTGGGTAAATCCTACTTTAGGTTAGTTTATTAGTTAGTTAGTTAGTTAGTTATTTAATTATTAATTATTAAATAGTATTTTTTTTTAGGTTGGTTATTTAACAATAAGGAAATTCTTTGTCTTTTGGTGCATCAGCACAGAGTTAGAATTAGCAAAAGGACACTCCAGCGGTTATGTAGGAAATCTAATTTATTCCGAAGAAGAAATAAGTCAATGTGCTGCATGCCTTTATTTAATACCCTAATTAAATAAAGAAACCAGGGTCCTCTCTTCACTATATTTTTTAGTTAGAGTTTTATTTAGGACCATCTTTTGTAATGTCTTTCAAGGATTAATTAGATTCATACCTTACCACAAGGTATCTTGATGGGTCTGCGAATAAAGCCAATGTCCACTCCAGGAAGAAAATTAATAAAAATACACTTTTATTAATAAAATAAATCCAGTGAAAAAGAAGAATAAAACAAATTCAAGAACAAAGCAAAATCCTTTACTTTATTCTCAGTGGAGAATAAAGGGCCTAAGACTTACAGTATACCGAAATCTAAGCGCGCTGCTGGTCTGTATGTTCCAGCCTTTTATACAGTATTCAGGTGTGCCTTTAATGTTTTAAGCTATCAATGTTTCGATATACTTGAGTATATCAGAAGTTTGATATACTCGAGTATATCTCTAAAAATGTTAATACAGAGAAGAAATCCCTTTTTGTTTTGAGTAAATACATAGCAA